>VWZW01006289.1:9515237-9754098 GCA_013397115.1 Edolisoma coerulescens
GGGGGGAGAGAGAAGAAGGAACAGGGTGAGGGGAGTTCTTCACCAAAATAAACTATTTCTATCCCAAAACTAGACAGTTTGGGAAGTTCTTCGCACTTATCAGAAAGCAGGGACATCAGTGATCTAACCTGATCAGTGGTAAGGTTTGCTGTTGACTCACTATGCTATCCTGTTCCTAGCGGGCACACTCCTGAGGTGAAAATGTACAGCTGTACATCTTTAGCTGCTGTGTGCTCAAAGTACTCTTCTTTGAAGAAGTTCTGAAAAAGGTTATCTTCCTAAAGTTTGATGCATGCCCAGTTTTACTTCATTTAGGAGAACTGCTCTTAGAGGTCATATCAAATAACATTAAAAAGCATCCAGCAAATGAGTAGAAGAAATTTGAACTCTCTCCAGATTATTTTCCCTTGTGATATCTTATTGCTTTTCCCACAATTATAGTGATCAAGTTGCCTCTACTCTGCAACTGAAGAATGTGTTTTCTTTTACTATTGCTTAAATCATTTTGGGAGGCATTTGTGATTATAATACAAAATGACTGATCTGTGTGACAGCTCCTGAAACCTTGAGATTTGGTGGGATTCACTATGTTGTAATATTCAGAGTACTGTTTCATGATCCTGCACTCAACAAACCATCAATCATTGTGAGTAATACATAATTATGTATTGCTTAAGAGAAAGGGGGTTTTTTTTATCCTCAAGGTAATGTAAAATACAAGCAATTACTAGGGGTATGACATTTAAATAGAGATGCTGTCTCAGATAAAAAAAATCTACTGTAAAATAAGTAAAAATTATTTTAAAGAAAGGCAAAACTAAGTAACACTTAAATATCACTGAAGAATATGTTTAATACCATTACAAGCAGAATGTCATGAGGTGAACAAAGCTAAGCAGAGTGTGTTTATCACTTTTCCCATAGGAAAAAGAATAAGGTAGAAAATTTGACACTGCACTGCTTTTATAATGCAGATGATACAACTCTTTCTGCTACTCTAGTGGTGGAAATGAGACATTAATTATCCCAGCAAAACATCTGTGTGAAGCTGGGATGTGGATTTTGCATAGTTCTGTGTTTCCTGCTCTGACACTGGCCCTGAGGCATTTTGTTATGGTCAAGAGCTGAAAGATTCAAGAGACAGCAGTACGCAATATACCCACCTCTCCTGTGGCAATGTTAGTGCCAACCAAAATATATTATAAGTCATAAAAGTTCAAAGGAGTCCTAAGGCTGTTAAAAGAAAGAGGTTTAAGGGTGTTCTCTCTAGAGCTGGACCTGGCTGTAAAAAGTAATTTTGTTTACCTCACCTTCAGTCTAAACAAAGGGCTGAAAAGCAATGGAAGAGCATCCAGGATCGGTTTTTCAATATCAAGAATGATGTTACCCAGAACACAACTATTTGTAAGGCATTTCCAGTCTGCTCTTGATGCTGCTGACTGAGTCTGAGAGTTGCAAAGGGGCCTCAGGCACCTGATAATATACAGAGAACTGCAATTCAGACACCTTCATTCAGTAAGTTAAGTGGCACTCTCAGCATCTGATTAGCATAGAGTCATAGAAAGGTTTGCATTGGAAGGGACTTTAAAGATCATCTAGTTCCACCCCCCTGCCATGGGCAGGGACACCTTCCACTAGATCAGGTTGCTCAGACCCCAATCAACCAGGCCTTGAACACTTGCAGGGATGTGGCATAAAATGATTCTCTGGAAAATCTATTCCCGTGCCTCACAACCCTCAAGGTAATTTCTTCCTGATATCTAATTTAAACCTACTCTCTTTCAGTTTGAAGCCCTTTCCTCTTGTCCTGTCACTACATGCCTGCATAAAAATTCTCTCTCCAGCTTTCTTGTAGCCTCCTTTAGGTACTGGAAGGTCACAATCACATGGGTGGAAGGAAAGGGGGGCTGAAGCAATCTCTGATATGCTCCAAGATGTTTTTACAGTTGTGTTGAGTTGCTTCAGGGGAGTAAAAGTCCATTCATACAATAATATATTGACCCCATAACATGCAAGTTACACTAGAAGTTAAAATTAGGTATTCAGAATAAACTCACACTCCCAACCTCTGTCTTCCAGGAAAAACAACATTAAGGTTTACAAAAATTTCTCACTAAGCAGTTAAGCTCTGTTCTTATTTTCTGTAAACCAGCACCTACAAAAAGAAATGATCACTTGGATAAATGACCTAACTCACAGATAGCAATCCAAGCCATGAAAGATTGGATGACAAAAAGTACACTCTTTTTGGAGGCAAAATTAATGTATTCAGCTGTGCCAAAGAAGTCATCCTCATATTCAGTTCAACGTGATATTAAGGGCAGGAAAAAAGGCATCTTGAAGGGTGTGAGCCATTTCCTTTTTTCTTATCTTCCACTTTCCTCTATTAGCTAGGAAAAGAGTGGTTCTTGGAACCTGCTGATATAAATACAGTGTTAAAAGTGTTGCTTGAACTCGACTGGAGAAATTTCACCTTTGCATCCATTGTATTGCCCACAAAGATGCAAAATATGGGTTTTTTTCTGAAAACAAGACACTTCTTATTTTCTTATATTTAATTTTAAATTTATTCATTTTATAACAGTGTGTTTTGTTTGGTTATCTGGGGGTGTTTTTTGTCTTATTGGAGCAGACCACTAGGTAAAGTGAACTAAGAAACTAAACAAAATTGTACCAAAGCAGTTAATACTCAGCCCCACAAGATCTGGAACTACTTATCTGATAACGTTTTATTGGTAGATCTTATAAGTACTAGGTGTACTTCTTTCGTCTTACTTTCTTCTCCCCTTTCCTGCCACAGACCTACTTCTACTTGAATCGTGGTGTCTGAGTGGTACAGTCTTATGAGAAACATGTAGTGATGAAATAGGGATTGTGAACTGTGTTTAAAGGCTATGAAAAAAAACAGAAAATCTGCCCTTTCTGACTGAAAGCTACTATGAGTTTATAACCTTTTCTTTTATAGAGAAGAATTTGTGAACTGTTCCTCTTTTTCATCAGACGAACAGCTGATGTAAACAGAAAGCAAGTTAAGGGGAATTGGCCTCTCTAGTC
The DNA here is from genome assembly GCA_013397115.1 of Edolisoma coerulescens. Classification (NCBI taxonomy): domain Eukaryota; kingdom Metazoa; phylum Chordata; class Aves; order Passeriformes; family Campephagidae; genus Edolisoma; species Edolisoma coerulescens. Next base: position 9,518,292 of record VWZW01006289.1, read on the forward strand.
ATCAAGCCCCCAGTGAATAATTCAGATAAATAATTTTGAAATTAAAAGTCATATAAAATAGTCATCTGCCTATAGTCTTTCTTCTAATTTGGGAAGTGGGCCCGCATGTCTAAGTTACAAAATGTTAAATCTATTCTGTTGTTGTAGATCACAGAGAGCTTTAAGAAAAGGGTTAGTATAGAAGTACAGTAAACGTCTTAGCACAATAAAGACTGCTTGTTTATTTTCTCCGCTGAACATCTATTTTCAAAGTTGCAACTTCTTGAAAGAATGTGAAAAACCCTGTTACTGACCTGAAAACTCCACATCTTTATGCACATAAATAAAGCTTCACTTCTTTCCATTTTTGCCTGACTCCTCCCTACTTCTCCTTCCACCTTTCTTTAAGAAAAGTATTATAGCAAAGAACTAAAAAACTCTTTTAACCTAAAATCATATTTTTAATGAAATATCATAAAAAACCATAGTTTAGTTTTTGCCTTGTTTTTCCTTCAGCCTTTACCTGTCAGATAACTAGAAGGAAAACTGAGAATTTTCAATAACATTAGAATTCTCTCTGAAAAGCAGAAAAACACCTTACCCCTTTACAAAAACTCCCACGATGACTTTAAGTGGTAGCCACCTTTTACTCAGTCATGGCTCACGTGGCCATCACCCCCACCAACAGTGGTAGGAACAAGGCAGCAGAGTCATGCCAGAGCCCCTTTAGCTGCAGAGGATGCAGTAAGGAACTCCTCAAGTTTGACATTACAAAGTCACAGCTGGTGGTTTTCTGGTTTGAATGCCATTCCAAAACCGAGCCCCTGGGAGCCCTGGTCATTGTCTGCTGGTGAAACATTCCTGCAGTTCCCATTTCCTTGAGTTCACATAAAGGGCTGTGTGTCAGCTGCATGAAGATTTCAGCCTGTGGGGCAACCTTATATATTTTTAAAAAGGTGAAGGAAGCAGTGAAAATAGCAAAATCAGCCCTCCAACAACCTACACTTTTATATCTGCCTAAATCAGCAATTCCTGTGCACACATGTGACATGTTGTCTAATGTTAACAAGCACTTAAATACACCACAAAATAGACAACAAACATTAACACACTTCCATTTATAGTTGCTGTGCAATATAGCACAAAACTAGTATTAATTCTGCCACAGTTCCATTTTGTCTTTAAAGACTGGTTAACAGGTTGCAGTAAAGAAGCCCCAGTGTTTTAATGTTTGCTGATATAACAAATGCAGTCAGCTGAAAAGTTCTGGCTTTTCTCCCCTGAAATTAGAGACAAAGTAAAACAAAATCTGAAAAAAAATCCACCCTCAGTTGAAAGTAGCACCCAGATGTCAAAGGTAAAGCACTCAGAATTTATTTAGGATAAGTGGACACCCTGGCTTGTCTCCACAGGAAAAAGAAGCAACGAATATTTCAGAAGGTTAGTCTGAGCCATTATTTCACCTGTAAGAGTTTTATTATGGTTATACTGAAAACTGCTTGATCCTTCCCTTATTAATCGATCAAAGGCAAACCCAAAGCAAGTTTTCTTACTGTTTCATGCGAGCTTAGTTTCAATGGCTTGGCTAACTTATCAATCTACAGAGCTCACTGCTTTCAGGCCAGGAAAAGAGAGAGTCATCACTATTTCATAATTATAAAAATCTAGTTCAGAACATGACCATTAAAGGACAGTCAAAGATGAGAAAGGAAGAAAGGAAGCGGGACATCAGGAGACATTTGTTGCAACACACGCAAGGCAAATATACAAAAAGAAACTCTTTAAAAGAAGACAACAAAAAGAACAATGGCCAATTCAAGAATCTTCTTTTAAGAATAGCTAAGAAAACATTAATGCAAGAATTACAAAACATAAAGCTAAATTTAAAGAGAAAGGATTATGTATTTTGACAAAAATTTTGACTGAGAGATCTAAAGTCAAATGGTGAAGTAGACATGGTCAAGTTAATGAAATGTGTTCATTGTTTTTAACAACATTTTTATTCCACCTACCCTTGTCATACACACCCCAAAAAATCAACTTTTCACAAGTATTTTATTTTGTTTAGAACAGAATGAGACAGAACTCAAAAGCCATCTTTAAAATTCTGTACAATATAGAAACCATGTTATGTTAAATTATTTGGCATCATCAGAAATCTATTCTATGGATTTCTATGTTAGCATATATTCCATAGGAGTCAGTAAATACCAAATACTCAGCACTTCTTAGTAGGTGGTCAGCAAGTTTGACCATTAAGTCCCTTATTCCCATACCTCAAGAATATATTGCAAGTCCAGGTCACATGGGAAGATATTGGATATCATGGTTGAATCCCTACTTTATTGGGTTTGTACTGTTCCATATGACTATTAGTATTGAGTAGTTTTTCTCATGACTACAGAGTTTCTATTATGCGTATCATCTTTTGAACAGCATCTTGAAAATGTGGGATACTTTCTCTTTATACAGAGTTTTACTGAGCTATAAGAGCTGTGAAGGAGATGAATGCGGTAATTTACTTGTGGTCCACCTGCTCAGCACCTGGGATAAAACCCAGGCTGTGTCTGCCATCATTTCAGTCTGACAGGGAAGTCAGCTGGGCATACCCATCCACGTTCTTCGCTTTCCATCAGATTGATTGTAGGAGGTAGTTCAGGGGTGAGTTGCAGGCAGGAACTCTTTCTAGAGTGGACATATTTGTGAATTAACCCATACTCCCATTTATGAGGGGAAAAAAAGTTTCTACCAAAATTATGTCCCTTTTTTTGAGAGAGAAGTATGTCTCAAGTCTCTGCTCAAAAATTTTCTTTTCTTGGAATCTGAATGAGGCATTTGGTGCTATATTAGAGGCTAAGAAAGGCTACTGAGCTGCTCTTGTAGCTACTGCCGTTGAGAATCAGATGAATATTTTACATGGTGTGTCTGTACAGTGGTGTGAATGGGCCATACATGTCTGTCTAAAGAGAGCATGGCCATCACTCCCTGAGCTCCCTGGAGAAGTGGATACTTCTTCCTTCTCCCTTTGCCAGCTGTGGTGTCACCCTTGTTTTCAGAGTATTGCACCCATTCTCATGCAGAAAGCAGTGGAGACAGAGACCATAGGGATGCAGGGATTCTTCTGTAGTAGTCTGTCTCTGCACTACTAGGGCAGAAGCTCATCCAGAGTTTGTGTTCAATACCTGAGGAAGTATAAACAGCTTTATTTCCCTCAGTCAGTGGCCTGGAAACCCAATAGTTGCATTTATATGGTGAAGGGGAATTTAAAATGGTACCTGCTCGGCAGTGGTAATTTGTGACCGAGGATCTGACATGGAGAATAGGACAGCCCACCTGCAGAAAGGGTTAAACTGACTGGAAGAAGGGATGCCAGGGACAGAACAAATTCCTTACAAGGAAGTGAAGTCCCCTTGGTGATGAGATCAGAATGAGTCTCAACATCATCTTGTGGCAACCCTGGAATGTGAGGACTCATAGACCCAAGCTCAGGGGACACCTTAAGGCAGCAGAGCTGGGAGATAAACCGGAGGCTGGGTTAAGATGCCCCATACAATCGCTCGCAGAACTCATACTGGTACAAGTTTATTTAAGGAATTGGCTCATAACACATCTATGCAGGCTCCTTGTAGAATTGTTAATAATCATTGGATTCTTTCCAATGCATCATTAATTTATTTTATTTTATTTTGCTTGTATTTAAACAAAAACAATTGCTTAATTCTCCTCAAGAGATACAATTACAATTCCTCAACAACAGAGTACAAACAGCCTTTTCCCATTATGTTCCTCAGTATAAAGCTCCTGTCAGGACCTCAGTGTTTTTTTCCTCTGCCAGGTAGCCAATATTGCACCTACCTGCCCTGCTGGCACCTCAAGAGTTCACATTCCTTGTGCTCTTCTACTGAAGCAAGTGGGCAGCCAGTCCCTGCTTATGCTTCCTCCCTTGGCTGCAACTGGGCGGGTGTCCGGTCTTCGCTATCTTTAACCATAAGGGTAAGTCACATTCACATTTATTAACACTTAATGAAAGGGAGGAAAGACAAATGTGATTGTAACACCCTGAAACCTGTTTCTAACTTTCTGCTTTCCATTAGTGATGACAGACTAATCAAAACAAATCAAAACCAACCAACTCCTAAGGTATCCAAATTGCCACAAAGCCCATAGAAAGAAATTAATACTTTTAGAAAGTGTGTAAAAATGTTTATCCATGAAGATTTCCTGGTCATGATGTCTCTATTATAAGAGAAGATTCTTTTAGTTCAATCAGAAGATGGGCACAAATTAATTGTCAAGAACTAGATTCTGTCATTGTAATATTTTATACCTCAGGTAGTCTGAATAATTGCATTGGTCATTAGTACCTGGACATTTTTCTTTCAGGATGTAATGGAGTAAGCTGAAGCATATATTTTATTACTTCTTGGAAAAGCTAAGAAACATAGCAGAAAATGTTGTATATCCCAAGCACTAAAATCAAGTATAATATATAAATATAACACAAAACTATACCAAACATTTCCTTCACTCATAAGGTAAAATATTTTAATGACTAAAAATATTTCAATCACATTGCAAAAGGGCTTTCAGAGGCTGTATCTTGTCTGAATGTATTACTTGAGAGAATAGAAAACAGTACTTTGGAAAAAAACCCCTGACCTGAATCTGCAAAGTTCATTCAATAAAAAGACACTCAGTCTCCAAAACAGCTGAAATAAGAAAAGCTTCAAAAATAACAAGCAAATGATTCATATCCAGGGGAATGAGAGATTGGTGGTTTGGATTTTTTCCCCCTTTTTTTGATAAAAGTGCAAGTGGGAATTGCAGCCAGCACTTTGCACTTCTGTTTCAACTCTGCTACAGACGTTCTTGTGATATTGAGGAAATCTCTTAGGAATGCATTTCATCAACATGTATTTCTTTGGTCAACTACAAAAATGTTTGCAGAACTAGTTACTCCTGGAAATATGGTGCAACTGAAAAATTGAATTTCTTTTATTTGATCTGAAGGAATGGTAGGGGTGTGGGTTTGAGACGCAAAGAAAATATTGAAAGCTTTTCATTGTCTGAAGGTAAATTTCTTTTTTTCTTTTTCTCTTAATCTTTGCTTGTAGAAAAAAACCTAAACATTTGACAGACATTTCAACAAACCTAAAATAAAGAAAAAACTTTGAGAGATTGATGTTGAGCTTTAAATTGAGATAAAAAAAGCACTTCACCCCATCACCCTCGAGGATGAAACAGGTTAGTCCAGTGTGCTATGAACCACAGAATGTGCAATCTTCCCTTTAGGGAATTTATAATTTAAAACCAGGGACTATAAATTTGAGCTTTATTATGTGTTTTTTATTGTTTCTCTCAATCTGAGGAGCCCCAGCTGAAGACCAAGATCTCAATTTCCCTTGGGACTGTGTAAACAGAACAAAGCTGTGACAGGCATAATTCAACCCAGTTCAGCTGTGTAGGCTGTTGAAAACACATCCATTTCCCAGTCCCTTCATAGCATGCTTATCTACTGTGGCATAGATATCTACAGGCCAAGGCATCTCTGAAACACACAGAGTACAACCAATTCCCTTTTGCAGCCCGGTATGCCTTCTCCACCCAGTGCAGCTGAGGCAGCACTGGGATGGCGTGAGGGCACTTCAGTCATGACAAAGAGCAGCAATTGCTGCCGGCATCCTTGAGGCCCATTGCTGCACTTAATGTGGAGTGGGAGACATGGTGGACATGGGTACCAGAGCCCTTGAATCATGGAAATGGGCAATGGTGTTTGTGTGTTTGCCCTATGGCCAGGCAGGGCCAGTGCATGCCAGCCACCACACCCAGAGGGTGTTTATTAGGCATCCAGAAGATGTGTAGGAAGACTTTTAGGGAAGGATTTGGAGAAAGAGTGTAAAGTGTTCTTCTTTTCCATAAATCTCAGGGAATGTAAAATTACATCGTAGGAAGGTAAAAAATCACTTGATGTGGCATGGTCGCAAATCTTCCAGTGGCTTTACCAAATCTTTGTCAATAACAGAGGCTGTCGCAAATCCTGAACAGCAGGAGATGAAGTCTGGCAGCTGACTCTCTTTAAAACTGGGAGCAGGCACACACACTTTATGGAATCATGGAATAGAATGCGAGAGTCATTAAGGTTGGAAAAGACCTCAAAGATCATCAGTCCAACACTTATCCAGGTTGGTAGGAAGCAGGTCATTAGGAAGGTTAATCTTTGATTTATCATTTGCTCCATGACTTCCCTCTGACCATGCCTGAAGTTTGGCCAGCAACTTAGGTAAAAATGCGCCCCGTACTGGAGAGTGGCAGCACAAGATTAAATGCTACTCCAGCTTTGCTGAAGTCCAGAGAGTAGCTTTAAACATGAGGGGATTTTACTCCATAGTGGTGGTGTCAGTTTCACCTGGACAATCTAATTTTGTCCTGCTGGAGTGACAGCCACCGTCCCCAACCCAGAGCTGAAACCACACACACAGCTTTTGGATGCCACCTGCACACACCATATTTTATCCTGAGGGGAATGGAATCCTGAATGCTAATGTATAGGTTAACATGGATAGCCTCTACACACAGGAATACTAACTTATTAGGATTATTAATTGGGCAGCAAGAGTAAATAACATTCAGGTCTGGTTTATATGTGAGTTTACTGCATATTGCATTTTGCATAAGCAGCAATAAATGCTAAGTTAAGCTGGGTTTACTGAGCGCTGGAATATACTACAAGGTAGCTTCTATTCTGGCCAACAGAGGGGCTGTTGGCTTACAATACTGATAACATCTTTTTAGGGGAGGTTGTCTGAAGGCATTGCAAACTTATAATAACTCCTTGAAAGGACAGTAGAAAAGAATTTAAAAATATAAATGCTAAAACACTTTTAAGTGATGCAGAATATTTTTTCCAATGAAGAATTTTTCATTCCTTTCTCCAAAAATTTTATATTTTTATTATTATTATTATTATTAGTTATTGTTGTTATTATTTTGAGTGTCCCTGCCTGAGTTCTATTCATCTTTAGTTGTCCAACTGACTTGCCATTCACTGATCTTAGACATCTCTCTTGCCTAACAACAATTCTTGGAAGGTTAAAACTGTGTACTATTCATCCAGAGCTGTTTTACAGCTGCCATCCATCTGCTTCTTCTCCATCCACATGCCTTTAGAAATCCCACTCCTTTGTTCTTTTGAGAAACAGTATTAAGTGACTTGCTGTTTCTCATTTTCAACTCTGCACTGAGATGCCTGGCTCTGTCATGTCATGTAATGCATTTGTGTTATGCAAAGTAAATGCAGTAATTAATAAATAGGGCAAGAAGTAATCCAAAGCATATTAGTGATTAAAGACAGGCATATTTACTGCAGCTCAAGAGGTAATACTTGATGCTATAATAAAATGTAAATGTTTTAATATTACAGACTTTCTTCTTTCCCAGTCCTAATTTTGCTTATTTAATACATTTTTCATTCCAAGCTGCTCCATCCTAAAATCGCATTTGAGTATACTTTTTGTAGGATGACTTAGTATGTCTTCTAGCCAAGTCCACCCATGTAAATGATATTCCCAGAAGAAATTCCTCTTGACACTGAAACTACTCTTGCTTCTATTGAACTGATTTTCCTCCCCACAAAAGAAAAAGTTTTCATTCTTGATCTATGAGAAAACAGTTTGACTTGCTTTCTGTATAAAAATCAATGCTTTTTTTTACAAGTTAATTTACTGAATCAATGCTAAAACATTAACATAGTAATTAATATTTCTCTCTTTATACTGGATAGTTCTACACACAGAGTTGCTCAGGTAGCCTGTGACAAAAAGCTAATGGCAGGTGGCCCTGCTTTGCACTTTTCCCAGATACTTCATGGTTTGATTGAGGAGATCTGTTCTTCCTTATATCTTCTTTCTATTTTCCTTGAAAATTATAGTTTAGATTCTTGGCTTTTGTTGTTCCATAGGCCCAAGGATTTTTTCATGATTTCTGTGCAGGCATGAAATGACAGTTCCTTTAGCAAGGAATATTATAAATTGGATTTTGTTTTGGTTTGTTTTGACAACAAGTCATAATGTATCCTGTTGTTTCAATTTTAATCTTCCTTTTGCCCATGGGTGATTAAGCTCTTTTCAGAACTAAGTTTGTTAAATACGTATTTAGCTAATTTAGAAATGAATGGTGGAAATTAATTATATTAACATATCATATATTATTTACCAGAGACATCAATTATCCTATAAATATGTATTTACAAAACACAAATTGTTTCCTCAATACCAGTAATTCTCTGGACAAACAGTAGATAGCATTCATTTTCTCATCTGAGGATCTCAAATTGTCTTTGGCATGACGAGCCATAGGGAGTCTGTTGAAGCCATTTGAAGCACTCTTATTACTAAGAGTACATAGCTTATTTTTCAATTGACTCAGATGTTAAAAGATCTCTTTTTTTTCTTTTCCTTCAAAAATAGTGTGACAGATCATGGCAAAATCCTGCCATTAGTTCCTATCTTCTCTGAAAGGAAGGGAGACATCACGTGTGGCTCCTCTTGTGTCCTCCTCCTCTTCTTTGGCCATGGTGATTTTTCTTAGCACAATGAGGTTACATTCCTCTGAATTTTTCCTATGATTAGTTATTGAGATTCAGCTAATTGAGTCACAGGAAAAGTTATCTAGTCAAAAGTTGTTAAAAGAGACTGTGACTATTCTGACTGGAGAAAAATAACCAGGTATATGCATCTACTCTGTGATATTTTCATTGCTTTCATTCAATCCTGCCCTTTTGCTTTTTCCTCTCACAGATTTTGTCATTGATGAGGTAACTGTAAAATTTTAAAATGTTTATCCATGAAGATTTCCTGGTTGTGTTATCTCTGTGTTATCTATTTTTTTTTTTGTTTAGATGGTACAAATCAACAGTCACATCAGAGTAGTAAATATCCCAATTACCAGACAGTCATGAGGTGACAAAAAAGAAACATAGTTTTTTAACAAATTGTCATCTCAGTCACACTGCTGAATGAACACTTTATATATATTTGAGCCTTACAGCGACAGCAGCAATTTAACAAAAAATAAAAATCACTTATTTCCAAATATGTTTCAGCAAACATTGTCATGATCTAAATCCTCCAGACCACATGATTATTTTTTGTGGCCTCTGAATGTTTCATAAAATACCATTTTTTTCTGTATTCTAATGACATGAGAGAGCTGCATTAAATAAGGTTACAAAAATTTCAATGACCATGATCTATTTAATTATAATTCTGAATTTTTTTCTCTAGGTCTTTGGGTGAAAATTTTGGCAGCAACAAAGAAATAGATTTCTTTGGTATTGCAGAGGGCATTTATATACCTAATGTCTCATGGAAACAGCACTCAATAAGATATGGCACACAGGCTTGCTAGAAGTTCCAGTCTTGGTTTGAGATTAAAACCACAGGCAATAGAAAACTCTGCAGATTGTTGAAAAAATATCCAATTTTACATGGAAAACATTTGATTTTAATCTTTTTCAGAATTATGCACTTGCCTAGGCCAAAATCTTGCAGGTAAACTGCGAGATGTGATGATACTCTTTGAAAATAAGGTTCCCTTTTCCTCACACCAGTTGTACACTGTTGCCAGGTACCTGACACTGCAGTTACTCCAGGTGACACCATTCTTCCAAGCTTCTCCTGGAACGCTTTCAGCGTTACAGGGGCAGATACACAGGGATAGCTGTAATGCAAGACAAAATTTAAAAAGTTTCCAATACATTATTTCAATGAAAAAAAAAGGTGTGCTAAATAAATGTGATGTTCATGTGTCCTTCTGCACAGAGAAGTAAACTGGCCGCTGTCTGATAGGATGTGATCCATCTCTGACTGGCACGTGAGCTTTATAAAGGGGCTTTTCATTTCAGCCCAAATTTGTATATGTCCAGTTCAGAGTGCAGGAACATTAAGTTCAAATTCATCTGCAAAGAAATGAGTAAGAAAACTGGAGTGAATATGGTTGCAAAGGTAAAAAGAAGATGATGGCAATGACTTCGAGTTTTCTGCAGATGTATCTGACAGATTACTGAATAGTTTTATATTTTTTAAATAATCTTTCTGGGTAAGGTTGCCAAAGCAACACTCTGAAGAGATGCATTGGGAGATGGATTGGGTCCATAACCTCATTAAGAAAAAAATAAAGGGAGAGTTTTTGTGCAAATCTCACCTGACATTTTCTTTCAAAGTTATTGTAAAATTAACATTTTAAAAACCAAGCTCAAAACACAACAAAAAGAAATTAGCTTTTCCTTACAGTAGTGAGTTTATTGGTTGATTTATATATTCCATTGTTAATTATGTCTGTCTCTCAGGAACAGGCCCATTGAGATGGATATCTTCTTCAAGACATCCTGGGGCTAACAATACACAAGGCACACATTTATCTATCAGAGCATTCATCAGTATATTTTCTTAAGAAAATTAAAAGACACATTTCCTGGAGTATTATGAACCTCCATGGGCTAAAGAAATCCTGGAAGAAGAATAACCAAAGTTAAATTACCCATCAAATATCATGATCACTCTTTGTACAATAACTTTAATGCCAAAACAATATTATTTCTGGTTTATATGTATTGTTAGAAATTTCAACACTGCCTGAAATAGACAGAGCCAGCAAATCACAGAGATGTAATGGGCAAAAGACATTACCCTGGCTTTAATGAATCCCACCACAGCCTTTAGAAAAGTTCACTGTATTGAATTATTTTGAAACTATTAGTTACACAGCTAATGAAAACTTGTACGGTGCTGAAGTTTGAGTTTGAAAAGAGCCTGACACATTTTGGTATATTCTGCATATCTATTTCTTTGTGGTCTTCATTAATGCAGCTTTTTAGACACCATCAGAACTCCTAAGTGAGGAGCAAATCCTAAGCCATCACTTGGGCCTTTCATATTCGCAGAGCATTCTCAACCCTTTCCTGGCCATGCCTCAATACCATGGGTGCAGAGGATACCTGTTAGAGAAAGTTCTACCACCTTCATCAGCAGAAATTTCAATTCTGTCTATGTTATTCTCCACTGAATGTTTCTAGCCACTATAAACTAAGCAAATTTGTCTTCATGGACTGAAGAAAGTGACCATATAGGTGAAGGATTCTTAGAGTTATATTTTTTACTCTGTTGCATTTCTGTGTTTATGTTCAGTTATGTTTCCTAGACATAAACTGGACAAGGTTTTCCTACTTGATATGTTTAAATATTAATTATGTTGCCATCAAAATTTTCAATTATAAAACCAACTGAGACATTCTACATGAGCTGTATTCTGACTTCCTCATTTTGTGTGTTATACAATCTTGCAGGCTGTGACCATATCCTCATTTCATTGAAATATCTTGGTATTGTTGACGACATTGCATATGAATGCTGTGCCTATGTTCTTCAACTGCTCCTCCAATGGGATGAATTTTTAATGTAATGAGATCATTCTTTTTCTAAGGTTCAGAGCAACAAATATGACAGAAAAAAGTAAAATTGATCAATAATTTATTTCCTTTAAACAATATCCAGATAAAAACTTAATCACTGATTGTCATCTACTTAATTTCCTTTTATTCGTTTTCCTGAGAGTATTCCCAATGGACCAGGTATTTAGACATGGCTGATATTTTTCATTTTTGCTCATGGAAAGCCCATAGGTTTTCTTTACCCCTTTTACAACAAATTTTGTGGAAATAAATTTGTAATAAACACTATTACATAGTGAAATAATGTTTTTTATCTTATCAGAAATCCTCATTTTTACTATATTTTTGCTAAAATATTAAACAAAAATATAATTTCCCACTAACCAATAATATGGCATTTATTTAAAAAAAAGGAAAAAAAGTAGTTTGCTTTTTGAAATAAAATTTTAAAAAGATAGGAGTTTGAGCTAAATTTTCATATCCTTATGTAAAGCACACATTTTTCAGTTCCATAAAACTGAGAGCAAAGGAATTACTGAGGGCTGAAGACCTTCTGGGGCAGAAATAAAAACAGAAAACAACACTGATATTTTTACCCTACTGTCTTTTGTAAGGAGACACTACGGTTAAAAATTCTGTTTTCATTGTGTATTTATTGTAACAGATTTGTTTGGTTTGAGCTTCTTACACCATTGTACAAGTCATTTCTTTTAAATCTAGGTCAAACACCACAATAGTCTGAATCTTTCTATTAACGTGCCAATGCATTTTGATAGCAGCATCGTAGCAATCCAGCTTGTTGTACAGAATCATACAAAAAGACTTTCATGTGATTCAATAGCTGCTGGGTGATGACCCAGGGTGGTTGCATTAGTCCTGGCAAGGCAATCCGGTATTAGCATCTTAGAATCCCTAAAAATGCCTGACATTTAGGCCTATGTAGGACATTAAGTTTCTACTATTTCATAGGAAGGAATGAAAAACTCTGTCACTCCTGCATCTGCTCAAACATCTCTCATTCACTAATTATTTATTATTATTGTAATATCAAACTACAACATGCTTTGTGTAAAACTTTCATTCCAAAATTCTCAAACAATGATTGAGCTAGAAGAAGCCATGTTTCCCAAATACATTATTCTGCTAACTTCAAAGCTAAGAGATCCATCTTGACCCAAAGACCACTGAAATCAATGTCACAAATCTTGCTGAGTACAGGGAATATTGTGCAAAGCTTTCCTAGACAGTGTTCCTTAAATACTTCTGGCTCATTTACCATCCTTGGAGAAAAATGTGAAGATGGATGAGGCACCAAGGTGATGTGCCAGCCCTATTATAAATGTAGCTGTAAAGTCATGAGAATGGTTGTTAGGTGATCCATTTTCTGCCTTAAAAGCCTGTTAAGACAAAGAAAAGCAAAATAAGTTGCCGAACTTTTAGACCAAAGATCAGGGAGAAGAATTAAATGAATTCTTTGAAAATTCTATGAATTATAGCAACCTGAGTTTTTCTATTTATATGTTAATGCATTAGTATTACATACGGGGTAAAATTCTGATAATTATACCGAGATGTCTGAAGACAATTGTTTTTAACACTTAAATCAGGAAGAAAGCAGAATTATTGCAAATACACTTAAATCAGAGCATCTGTAAAAAGTTAAAGAAATGTCACACATAATGCTTCTCCTTTCAGAGAAAATGCTTTTCAAAATATTTAAGCTAAAAATCAATCACGAGATTAAATGCATGCTGAGGAATGAGAGGATATAAACAGCTAGTGGATTAAAAGTGGAAAGAAATAGTGCAAAAAGTTCACATAAATAAAAACAAGAAAATAATTAAATTTAAAAAATTGTTAAATATTAACTCCTGCATCTATACAACTAAGGAAAATCAAGTCATCCACTGCTGAATTTCTTTGAGTATTAAGTAGTGTGCAATTAGGAAAGAAACAAATAGATGAAGAAACTGGATTTTAACGCCTTTCTGTGTTAATAAATAATATATATGACAGTTTGAATAACTATGGAGCTCAGACACATGGGAAAATGAGAGGCGATGATAGGAATGAAGCTGTGATGCCCTCATTATTAGCAGTGATTTTGCATATTGCCGTGAGTGTGTGGGAAAGCTATACATTCATTTTCTTAAGTAGAACATTTAAAAAAATGTGACAGTGATTTTGTTTTAAAGTCAAGTGCAACAAAAAAGGTGGAAAATACTTTGTGAATTTTCTTCCCTAATAAGTGAAGCCTTATATATTTTCAGCAGTGGAACACGATTCCAGGAGCTCATAGAAGGGAGGTTTTCATAGTGACTCACTTCAGGCACCACAGTTCAGCACTTACATTAGCATGATAGGCTTCCTAGATTCCCTGTGTAATTAATGAAGATAGATGGGCTCCTCCAAAGGGTAATCGAGAGCAAGAACCTAAGCAAGGTGACCTGAATTGCTCTCCACGGGAGCATCTCTCTCTGGCTACAGAGGGAGTTCAGGCCATTTCCCAGTCAACTTCTCTGGATCATTAAGGTGCCTCAACTGAAAATCCTTGAATACCTCCCCCTGCCCACCCTAGACAACCAGACACGGGGCTAGAGGACTCAGAGGAACAGCATGCACCGCTGGCAAGTATGCAAACAAGAGCTAGAGGGAGAGGCTGGGAGGGGATTGGAGCAAAACTTTCTGCAGGTTACGGAGGGAATTCCCAAACTAAATTCTGTTTTCTTTGGGTCTTATCTTTATCTAGGAAGAAACAAACTAGATAGATTAACTGAGGGCTGCCTGCTGTTTTAAGGGGACAAGGGGAGAGGGACTGTGTTGAATGGCACATGCTCTATAGGGATGCCTGGAACTCCTGCAGGTTAAGTGTGTCTGGGGGTTCATTGTGTTGTCAGCTTGCTGCAAACCATCTGTGAAAGAGAGGCTCCTGCAAGAAATTTTACCTTGATCCATTAAATAAAATCTGTGTCCCAGACAAAGGTCTCAGAGACAGTAGAATCTATTTGTGTGCCCATTTAAAGCTCGTGTTTCTTTTACTTGTAACCAAGAGTGAGGACATTTCATTTGCTAAACAAACTTAGATTAGGTGCATTCCCTGAAATCGTAATAGTTCCTGTAGCTATCTTTGCACTGTGTTCAACTTAGAGTATGTCTAAATGCAAGTGGAGACATCCTGAAAGGACCTGGGGGTTTTCTTCCCAGGGAAGTATTTAGAACTTACTTGCCAAGTGCTGCAATCAGCAGCATTTTCTTTGCTCGTATATTGCTATGAAACACAGGCATAAACCAGCTCTGGCAGGGATGATGGAGCATTCTCTAGAGAAGGTATAAAATAGAAAAATCTGCTCAAATCTCACCCACCATTTCCTTTCCGTTCAACTGCAGAAGCTCCCTAGAGCACTGTAGGCCAATTCTATACTGCTACTTCAGCAGCAGTGCCAAGTTCAAATCCAGCTTTGCCAGCTAAGCAGCTTGAGACAGTTGCATCTGCATTACCTTAGCCCATCTCTGGCTCTCATTATCTGTGCCCCCTCTGTGCTTCACTTGGAGTAGCTTGACCTCTCCAGCTATTCTACAGTCCATGTCCTCTATCTGTCTGACAGGCTCTCCTAGTAGATATATGGTCCAGTCTGACTTCTCCCAGGAGCCTTGTCTGCCACAGCCTATTAGCATGCACGCAAAATCTGCTGCTTAGGAAGGCTGATATTTGCAGAAATGTGGAGCAGGTCCATGGCAGTCATTTTAAGCATCTGATTGTTTCTGTGCTTTGGATGATATACAGGGAATTTCAAGTCTCTTGGCTCCTTCTCTTTTTTGCCATCAACAACCACTGCAGTGTCCCTGAGAGAAAGACATCCTGCTTAACCAGTGACAGGCCTTTCAGGAAATCGCCCCAGATGACCAGGTTGTAGGTGGAATCTTCTCTTAGAAGGGACTAGCCTCTGCAGCCTGATTTACTGTTCATCACTGGCAAGGCACCAGCTTTGAAAGAAAAAAGCCACTGTCAGTGTCAGAGTAACAGAAGGAGGCAATCAGTCGTGCTCTTCCTACACAGGGAATGTCAAATGCATTGTCATTTGTTCAGTGTGGCCTGAGGGTGACTGCATCTCTGAGAAATCTTCAAGAAGAGTGTGCTGAAGTAATTCAAAGTGATCCTGACCATTTGGCAGCTGTGAGGACATTCACTAGAAATCTCTTCTCACTAACAGACTCAGTGAAATCTCCTGATCTCTGTTCTTAATCCATGGAAAAAGTCTGGCTTGAAGGCTTGGAAGGACACAGGTTTTTGAGCACCATCTTCAGAACAGTATTTCAGCATGATTTTCCTATCTGGCCCTCATGCACCAACCTTGGGGCACAAAGTAGATGCTGTCTTCAAGACCTGACTCTCAGGCTCTAGCATTAATCTGTGTTTCTCCCACTGATGACATCTTTTGAGGATCAAGGTCTTCGTTGATATCTCAACAAATAAAGACTGCTGGAATACATCTAGGGTGAGATAGGTTGGGCTCTTCAGGTACGTTTCCCATGTCTCTAACTCTGGAAGACCTGTGTCCTCCCCATCTTGATCTTGACCGACTCTGGGAAGATGTTTCTTTCTTACCCTCAAGATTTTT
Source organism: Edolisoma coerulescens (assembly GCA_013397115.1). NCBI lineage: Eukaryota > Metazoa > Chordata > Aves > Passeriformes > Campephagidae > Edolisoma > Edolisoma coerulescens. The sequence goes on from VWZW01006289.1 coordinate 9,534,336, forward strand.
AACAACTGTAGTTTCCTTAGTGCCCAACAAAGCTGTCCAGTTCCTATAAAGCTCGAGTGGTCCCTGGCAAACAAAAGACCCAGCCTCTAAAGGTGGAAGAGGCTGAATTAGCTGAGCAATGGAGCAGGAGATACAAGGACAGAGGCATTTAGCAGGACTGCAGCAGTGCAGGGATTTGCTTGGAGGAGAAACAGCCTGGCAAAGTACCAGTCACATCTGTGTAACTGCTGAGAAGGAAATGACTCAGAAATCTAAAGAACCTTCTAAGGGAAGCAACTTCTTCATGCTAGAGTGAAAGGGTTAACACAACACATGACTTCATATTTAAGCTAATGTCATTACATAGTTATGCCAATAAGTTTCTTTCCTGGCTGCCACCCCAAGAGACCTACTTGTAACTTCAGTTTTGAAATGTCAGAGTAAAGCACTCCTTCACTGTGACTGTCTATTGCCTAAGGTGATCATTCTTCTGGATGTCACATCTTTAGCTTACCTATTAAAATATAAAGCCTATTAAAACATATCTGTTAAAATGTAAGCCCTTCATAGCAGAGAACTGCCTACCTTTTATTTCTTCTTCCTTACTGTTTTTCTCTGCATTTTACCCAATGCAAATGAGACAGAATAATTATATATAATTGTGGTAGGCTAGCCTTTGTAAAGAGCCAAATACACACCCAGCTGCTCACTCACTCCTCCTTCTCAGGGCGGTAGGGGGAGAAAGAAGGATAAGAAAGCTCAGAGGTCAAGATAAAGATAGGAATATCACTTACCAATTATCTTCATGGGCAAAACAGACTCACTGTGTGGAAAATTAATTTAATTTCTTGCCAATTTCAATTAGGTCCATTGTGGAGCCAGCTGTAGCTGGGCCTGTCACAGGGCAGCCCATAACTTCCTCCCACAGAGTTCATCCCTCTGACATGTAATCCCATAAAACCCATACAATATTACTAAAATAATAATTAACACCGCAACTTGCATATTAAGTTGAATGTAATCAGTTTTGATATACCTGCCTAGGGTTTTAATTTGGATCATCTGCTGATCTAAGAATATCTCCATCTGGTCCCTGTGCTGTCTTTTGGTTTGCATCACAGATTGGTCTCAAAGCACACAAACTGGATTCCTTTTGGATGAAGGAATTTGGAGGAACTGGAATGTGGTCTTTAGCAGCAAAACAAATACACTCCATCTGCAAGAGGGAATTCAGTCTATGCAAACAGTCCAGAGCTGGTCTGAAGGAAAAATGTCCTGAAATATGTATAGTGCAGAAATCAGATCCCCAGCACCAACTTTCTTGCCCTTCACATCTGTTCTTACTAGCCTACAATATTTGAAAATTTAAGTATAGCCAATTTTGAGTCCTAAATGGAATTATTTTTTTTTAAATTCAGTTCTAACTTTTTTTTTTTTTTTTTTTTTTTTTGTAGTAGCTTTTTCATTATCACAGTATTTTCAGGAAGTTGTTGCCCTCTGTCACCTACATAAACTGAACAGCCTTTACAAGTTTACTCCAAAGGAGTAAATCACTGGAGGAAATCTAAACAGGTCACTTCTCCTTTGTTCATTATACATGTCATTGACACATCTGTGTCCACCAGATATATGCATTGGAGGTTAGGAAATGGAGGTACTAGGGAATCTGTAATACAGTTGAAATGATGTTTCCTAGTCAATACTGTAGGAAAGAGACAGACACTGCCAAGGAAGGAAATTTCCTTCTGCACTTGGAATGCAGAATACACCTATACACCTTTCCCTAAAACTGTATCATAGTGTAACATTTAAGGAGTGACGTATCAATGTTCTCATTATGCTCCACATGTCTGTACAAGAGGCATCCACAGTCCACGGAACAGACTAAATTAGTTTGCTGAGTGGATGAGTGTTTATAACACAATAGCACCTGGAGGTCTCAACTAATTATCTCTATTGTGTTATGAACTGTATGAATTCACTGCAGAACACAGTTCTTATCCTAAATACCTTAAAGGAAGATTCTGAAGTTTTCTCATGTCTCAATTTCTCTTCCACACAAACTGGAAGGATAGAAGTAAACCAAAACTAAAAAACTAAATTTTGAAAATCTGACCCTGTGCCTTCTTTAATAGAAAAGAAAAGAAAAGAAAAGAAAAGAAAAGAAAAGAAAAGAAAAGAAAAGAAAAGAAAAGAAAAGAAAAGAAAGAAAAAAGAAAAGAAAAAAGAAAAGAAAAATTATCAGTTTTGTCAGCAATGCTTTTAGTTCTGTTTCCCAGTATTAATACTGTAGTCATCAACTCAGAGCAGGACATTTCACAGTGAATAAACTGTTTTGAATACTTTGCAGACAGAGATTTCCTGAGAAGGCTTTTCAAAGGCTTTTTAATTTGATACACTCTTTAGCTTTCACAATAAAAAGAAATTTCTGTTGCAGAAGTATGTTAATGAATTTCAAGGATACAACATCGCTGGAAGAGACTGTTTAGCAATGTCAAAAAGGAGGGGAACTAGATGTGAGATACAGAAAAGATCTACATTTTTTTGTATAGTGACAGGTTTTATTAAAGGGATACCTAGAAACCCCTAAAAACACTGCTGCTGCTGCTATCAGAGAAGCAAGCAAACCAACTGAAACCAAAATAAGTTGCTTACAGGAAAAAAAAAGTGAAGTAGATGAATGCCTAATGAAATATATGGCAAGAACTACCTGACTAACTAAAGATGAAGAAAGAATGATTCACAGCTGCAGATTCTGACAAAGCTAGTCAAAACAAATTCAGATTGTCAGTGTCTGTAATGGACTCATTGTTAGCCTTGAATAAAACTTTTTATCTTACCAGCTTCTGTTTCACATTTAAAGTCCTTTATAAAACCTGGTGTATTCTGGCACTTTCCCCACACTAAACCAGTAACCTGCTCTCCCTGTAGCCCCTGTTGTAAGATCACTCCTCTGCCAAGGTTTTGGCAGTCCAGGGCTTGCAGAGAGGCCAGGAGCCTTTCAGAAGCAGCATAATGGGAAGATGGATCATTTCAACATGGCTCATGGTGGCTGTTGATGCCACCAGGAAATCTTGTGAGTTCTGAGCAATTTTCCAGTTCTCAGCTTACAGGATTTTCTTTACAGTCAAGAAATTTTCTGTGGGTGGTGCTTCCTAGGCTAAAGACAGAAAAATGGTTCAACCTTTTGTTGGGAAGTGATGCAAGAAAGGCTTTTCACATTTTAAGGCACCTTAGTTTTAGGTAAAAGGAAAAGAAGGGGGAAACAGTCATCCATGTCTACTGCATTGCATAGAACTCCATTTTCAGAGAAACTTCTTAAAGATTTCACCATTCCCATGAGAAATTTGACTCCACAGTTAAATAAAACTGAAATTTTAAAAGGTTTTTAATGTCTTACTAAGACAGATAGGCTTTCCTGGCCTATGGTTTTGAGCAATATAGCCCTTAGTGACTTCTATTAGTCTCCGCCTCTGTGGTATCCCAATTAGACATAATACATAGGCAAAAATTAAAAGAGAATACTGTTTCTCTCTTTGCAGACACCTTGTCTTTAAATGTATAATTAAGGGGTTTGTTTTGTTTTGTTTTGTTTTGTTTTTTAACGAAAGGGCTGCAACACACATCTGTCTGCTCCCTTGTCTCTCATAGCAAACATTTTGCCTTTTCTTAAGTCAAAACAGAAAACAGGGAGAGCTGTACCACAACCTCAAAGAGGGGTCCTATAATTTCCCACACATATGGATGATTTATAGCTAGATCTGGGCATTCAAAGGGTTGGTGAGATCTGGTGAGCTTAAGTGCAAAAATGGAGGCCCAGACTTGCAAGTTTTTCAGAAACACACACACACACACACACACATATTGCTGAAAATCACTAGAAAAGGTTGGTTGTCATGTAGAATATTTGCAGGAGATATGAATAGGAGAATCTGAGAAGAGCCATTAACACACTCCTCACATTAATTACTTCACAAGGTAACTCAATACAATACAGCTGATTTCAGAGTTATGACAGCTGCAGAGTCAGCCCTGCAGGTTGGCTTACCAACTGAGGGGAAATAATAACCTTCTCAGAAATGTAATAATGCTTTTAGGCAGATATACTATTCATCAAGAGAACATGGACATTCTCTCCTCTATTTAAGGAAATGCAAGGCCTGGGAGCTTTCTGAAGCAAGGATATGGCAGGGTGAGCAGCAGAGCCAGTGCGATGGAAAGCAGTGAGATGACTCTGGTGGCTTCATGGCATTCACATTTTACATCAGCTTGCAGTAACAAATCAGCTGTCAGTCAGTGTGTAAAGGTTTGGGCAGACGGCTCAGAATTGTATCTTTATACTATCTGCTGCATTTTTCAGCAATGTGTCCAAGATATTTGCTGGTTTGGGAGTAAGAGGAAACATAATGATGGACAAATGGGACTAGGACAACATGTATATGGCATATTAGAGCTTTATTCTGATTTACTTATTCTTCTTCTATCTTTGGCATATTACTGGAAACAAGCAAGACAGCAATACATACCATGGTATCATAGCAGCACAGGAATAGAGTTTACTGCAGGTTGCAGATGGAGGATTGTGGAAAGGGAGGGGAACTAATGTGCATCACTCACACAACTGACAGTGCAGAAATGCAGGCCTTAGCCAAAACTTGAAGGGAAGACTAAGTAGGTCAGTCAGTATAGCATAATCTGAGCATAGCATATGCTGATGTTTTCTGGATTTGTCAGAGGTGGAAGATGCCTTTTGACTATCAAATACCACTAAGGCAACAAGAAAGGATTCAGATGGAAAAAAATAAAAGGCAATAATGAGTTATGTTCTATTATTTTTCACTGTTTCTTTGTTTTGCACCTTTTCTTCTGCATCTCGGTATTCCTTTATGTTTTTCCTTTAGGTACCATAGCAAATAGACCATATACTTCAAAATGCTTTAATTTTCTAATCTTTATGGTTTATTTTGTCATCTAAAGTGAAGAGGAAGCATTAAAGTGTCACTGATGCATACAATTTTTCAATTACAAAAATAGATAAATTAGAAAATTGGTAAAATCACTTCTTCAGGAAAAAAAAACCCAAAACAATATTCAGAAATACAAAACCATTGAAGCTGGGAGAATTTACTTTGAGCTCACAGCTATCTATGTTCTCTAAGATGTCATCTTCATTCCAAAATCAATTAATCAGTGATTCCTGGTGCAGCACTTCTACTCCCATGTAGTTGTAAGTGATATTCCCTTACTAAAAAATTCCTCTACATCCCCTCTAAGTCATCTATGCATCATTGAAAAAGGATGAGAACGCATCCGATGACATTGTTTTATGGATTTTAGAGCTCTTATTGGTGAAAGGTAGGAACTATGATGTTTGCAGCTATGAAAGAGAATAGAAACTGTATGACTAAAAGGGAACACAAACTAAAGGCTACTAAAACCCTATTACAAATAAGTTGCAACATATTCTATTCCATCTTGTTTGTGACCAGAAAGCAGAATGCATAAGGGACATCTCATCATTCAAGTTTCAACAGCATTTTCTCTGAGGAAAAGAAATGTCAGCATTTTGCACACACTTTTGGGATGTGTTTATCATTATCTAGTTTTGTCCAATGTAATGCCCAGGACCTGATAAGAATGTGTGTGGCCTTCAGCCCAATCTCCCAGAAAACCAAACCAAGTGAAACTAAATCAAACCAAACCAAAAAATGAACTGCTTCTTACTTTCTGGAAAAACAACAGCAGACTTCAAGACAGATTTTTGGCAAAATAATCAAAATGCCAAAAATGTAAGTAGATCATATTGACATCCTGGTATTTTTAAAGAATTTATTTCAGACTTATGGCAATAGACTCTAGGTTAGTTTTGGAAATATCTAAGCATCTGAATGAGTGAGTCCACCTGAATAACTACAAGGAGAGGAATTATCAGGAGCACACCCACTTGAAAGTGCTGTGCAGATGACCAGGGAGACTATCATGCATCTGATGAGTTAATTGCCACTAGTTAATCAGATTGTAATTTTTGACATAGGCATTTGTCACTTTTCCTGAATGGTAAGGGTTAACAAGTATAAAAAATTAATGTCTCCTGAAACTTGTGTCATCATCAGTGGCAGCTAAACAACATGTCAAATATTGCCTATCAGAATGACAGTTTCCTGTACATCCTTCATATAGATGCAGCTAACAGTGCAATGCAGCAGACACAAAATGCTGGATTTTACCAAATGTATAGTGAAAGTTAGAAAATTGCTAAAGAAACCATTATCATAATTATTTTAACTAATAAAAATATTGTTAGCTACATTACAGTATTTTAGAGTACCCCATGAATTGCTGGCATACTGGTGGAAATAAGTAGTTATATACCAGATATTAGTCCTGCTACCTGATGTGGCACTTGGAGTTAACAACATGCCACCAGATCACATTGGATGAAAACATACAGGTGTGATTTTGACAGCTTTGTTTGCAGAACTCAAAATGGGCTGTACACACACTTTTTCTCCATTAGAAGGCATTGGTGAAGCACAGAGGTTTTGTTGGAAGTTTGGAAAACAGTTTTGTTTTGCTTTCTGTAGTTGTGAAGGCAGCAATCTCAATCCAATTCCACTGGCGAAATTATTGTAAGAACCCAACAACAACAAACTAAAAGACTTGGCTCTGCAAAGAAAATCATCCACTTTGTTAAAACTGAATTTCCAAATGTTCTGAGTCTATTGCTTCTCTATTTCTCTTACAGAGGGATGAATGAAACACACAAGTACTGATGATTGGCTGGACTTGTTTGCAACAGCTGCAGGAGGAGTTGCCAAATGTGGTTTCATATAAGATAGCCTAAGTGCCTGATAAGCATTAAAATTCATTTCCATTCTTTAGCACACATAAAAGCACACTCTTGCCATAAAAAATATGACAAAATCCTTAAATGCTGTATGCTTTTCTTGGTCACCTTGTTTCATGCTGTAGCAAGAGCTCAATCGGCAAATGTCACCTCCTTTGCGGCTCACTTGACCTTACTGTCAGATTTTTTCCATGAACAATTGCTAACATTTTTTTCTCATAATATGCTCTTAGAATCCTTCAAAAGCTCAGTGGCAAATGCATCTAAATGTGCGCGGTAGTGGAATAATACCTTCTTTTGAAAACAATCTTCCATAGAAATCCCTCTCAGAATTAAAACTGGAAAAAAAAAAAAGCAAACCAAAAAAAACCCACCTCAAACTAAATGCTCAGCTAAGAAGAAGATTGTATCACAGCTGCTATTTCTGTGTTTTATTCACAATAGCTTTTCTCCCTACAGCCGACTGCTCTTTCTTTAGCTTGGGAACATCTACTATTGAAAGATGGCCATTTCTGCCTTTGAAACCAGGGGCCAAACAGCAGCAATTAACCCTTTGGCAGGAAGCCCATGAGCTCCAGTCTATTAAGACATGCAAGCTAGGACCCACTATTCTTTGTTCTTCCTCTACAAAAAGAAGGAATTGCAGGCTGTGTAACACTTTTTGTGACACAGCCTTCTCCCACCTATGTGCCAAAACACTGTGCTGTTCTTTTCCCACCTGCATCAGAGTAGATAGTTTTCTGGGATCATTCAGAGCAAGAAAACTTGTCAGGTGGGAAAGTTGTCTGAGACTCCTTCATACCCTATTCTGATTCTTTTACTGCATTTTTCATTGTAGTAATGCTTCCCAGTACTGTATGAAGAGATGCATTGAACTTTTTACCCTCCTATCCAGTGTATAGAGAGCAAGCTGGATTTTCCTTTGAACATGATGTGCACACACACCTACATCTACCCACGTGTATAATATCCAAGAAGAAAAAATCAAGGAAATGTGCCCTGCACTTAAAGTGGAAGTTAAGCTGTGAAAGTCCTTATTTCTTGCAAGGGCCTTTGCAGCCCCTTTCAAAGGAAAAATCCTTACTGTAGAAAATTTCTTTCTTCTAGGGGAAAGAAATCTGTGACGGTGGTTGAGTAGCCTGGTTAACTATTTGGGTGCCTTAGTTCTTCAGTTAGGCAACCCAAACATAAGGTTTGAGGGTTTTGGATGAGTGAAGGGCTGGGCATAACCTGGTGCTCTGTAGGATGCCGTCATTGGATGCAGACGCCAAAACCTTTGTGTCTGGGCTTCTGAGAAGAGCTACATGTTTCCTATGCTCTGGGCTTCCTGCCTGGGTACACTGAAGTCATTCTGTTTTCCACTGCTACCTGCCCAAATGCCATTAATTCAGAGATAATTCCAGTTTGCCTGTTTATCACCAGCTCCCTGGATACTTCCATAAGTGTCATACTGCTGTTGCTAGGGAGATAATCCATTTCTGCTGATTAGTCACCCTCTGCTGTCATAAGTCACTTTAGAGCTAAATAGTTCACCTGGACACCAGGACTGGGATCACTAGGACTGGGACCCCCTGACAGAGCAAGTGGAAATCAAGAAAAATAACACTGCCCATAAAAACAATAATTTTTTTTTTTCAAAATGATGGTGAATTATTTGGGAAAATCAGTGTAGAAATGAAAAAAAATTGAAATTTTTAAAGAGCCCTTGAGTCATTTAACAACTTTTTAAACTAAATTTAACCTTTACTGGCATTTGAAAGCACTAAGGCAATGAATTTTTTTTTTGGATGGATAGAATCCTTCCTATGCAACAAATAATTTTTTGGACTGATTTTCTATTAAGACGCTCTCACAAAATGAATTTCTAGTTTTATTTTAAAATCTATTCAGTTTTGAATGAGTCACTCAGTGCCTACACATAAGGGAATCTTGCAGTACAAATAATATTTAAGACTTGAAATGAAACCATGTTTTATGTCTGAATAGAGAACTATAATTACCTCAGTTTATAGCTGTCAAGACAGAAAAGGCAAAAGGCAAAAGGCAAGCCAAGAAAAAAAGAAAAGAAAAGAAAAGAAAAGAAAAGAAAAGAAAAGAAAAGAAAAGAAAAGAAAAGAAAAGAAAAGAAAAGAAAAGAGAAAAGAAAAATAAGCACACTTTTTTCATCCACACAGCAGATACTATTCACCCTTTATTTCTAAATCTACAGACTGACCCCCAGAACTAAACAGGAAATCCAGAATTCAGGAATGACAAGACAGCAGAAGATGAAAGGACATTCTGCTTCCCACAAACAACATCATTTATGCTTTTATGAACTCATTTAACAAGCTTAGCTATAGGGTAAATGCCACTCTCTGTGTTCGATAGTATATCTGGATCTCTGTCTCATTTAGACAGACAGGATGAGGTGACCTGAAACAAATAATTTTTCTCCAGACCAGACAACTTAATTTCAATAACCTGACAGAAAAGTGTTTATATAGCGTAGTGGTTCACAAGAATCCAAATGCACATAATTAATGGAAGGTAAGTAGAAATATGATAAATCTCAAGGCATAGCTATTATTTTAGTCAATATTAAAGTATCATTCTTTTACCTTTTTTGTAATTCTGAGAGTGAATGAGCTCAAGCCCATTTTACAAAATAAAAAAGAGGGTTTATTAATTTCATTATTTGTAACCTCATCATAACTTTCTGCTCTCCTTGCTGTCAAAAGACAAAGGGCAGCAGAATATAACATTCACTGTAGAAATGCTGTTATATTAAGTAAAATTGTTGCTCTGCTAGGTGAAGGACAGGATTCTTCACAGTACTGAGAACATTGCCCAAAGATTGTGAAATTGATCTATTTTATCCATACTTTTCATATTTTAGGGAAAGTTCACAGTGATCAGCATTTATCCAGCAGGTAAGATGTTTAGGAGTTTAACATATGTGGCATTGCTTTAAAGACATTTCACAGTCCCTGGAAAGCAATATTCATATCACTTTCCTCTCTCTATTGATCTGATGTTAAACTCCATTAACAGCAATAGGAATAGCTACAGAAATATCTGCTATTCTGCATTATTTAGGTGCCCTTGCATTGACATTTAATCTTAGTCAGCCAAATGGGATAAGGACAAAATTCATATGGAAGACACTTGTGACAATTGCTCCACAATGAGATTAAAGCAAAACAGATGACACACTTTCCCAGCAAACCATGATGCCATGTTTTGTGATAATCCGTTTTTCCACAGAATACAGTCAGTGAAAGGTTCCCTTTTCACAAGCAACAGTATAAATAGAAAGACTTAATTTTTTAATCTCCTTCCACTGTTTCCACATAGACTGACAGAAAGAAGCATATTTGATGATTTTTTTTTAACAAAAATAATAATTAAGCAAGAGGGGAAATGTGTCTATATTTTTTATGCCTAGTCTGAGAAATCAAGTTGGATAAAGTCAGCATTTAAAGCTTGGGAAAGCTTGTGTGTGAGACATCAAGAACACATTTCACGAGAGGCACGTCAGTTACCAGTAATGATTATACTATTTCTATAGAGTAGGGGAAAAATTGTGGAAAGAAAACACCTCATTAAGCTTGACAAAGCTTAGGAGGTCTGTCTAGTAGTGCTACACTATGACCAAGAACAGGTTAATTCCCATTAAATACAAATTATAGAGCCTTATTGCCTGCTGGTAATTCTAGTCCTGTTAAGAAGATGGAACTTTTTCTTAGCTGTTTGATTTTATCTGGCATTTCAAAGTGCATGTACATAACAGGCTGGAAGAATGATTTACCTTATTTCTCTGTGTTTTGCCAGAATAGGACAAATATAAAGGAATTAGCTGAAGGAAGAGAAAGAAATGTCTGCTATGTAAGTAAAGGGATATTTTTTTCCGATTCAGAAGAAACAAAGACTGAAAAATACTGGCAGGGGGAGATGTGTTTAAGTAATGTGTTTAATTTCTGTTTGCCCAGCTCAAATGACTGTGCATTTTAAATGCTGTTGGGAGGTCCATCATTGTGACACTGGAGTTCAGTGTAATGAGTAAAAGCTTCCAGCGCTGTCTCCAAGAGTGACCTCTGTTATCACCTTAGGCAAGGTCCCACCTCTCATCATTTATCCAGCCAATTAATAAACCATACAGGCCAGGGAATGTCTCTCATTCAGTGTGCCTACATCGAGGGGGCCCTCTCTCTGTGGCAGGAAATATATATTACTGGAATACAAATGTCAGTGATTCAATCAAAAAAAAAAAGTTGAAGAAGCAAAGGGAAAAACTTACCTGACATGACTGCAAACAGATTCTCGAAAGGCTTATTTGCAAGAAAGTCACTTTACATCAGGTAATCCATTTAGAACATTTGGATCAAATTTAGCAGATAGTACCAGCCTATTATTGAAAAGTAGAAATTATACTGAAATTTTTACGTGTTGGGAGCATTTAATTTTCTGGGAAACTTCTCAGGAAAATTTTCATGTCACTCACAGGTCAAGGAGGAATTAATCCTTTTCACTAGCTTTTGAATTCACAATGGACAGGGGAGGCCCCAATTCCAATATATACATTTCCAGTCTAAATTTACATCAACCACAACCCTAGTCTTGCATGAAGTAACAGGATGTACCTCCTTTCAGGGAATTAGGAACAATGCTTGTGAGTCTCTATATGTGCTCTTATTTAAAAAAGACAAAAGTAAAAAGAGAAGTAATTTTTATGGAAAAATAGTATTGCTTATCAATGTATAATTCAAAATTAGTTGATTTTCAAAAAGACAAGCTATCAATTTTTGTTTATTTTCATTGCTGTTTTTCAACAGGGAAACTAGGAAATCCCCAAGAACAATTTTTTCCCCAGTTTTTTCAAACATATGTAAAAACAAATAAAAAAATGACAGAAAGAATCTTTGACTTTGTTATCAATTTTAATTTCAGATGAAAGACTTACAATTGAGTGATTTCTGCTTTTTTCATGGAATTTATACTGGTTTATGCATTTTTACATACTTTGTAAAAGAGTGATGGCAACAAGTTTTATTGGCTTCACTTTCTGTTTTAAAATTAACTCTATTAGAAGTTTTCCCCTAATCATCCCAATTTGTTTAATTTTAGTTCATATCATGGAAAGATGTTGGATTAATTTTTGATGAAACTGTACCTGAAGATGTGTCCCTGGAGCATGTTCACTTCTGCTGGTAATCCTGTCCATGGAATCAAACTAGACCAAGTACCAAACTAAGTGCCAAAGCACGTGTGGTAGGGACATTGTGCTCTCAGCACTGTCTCTTTTCTGGTCCTAGTAGGTAACATGATTTGTCACTGTAAACATAAGCATAGATCATCATTACAAATCAAAAACCCTGAATCATGAGATTTTAATATTGTTGACACAGTTATAAATACCCATAGGAAGGCTACTAGAGAGAATTGTGAAACTTGAGGATCTACTACCATATGTAGTGCTAATCACAAGTGCAATAGTGGTGCAATTACAATAGCGTACTTACAGTATTAACTTCAACAAAATATTTGCAATCACAGAACTAAAAAATAAAGTAAAATTAAAATTATTAATACCTGCATAGATTTTAACACTTTCTGTGACATTTTCATAAGCACAGATTGAAATGAAAACTGTAGTGACTTAGAGTGTCTACCACAGTTCTTTTCTATTTGGTAAACCTATAAGTAGTTTATGAGAGAATTGCAGCTCTTAATTCACAGTCCTTACTGAAGTTGTAATTTTGGGTTTGGATTCACAACACGAAAGATGACTAAAAAAATTAGAGGTTTGTTCCGCTACACACGAGTAGGAGTGCATGGCTGGCTAATTCAATTCAAAGACTTTAACCTACTGGTACTGTCTCTGCTAGATTGGGGGAGGAAACCTATCAAACACCAAGTAGTGGCTTCAAACATATTGCTGAAATAGTAGAGACTGTAGGATAGGTGCCAAACTGAAACTGGAAGTTTACTCTTAATCCAAAGAAATGAATCAGATGAGCATCTTTTAGGGTCCCCTTTCCACATCTCAATGGATGAAAATAATCTTGCTTTAAAATGTCAATAGTCCAACTCTCACCTGTCTTCAGATGTGTGAATCATTTATATCTCTAAAAAGTGAACAGGACACTTAAACTTGTCATGACTCATTTGTGCTGCTCTAGCAGTGCAGGAATGCCACAAAGGACTCCCCTTTTTCCAGCACAGTATAGAGGTTTTGATGTTCCCCAATCCATGCATTTGAAAGTTTCCTGTTCCTTCTTACAGAAAGTTTAACTTTGTAAAACCCTTAAAAATTATGGACTTGCCCTCAGAGTTTAAGGGGCGTCTGAGTTATATAATCTATTATGCTGTCTGGGACTTTAGATCGCTCTTCTGTTCCCATCCATGCAGATGAAAGCAGCAGGGAGCAAGAAACTGTAAAACAATACAGATTCTACCTGTTAGACAAAGTCCCTCTTTGAAGGGGCACACATAGCTGGCATAATGACTATCAGTGTATGACATCATGCAAGACTATGTTATAGAGACACATCATTTTTAACATCAAGAATCCTGCAATATCACAGCAAAAGCTGCATGAAGTCACTTAGCAGTTGTCTGTAATTAGCTAAAAGGCACAGGTGAGTACACAGAAGAATAACTACTTGTTCTTTTTTTAACATCTGGTAATTAAGTGGAGAAAAGTGGTGGTTCCTTGTGGGAAAATATTTTACCCAATAATCTTAACCACAGTAACGTAGTCACAGCATTTGGATCAAATTGCAGAAAGGATAAAAAGAACTGGCAGCATTTTATTTCACATACTGATATGTAATCTGCATTTATTTTTCTGCATCATGTTCTTCATAGCACCATGATGGTTTTCACAAGTGGAGAGAATAGGGTTACGAAGAGAGAATGCATTACAAGGACACGCAGTAATTGCACACTCAGACTGTAAGAGAAGGAAAATGTACTGGCACTCATAATCCTATCAGAACCCACACACGAAATTTCACTCTTCCACTTTTTCCATTTGTTTAGCTGTGCCCCACTTTTTACTGAGAAGTCAAACTCATAGCCCTACAGAATCCTTTTATGATTTTATTCTTCCTAGAAAAAGAAATTATAGAGAAAGAAAAGAAAATAAATACAGAGTATATGTCTGTAGACAGGCTTTTACTGCTATAACAGGCAGTTAGGTGGTAAAAGACTGAAATTAAGAGAGTTGCATCAGCATGACACTGACATAATACAGAGGAAATCAGTCCCATTCTGGATTCATTTTAATGCACAATATGAAAAAGAGAGACAAGAATAAAGTTATGTTTATGGCTTGCTGGTATAACAAGCACCTCCTACTGCATATAACTTCATTTGAACAAATGCAAATGATTTATTCACATACAGTACCTACATCTTTCTAGCAAATTCTTTTACATTAATTCCATTTGAATGTAGACATCTGCTGAGAAACCATAAAGCATCAATTAAGCTTTCTCTATGTGTCATTTAACTGAAGTGTTTTCATCATGGACATGACCATTGCCTAATTCAGGATCAATTTGTATGCAAACCAAACCAATTTTAAGTATTTGGAATCAATCACTTGAATATTGAAAGCTCCCTATATTCGTAATATTGAAGTTACCCATTCAGTGAGCTATATTCATGCTGTGCACTGAATAAGGCAGTAGTTTTGTGAAAAAATGCTGTATGATTATGTAATTAATTCCAATACAAATGTACAAAAGGAGCATTGGTAATCTTCATTGCAGCTTTTCCTTACCCTGAGCAGCTGGCTTGACAACCTTACCTATCATGTAGCAAAGCAGTGCTGCTGGTTTAATACAATTGCTTAGGGATTTTCTTTTTTTTTTTAATGAGCAAAATAATAACTAAAATGTATACTGATGTATGTGGATGCATATTGTCTTCCATATTGATTAACAAGATTTATCCTGCAACGAGTTAGAAAACTTAATTCCTCTATATTACTCCCCCTAGCAGATTTTTTTTTCCAATGCAAAGGAACATTTCCTGTGTCTCTTTTGACTTTCCAAGCAACATGTGTAGGCCTCTGTGACTTGAACTAAAGTACTTGCAAGTCATGCCTTGGCTATACCTCCCTATTGAAGAGAGAAAGAGTGCAGCCCTGTGCCACACAATTGTGTGGTCCCCCAGCCCTTGCTCACATTGATGTGTTACCTCTATAAATTAAAGGCAGACAGTTGTGCTCCCACCCTCTGACCTGACCTAGAAGCCAAATTGTACTAAGTACAGGCTTATCCTATAGGCAATATGTCCTTTGGCTTTAGAGCTTCTACATTAAACCTGGCTTCACACAAAACCACAGACAGTATACGGCTGTCTGCACTTGTTTGCACACTACTGCACTTGCATAAACACATGATTCCTACACTTTCCTCTCTGCTATGTGAATTATAACTTGCTGATGCATTTCACAGTGCTTTGTGACAGTTAAGGAAAACAGAGCTGAGCATTCTAATATTCAGAGAAGGAAAATGTTGTAGGAATTATAAACTTCTCTATTATTCTCTACAATTTTCTTTTGATTTAGTCTCCTTTTCCTTCACAACTGAATTAATGTCATGTTTTCCTTCTGCTCCTGTGTATCCCTACATCATGCCTTCTCAGACCTGACTCTCCATTGCTTTCCCTTCACCCCTCTCTTTTCTATTTTCCTGATAAATGTCCAAGTATGCTTTTCAGAAGCTTATGACTTTGATCTTTGGAGCAAAGTTTCAGAGAAACTCTTCCCCCAAGAAGATTTCAATATAATAAAACAGTCATTGAGGGCCAAGAGGGAACTATGCACTGAAAGAAAACATTTGTGGCTGGCTGGCTTTCAGGGCTCACTCATCCTGTCCTTGAAACCTCCTTCTCATTCAAGTGTCCACTTCCCAGGCACCATTTTCAGAGGGACCATCAACACTTTTGCCAGAAAGGGAGCAGACATACAGTTGCAATATACAGGCAATGCTGCGAAGATCTGAAGTTGTTTCTTCCAGTTTTCCTTTCTTTTGGCAGTATTTATTCTTCACTTTTTTCTCCTGTGCAGGGTGAGCCCGTGGGGAGTTGCAGGAGCCTTCTTCAAAATAGACAGGACAATACTGAGAGAAAATCTTCCTGGTCAGTCTGGCTGCTAATCTCCTGTTAACCTCCTGCCCTGTCTGTGGCTAAGCAGGGGAAAAGGAGACAAGTAATCTTTGTGCTTAGTACTCGAAGCATTAAACTGCATGTTTTAAATAAAAAAAAAATTATTCAGCAATGTGTACAACAATGTTCCTGCTGGTGAGTACTTGCTTAAATTCCATGAAATTTAAGCTTGTGTTTAGCTGAAAGAACAGGTATTTTATAGAAATGGCATTGGAACCAGAGTAATTTTCTAGTTGATTTAGTATAACATGTCACGTTTTGAAACAGATTAATATTCTACCAAGTGGTTTTAGCAGATTTTGCAAAGCCAGGCAACGAGTACTTCCTGTAAAGCTGCACAGAAACAAAGACTGGACCTTTTCCCACTGAGAATCACTCCTCCAAAAAACAGCTTTTGGATGGGAAACAAACATTTTTCTGTGACTCACATGTGTTTTGAGTTTCATCAAAATAAACCAGAAATTATCACAGAGTATTGGAGTATTTCCCACTTCATATCCACATTCTCGCTGCATCAGACCACACTTGGATTGTGATAATTGCATCCAGGAATGAAGAGGTGCTCCAGCTTCCCTTGCATTTTCACACAAGCTTCTTGCTGGGATTATGGGTAGGTCCAGATCTGCTGCTCCTTTCTTAGCAAGTAGCTGTGGTGAGCTGGAGAGCAGCTTGCCCCCAGGCTGACATTTTGGGAGACACAACTTTCTGGGTGACCACTCCTATGTTTCTAAAGCAGGTCAGCAATGTTCTGGGTTTGAGACTGAAGCACATTGTCAAATTTTATATTCTCTCCCTCTATCAAGAGATTAAAAGCACTTATTTAACGGATCATTCAGAGTTCAGAGACCATGCAAGATGCCTCTTCCACATTTTCATTTATAGAGTAAGGGTAGCTTCTGTGATAAAAGTTTTAAAACATGCAAAATTCATGAACAAGCTTTATTTTTTTTCTTTTTTCTCAAGAAAGTACATCTATTTTTAAACAAAGTGTATATCTGCTGTTCCTAAGGAAATGAGTCTGGATTTCTACTGGTTTACTTCTTTGTCTTCTAAAATAATTATATGATATGCCAAAAGCATATTTTAAAATCTGAGAAATTTCACTTCCTTCATTTTTTTTTAAACATTTGATACTCAGTCCCATTGCAAAAAAAATGTACCTGATTCATGAAGGTGTTTGTTCCTGTAAAAGCCTTTAGAAGCTCCCACACTCTTGCTGAAAATTTAAAAATTAAGTAACTTTTAAAATAAAAAATAAATTTTCTCTTTGAAAGTTTTCAAACAATATTGAAGTTGCTTGAAACTGAATTAAAAGTTTTGTTTCAAGTTGAAATTCTTACAAAAGCACTAATGGTTTCCTCCCCCAGCTGAGCTCTTCTCAAGAGTTTAGCTTGTAGAAAACTCAGGATAATATGTGCAGCATTAGTTTATCTCCACTTCCACTGAACTGGTAGGAATTATACAATGAACATTAGTGGGAAAAAACCTCATTTTAAAGAAAATATTTAATCTGAAAGTTTTAATTTACCTCTATCCCAGTAGATAGCCAACAAATCAAAAATTTTAGGTGAGTTTTTTTTTTATTCCAGGTCACAAGAATAAGCTTTGATTGTCGTGCCTAAATTTGGGTAATTTTTATTTTGCTGTATTTCAATGAGTGGAGGGAATTGACCTTAATAGCATGGTTAAGTGCGTATAGGAGGATGTTTCTCTAAAGCATATATCACCTCAGTTCTTTGGGATAAAAGGCAACAGCTCATAAGAAAGTACCAACCAGAAAATTGCTGTTGTTATGAATAAACATTAAAATCCATTAAAATTTTATTTTCCATATTTATATTTTCCTCTATGATCTTTTATATGCATCAGAAAGTATATAAAGTTCTGTTTTATCAAAAAATTCTGTACAGAAATCCTTAAACCTCAATAAATGTGTTTTATTTTACATGACTAAAGATTTGGAGAGTGCAGAAGTGCCTTTTCCTAATGATGTCAAAATATACTCTCACACTAGTCCCATGGAAACTCTGGAACATTGGGCCTGCAGTGGTACAATGGATACTGAGGATAAAATGGACTGTGTAGTGATGGTAACAAGAAAGGCCATAGAGCATCATCTGGCGATTGCATTAGAGTCATTCAGCTCTGTAAAGGGATGTAGGACGTGGAAAACCCAGAATGGCAGAGGCCATTACATCCCTCTAGCATGTAGATAGATGCTGAAATTAACATTGACACAAAATTAAATAGTTCATGTTACTACAAGGTTCATTTTATTATCAAAAAAAAAAAAAAGAAAAAATGTAAAACTTCTGATACTAATGAGTTTTTTTTTCCTTGGTTTTTTCCATTCTATTGAATACTTCTTCAGTGATTTTCTAGATGTTTTTTATCATGCGTTTTTGTCCTGAGGAAGCGTAGAAAACAATTGCTGAAATATCCAAGTAACTAAATATTCATCGCTTAGTAATACTAAACAAAGATTATCTGGATGAGCTCTGCATCTTCTAATCTGTTTCAGTTGAAATATATTTAATGTTTTTAGCCATTTGTCCTTCTTATCAATCATTTATTATATAGAAAGTAAAGCACTGTGGCTTTCTTAACTGGGCCACAAAATTTCGACACTGGAAATTTAGAAGTCCAAAATTTGGTGGTATGTCTAATACATTAGTCTAATTCTGGATAAAAAGATTAACTAGTGTTACTCAGCTGTAACTCTTTGTCTTTGTGCATCTTTACACTCAAAAGCAAACAGGCCTCAAAGTCAAAAGCATACTATGAATATAGCAAGACTGGTAAAAATAGAAGCCATGTAAAAGCAGCCAAGGGTCTTAATAACAGATACAAGGAAGGAGAACCAAAAGAGAATACAGCATAATAGGATTAAGAGGGAAAAGCTTATTTCCAACAGAAAGGTAACAACTGAAATTCAGAATTGAGTGCTGCAGTCATGGTTTCACATGCATTTAGTGTAAGGAATAACATTTCTGAAGTTCCTGGAATGGGATATGTGTTTGTGAAGGGAAGACCTAGTCATTGAAATAGCCCAACAACTGAGAAAAGTTGTTTGTTTTGTAGTTATGCAAAGCCGTATGAAACCATGACCAAAAGTATTTTAAAAAGAGTTGTTGAGAGTTGAAGATATTTTCTTAATTTGCCTCATTCGTTTCATGTGTCTGAGGAATATACCATGTAAGCCTGTGATTATAATGTAAGGGGGATCACACCCATTATCACCATCCCTACCCTCTCTACTTTATTACCCCTTGAAGCAAACTTTAGTCTGATAATCTGATATTTGGAACTGATTTTAGTGGCAACAAAATCAAAGCACGTTTTGTAATCAATGATGTAACTTCAAGTGTAGCCATATTTTTCCCTCTCACTATTTGATGGATCTCTCACTATGTTCTGAAAATAGGTGTAAATGTGACTGTAATTTGCTACTTAGCTGTGAGAGTTCCTTATTCCTGGCAGCAGAACAGAGGCACTTGGGATGTGCATTAATGTGAATAACATACTGAGTGTTTTCTGTATGAATTCAAGCACAACCCTGCAGTGTAGTAGGGATAAGACTCCCTTAGGTGTCTGTCTCTTCACAAGGTGCCCATTGTGGGTTCTCTATCACCAGTAACACCTCAAAGTATTGTAGGCCCATTGCTGCTATCAGCAGCATAGCATCCACCAGCCTCTAAGGAAGCACTTCTAGAAAATGTGTAATCAGCACTAACTTTGCCAAGAGGTGGCAAGGGAAGTTGTTGCATGAAGCATGAGATTATTCCCTAGTCCAACCTATGCTGCTCTGAGAGGGCTTTCTTATGTAATCAACAGTAAGCACTGGTGAAAGGGCTTTTTCCCCCTCCTGGGCATTTGCAGACTGAGCTCCCCTCTCTACTCTTAGTGAACAGTCAGTCCACTTCAAGAGAAATAATTTACAGTTATCTCTTCCGACTGTGGATGCTGAGCTTGAGGGCAACTGAAAGACAAGGGACACTGCCCCGGGAAATTCAGGCCACTGCATCTATGACCTAATTTCCAGTAGTGCTTAAGTCTCTATAGCCTAAATAAGACTGGAAGCAACCATACGCTGAGTCTGGTGCTTCTGTGGGGTGGGATATATGGAGGCCAAATCATTTACAAATTCTTGGAAAAAATCTGGGAATTAATTAGAAAATTATTGTCCAGTTTCATTTAGTAGTTAACATTTAACGTTAACTGCCTTTTGGTCCCATTATATTTTACAACATGTGAAAATCCTTGGAATCTCAGAGGAAGGAAATATTGTGCTCCTTGTAGAGTTGCATCTGCTATTGCATTAATGCAACATTCTGTGAAGGTATTTTGGTTTCTCTATAAGCTTTCTCACTTTGTAAAATAATCCCAAACAGCTATCCTGTACTATGACAACCCAAAGCAGCTGTTTTAGAAGTTTTCTTGTCCCAGTTTTGACTTGACAGTACTTTTACAGAAAGAGTTAGTGGTTGACAAGGCATTCCATCCTGTAGGGTTTCTTCTTTTCTTTTCTTTTCTTTTCTTTTCTTTTCTTTTCTTTTCTTTTCTTTTCTTTTCTTTTCTTTTCTTTTCTTTTCTTTTCTTTTCCTTCCCTTTCCTTTCCTTGTCTTTTCTTTTTTCTCTTCTCTTCTCTTCTCTTCTCTTCTCTTCTCTTCTCTTCTCTTCTCTTCTCTTCTCTTCTCTTCTCTTCTCTTTCTCTTATTTTCTTTCTTTAATAAAAAGCAGGTTGATTCAGTGAAATATATGATATTACAGCACAGTATCTTGACTTTCAATCATCCTTAAATTCCTGTAATTTTCTTGCCTTGAGTTATACATAAAATCTATAAAAATGTAAATGTTGAGGGTTTTTTCAGATATTTGATGCTGAGATTATTGCAGTGATAACCTTGTAATTTAAACACAGCCAGTGGGGAAAGAGGTGAAGAGAGAACAATCTTCAATTGTTGTGATACTCTCTTTGTATGTATACAGAGACATTAAATCATAATCCCCACATTTATTTTAGTCTATCATGTATATATTCTCCTATATAAGCAAATATTTCAAGTCTAATTAAACAAACGTCACAATTTCTAGGGTTATTATTCCTTATCCTTGAAGAAGCTTCTGAAATAGACCTAGAGTCTGTGTAAACAAACTTACAAGATTGTACAAAACATGGCATAATTTTAGCAAGCTTAGCTTTTTGCAGTTTCCTTGATTGTTCAGCTCTCCTTCTGAGCTGTTTGTTTGGCGGTATTGCACCTCTTCTAAACTGCAGAGGCAAATACGTAAAACGAAATTTTCTATGTAATTTTCCAATTCCAAATCTTCCTAAATGTTGAATCTATAAGAATACAATTTTTCTTCCTTGACTTTTTTTTTTTGGAAGCATTTTTCTATCTTTTTTTGGTTTTGTAAATCCCCTAAAGTGTAGCACAGAGACCCTTTGGAAGTTTTTTTATGCATATAAAACCATTTCCCAGTGGGCAGCTGGATGAAAAATATAGAAATGTACAGCTGATTTGTATTCCACATACCTCCCAGTCCCTCCTGCGACACCCAGAGTATCTTAGCTAAGCATGCCATTCAGTCCAGAAATGCTAAATTTCAGCTTCGTTTTCAGTGGAAAAATTTCAGAATTAACCTCACAAACAGAACCAAAAGCAAGTACCCTGCACTGTAACCAAACAATGATTTTCTAAATCTTAAGCTTGAGTCACGACCAATGAATAAATTTATGTTTAATATCATTGTAACTCCATTGATACCAATAAATTCAGACATTGAAGGTGGACCTTGAAAAAGCTTTCAGCAAGCATGCCTGCTGCCTTATGTAATGATGCATCTCAGCACTGCCAGTGGTATTACTGAATGGACACAAACAAGCTGCCACCTTTTTGCTGAAATGCTACATTGGTTTAGCTTGTGTCTTGTTCAATGCAATCAAACTGTTAATCTTATTAATTATGCTATCTTTTATACATAGCTTCTAATGAATAGATCTTAAATTTCTTACAGGGAAGTCAATGGTACAGTTTACAAAAGGGGATATGGGAAAGGTAGAGGAGCGAGTATAGGAAGGATAGTGAAGAATATAATTCCTACAAAACCCCTTTCAAATGTAGTAGAGTGTGACCCTCCCAACATTACAATGCAGAAGGCCAGGAGAAAAGAGAAGGGAACCCACATTTTAGTGTCCCAAGAGAAGGGCTCTGTCCTAGTTCTGGCCAGGACATAATTAATTTTGCAGTAGCCAGGACCAGGTATTGCAGGGACCTGGAGGTTATTCTATGCCATCTCACTTCATTTTCTGCTGATAGGGGAAGGGGTTCCTTCCAGGTGTTGTAGGCTGGAGGAGAGAAAATTCTGGTATTGTCAGGGGAGTTTCCGTGTGAATCACTTGCTTCTTTCTTGTACCCTCTGTCATTAGTGCTGTTGCTGTTACTGTAGTTTTCTTATCTCATTGGTGTTTCCAGTAAATTGTTCTTATCTCAATCCATGATCTTTTTATGCCTTGAATTCTCTCCAGCCCTCCACAGGGGAGGGGAGGGGGAGGGAGGTGTGAGTGAGTGGTGCATGCTTTGGAGTGGTTTCAGGGGAAACACTAAATTAGAGACTATCATTCCTAAACCACAACAGACTCTCAACAAAAAACTTCTTACCTTAAAATTTTAAATTATCTCTATTAGCAGGTAACATTACCATGTGCTGGCATTGACAAACCTATATGCGACAAGGAGGAGAAAGAGCTTTAAACAGAGGATGATGAACAATGACTATTTTTCATTTTGTTATACTTGAGCAAAAATGCTTTTCCATATGAAAAATGCCAGTATCTGTTGCACACGACATATTTTTAGCAGTGTCCTGTCAGTTTTCAACAAAGTATGCGCTCTCTCTGTTATCCACAGCTGTACTGTTCAATACTTTCTGAATTTTTTTTAAACTTTTAAAATAAATGTTGCTCTGTTGCCAATAATGATACAGATACTGGATACTTTGGTAAAATTATGGAAGAATAGATACTCAGGTGATGCCTTAGGTCACATGCAAGACTTAGCTTTCATCTGGTACCTCAGTGAAAAGTCACAAAGCTCTTTTTAAAATTAAGGAAAGTTGAGTCATCTGCAAAATTTCGAGTGCTGTACTGAAAATTTACTCCCTGTTGTCAAAAATGTAACCAAAATACTCAAGAGAAAGATATTTCTGCTTAGATTTTATGGGAAAGATTATTTATGCTCTTGAATATCTAATATTTTGTAGAAAGGAGTAATTTCAGAGCACAAAGAAAATTGTGCTTTCATTGTTTACAGTTTTAAAGAAGCTCAATGTCACAAAAGAAATGAAACTCAGTGGGACAGATGAGTTCTTAACAATAAAAGTTAAAAATACCCACCATTAAATGTATTTCAGCAGCTGCCTAATGCCTTCAAAGATTTCTCGGCAGGTAGCTGAGTCAGGCACCCTGCTACACACCTTTGTTGTTCACAATTTGCCTTTCTTCTGCCCCACAGATACCACGCATTCTTTCTCAGAGCTGGAGCTGTGTTCAGACTCTGGTTGCATCCGTGAAAGGCATTTAAATTATGGTTTAACCAGGTGCCTAGTCTTTAAGCAAATATATTTGTGGTTAGCTACTTCCAGTGTCAAGGAAAAAGGGCAATCCTTTGCACTTATCGTGAGAGGCTGGACTTAAGCCTGAACTTTTGCTGTTGTCGGTGGAAAACCCAATTCATCACAGCATGCATCTCTACAGGGGACATGAAGGTCAGCCAGAAGTGTCTGGAGGTAATACTTGCCTTAAAAGAGGAACTGGATGTCCAGCTTATACTGACTGACCATCGGAGCATCTTAGAATGAAAATGCTCTTTTTTATATTAAATATTTAAAAGTGTTACATTTTTTTATCACCTCTTCCCGATCTTCAGAGGCCTCCTTCTGATATAGGTACTATTACTTATGAGATTTCATAGGCAGGAAATCCAGGTATGAAGGTCAAATGTGGTTTAGTCAAGTTCAAACTTAGAAAAACCACAAACTTAGAAATGGTCTGGAAAGGGCAAGCGTAGGGCCTGAGTGCCTAGATTTAAGAAGAGCAGGAGGTTGTCAAGAGTCAGATTGATAGAGGGGATCTCTTTTGGCAGTTTGCAAGAGAACATCTTGCAATAGCTCTTTGCCACTGTTTACCTCTATGAAAAAATCTTAAATATTTTTAACAAAAGGGAAGCTGAATATACTTTCACATGAGATAATGGATTCTCAGTTACAAAACCATAGGTAAACAACCAGACTTTTGGAATTATAAAGAGTTACAGGAAATCTGAAACAGCATCTCACTTCCCTTACTCCTCCCAAAGTAGTATTTCATTAATTAGGAAATGTGTTACTGCCTATTTCTTATACTGTGCAGTTCACAGACAACTGTTAGATGGAACATGACAAGGATTTAACTAATTGAAATTAGTTTTCATTACCCTCTAATGTCTCAAATAAGGTAATATGAGAGTGAAATAAATTTAGACTAATGTAATATCCAATTAGGATATAATCCAAGGTAGATATTTCACTGTTTGAATATTCTTTCCTTCATTGATGCCTCCTGATGAGGTCTGCCTTGCATTTCTCAGCAGTATATTAGAGGGACAGTGATCTTTCTCAAGAAGAACAGGAGAGTTTCACAAGGCAGAATGAAGTGCCATGTTTATTTAATTAGACCAGTATGATCAACAGTCGCACGAGAAGCTTTTATTCTTGCATAGCTCAGATGCAAACTTCTCTTTCTCCGTATTTAAAATTCCTCTTCCACAATTATATCTGTGGAACTAGACTCACAGCAATATGAACCTAGATTAACTGACCTTGGTCTTACACTGAGTAACATGCAAGTATGCTCAGGCAAAAATCCTCTCATTATATTTGAAGGTTCCTTCAGTTTCCAGGCCTACATGGACAATGAATACAAATACCGTCCACATCTACTGACCTGTCTCAGCCACATTTGTTGGAATATGAAAGATCTCAGAGAGACATTTAAAAATTAACTTTCATAATTTGAGCAGTTGGTATGAGGTGTATCCAACTTAAAAGAAAATTAAAATGACACCACCTGGACATCAGCAAAGACACCGAAAATTTATGCCAGTACATTTTAAAGGAACACATGGCTAAATATATTTAAGCCACTCAATATTTGTTTATGCATTGCACAGGTTAGAAATACGTATTAAATTCTAAAGCACAGAAGTTGCTTTGCAAACACCATTCACAGTCCATTTAGTTCTATATAATTTAGCACTATATCCAGAGCCACTATTCAAGACTTCTTGAAATTTTAAAATCAGAACCCTTGAGATTCTACTGTACAATTTGGTCTCCTGTTGTGAGAAAGAATATTAATAAAAAAATCTCTAGTTTTGAAGTAAAGAACTTATTTCCACAATTCAATATTTTTAATACAATGGTACAAATGCAATGTGGTCTCACTGTGGTCAACGGACCCAAAGGGAATTATTCTGAGTGGTACTATCTATTTGCCTGTCTTGTGCTGTCCCCTGCAGTTAATCTATTTTGTAAAGGCCATACCCAGAATTTTGTTTCGATTTTTTTTCAGTAACGTTGTTGATACAGTCAGTAATTAATACTTGGCTTTTCCTCCAGAATAAAAACTAATTTGAAACAGCAGTACAGCAAAAGGTAGCAGCCCTTGATTTCATAGTCTATGGAAAGATTGGCAATGGAGACCACACCTGAGCTCTGACATCACACAGTTCATTGATTCAGAAGCTGTCTCCTTTCTAAAAGGACAGGATGCAGAATATTAAATTCAGGCACAACAAAGGCTCAAATGTGCATAATAGAAAAAGCAGGGGTAAACTAAGGAAAGTTTTCAGAAAAAAGTGTGAGGTAACATTGTCACTTATCATAGTATGTCACTTTCATGACATACACTTTCTTTTTTTTTTTCTTTGGGTTAAATCTTACCCACAAAGTTAAGTAAGGAACTAAGAGATCTCCTTTTTGAAATGAGGGAAAAAAGGTAGCACAGCAGATACTTCTGTAATAAAGACAGTAATACCTGAAGTCATTAATGATTTTTTTTGAAAATTGAATTTATTAACTAAGATGCACCTTGACATTTTAGAAAAATATAAGATAATTGATTTGGTCTTATTTCAAAATGTCAGCGGATTTTCTGAACATCTACTCTATTATCTTAGCATTATGCTACTCCTCTCATACACTCATTATTTATCTCCTCCAATTCCTTCTTCCTGATAATTTTTAATCTCCATTTCTCTTGGTGTGTGATTTCCCACTCTTCTTCACAACATGATCCCCTCTTTTTTCCACAGTTCTCCACTTATTTTCTGGCTGTGATCTTTGCTTCTTTCTCTTAAACTTGTGGGATTTAATCATTCCACTGAGGCATACAAAGGGAAGTGCAGACCCACTGCTGAGCCCAGGGCATGGGATATGGCTTGGGGAGTGTTCCTCTTAAAACTGTTGTGTTCAACTTCCTGCAGCTCAGCATTGAAAACATAACCTCACCTAACAGTGATGATTGAGAAAAGGCAAGGAAAAGAAACTGTTCTCAGACTTCTTGCATTTGCAAATAGAAGTGTAACAGAAAACTGTTTTAGTGATGACATTGTTATAAGTGTTATTAAGTTTTAGCCTTAATGGGTCCATTATACTAAAAGAGACACATAAATTAATTAATAAGACTATTAATGGCACTATTATTTGCATTGTGATATTTTAATGCTGGTAACTTTTCTAGTCATTATCTTACTCTACATGATAAGAGTGTCTGAAAAGAAGCTTAATAACTGAAGAGCACTTTGCTGTTCACTAATTCTTTCTTAATTTTTAAAATTTTTGTAGTTAACATTTTCTTTACAACATGATTATAAAATAATTACAATCTTACTAGTGATACTGCATTTTTTCAGTTCAAAAATTATTAATTTTTGCTTATGCAGTCATACTTCACAGTAAATCCTGCAGATTTACCTGTGAGTGATTACTTCTATAGGGATAATTCCTTAGTATCCAATAGCACTATTTATGTAGTTTGCTCTTAGATGACGCCCTGTAGGTTATTGGAAAAAGTAGTATAAAATTGCAGCTTCAGAAGAGCTTCTGAAAGATGCATGTTTTTCCAGTTTTTACTGGTTGGTCTAACAAAAGGTGTTACCCTTAGCTTCCAGGTTGGTTGAGCTTCCAGGTTCTATGGAGATAGATTTCTATGTAAAACTTAGGCTCAACTTCACAATGCCTGTCTTCTTTCTGCGATTCATGCCTGCAGGAGCAGCACTTGTGTTCTATGTAAAATGCCAGGTGATCTTTAACTGTAGGACCCTCTAGGGCTCTAGTGCTGAAAAGGGAAATACAAAGTGACTGGAAAATGCTGAGGAGAAGCTTGTATTTCACCCATCAAATATGGTTTGATCCGAGCAAAAAGTCACTATACCCCACGACACACCTGAAAATAACATGCACTTTCCATTGCCACATTATTCTCATCAGGACAGCTTCTAACCATGATGGCTGTGACTGCACCAAATTCTAGACACATCAATGGAATCGCGAATTTGTCTGTGGGGCTATGGATTTAGGCTATAAAAGGTGATAATGAAATGTTAGAATTCTCTCAGTTTTTCAAGTGCAATTAATACAATGATAGTCTCACTTTTCCAGGTCTTCTGAATAAACAAGTGTCTTAAAAATACAGCATGTGGCACCACCCAGATTTCCTGTTAAAGTTGCATTGCTTCCCAGTACAACTGGTTCCCGACAAAAAAAGGAAGATTCAAACTATAGTGTAAATCTTTTGAGAATATGACAAGGTCCAGAAACAGCTGAAGCAGGTAAACTGTAGCCCAGTAAAATATAATTTTTCTGCTATTTCTTAGAGACCACAAGCTTTTTGTTGGTCTGACAAGAGCAGGCTCTCTAGATCTGTCTAGGCTTCTTTTGTTCAGCTGTGATAGCAATTTATCTGGCAATCAGATAACTACTGTTCAAATTTATTTTAGTTTAGCTTTAATTTACCGCAATAACAAGTGTTTACTGTGTGTACATTGAATGACTTTAGAAAAATATGGTATGGAAGAGCACAGACACAGAGTGATACTAAAAGGTCCTGTACTGGAAACACAAATCTCAATTGTCAAAGGTCACTACAGGAATGCAACTTGGATGTGTTCAGGTAAAAACATGTTTTTAGAGATAAAAAAGAGAATAAACAAACTGAATAATTGAAAAACAGTAAAACGAAAGGGCATGTAGACAGACCAAGTTAACATAATGCATAAAAATCAACCAAAGCAGACCCAAGGCTGAGGAGGAATCATGTGAGTCTTGGCAAAGAAGAGAAAGAAGCTTCAACCCTAATGTCGCTTTCCTCCTGACAGAGACCTCTGAATGCTCACTTAACCTTCCCAAATTCTCATTGTTTATAACAAAACACTCAGTCTTGGGATGCAGAGGAACTTTGGAAAGGTGAGTTTAGCACAAAAGAAATAGGGATAGATTTTTTTGCTTTAAAATATAACTTTAGTAATAAAGTTTCTATATATCAATTTGGAACATAAATGGATATTATTATACCTAGAGTAATAATTGTCAATATTAGGTCTGTCTGACTTCTGAGAGGCACTGCTGAAGGATGTTGCAGTGGAACTTTTGGATGTTGTCATTATGGCTAAGGGAATTCCTTCTGTTTTTCACGTCATCCATCAACCATGTTAAGAGAACAGGGAAAACTACTGGGATCTTCACTTAACTTCATTCTGTGTGCTGCTGCTTCTGATAGCCAATGACATTCTAATGCATCTGGATGTTTCAGGAGGTGAAAAATATTAATGAAATGTAGAATTTGAATGAAACTGAAAATGGAAAATGCATGTGCTCTGCACCTTGGGGAAAAAAAAAAAAACAAAACAACCTAAAAAATCCCCCACAAAAATAAATAAATCCCACATATTGTATTTCTTTGGCCTGACAGATAAAAGAATTACTACTTAAAATGTAAACGGAATATGTTTGACTCTCAAAAGGTTAGACTTTTAGTTTGCATGCTTGCAGCACATTCCATCACTATAAGAAACACACTGATTTAAAACTTTATTGTCAGAAAGAAATAGCAATTTAAGAATACTTAAACATAGCTAAATCTTGTTTTGGAAGATTTTCATAGTCATGGTACTCTCAGTGGCAGTATACAGTGGAAGATTACAGCTTTTGAAAACCTTATAAACCCTCTGCCTCAAATGCAGAACTAAAATCAAGAATGGGAGAAAACAGATGCTGTAAAGCACAACCATTATGCATCTGCATGAGAAAGCTCTGCCAAGCATGAAAGGATAAGTTGACACCACGTAGACTATGGTGTATGGGCATTGTGCTCTGTGCAGGCAATGCTTTTGTGATTGAAACAGGATATCTCGTATGGACGGAGTACTCTTTTGCCACCTGCCTCTAGTCTGTTGCTATTCTCATCTCTAGTTTACATGAGGCTGTACTGTCTAAGATGTGCTGGAAAAAGTGATTATATTTTACTGAAAATTTTATGTGGAAATGTCTGAAAGTGCCTTCTGGAGATTATAGTGCATAGATTAAGAAGTAAATTTAAAAAAAAGTACTTCTTATCCATCTGGAGTTAAAATATTTACAAGATGCATCACTGAGCTCCTATTTTTTTTTTTTTTTTAATAAAGAGGGTGGTTTTAGATGGAATAATAGTCAATATTTATTTATAGATAAAGAAAAGACTTAAAAAGATGTTCAGTGTCCTTGATATGAAGGTAGATATCTAGTGGTGTTTTTAAGAGCCTATATGCTGTGGCCTTTTCTATAAAATCTTCTTACTTTGTATGTCAGAAAAGCAAACACTATTTTAAAAAGTGAATTTAGGCAAGTGTGCAATCTTACAGACATGATTCTAGTACAAGACCAAATGGAGATTGTTAGTATATAGTAGATAGTCCACATTATTTCTTGGTAATCCTATTTCATAGTTTAAAAAGTTAAAATGTTCATTATGGTGATAAGATCAGAATTTTGACAGGCAGAGGAATGAAGGTATTACAGAATGGTCAGCAATTAGCAGAATGGCAATTGACAAGCACTTGAAGAAGAAATCACTTGTAAAGGTTATCCTAATATCACTATTTTGACAGTTCCACACATATTAGTATAATTCACTCCTATAATGATATTTGGTTGTGAAATAGGTATGCAGCAGCAAACGGATTCATAGAAAAAGAAATCTTGGCTGAGTAATATTTAGTCATACTGCTTGGAATAATTGCTAAACCTGAATAATACTAACAGTAGGGATGTAGAGGCTGTGGTTCCTATTTGTAGAAGAGAGATTGTTCTGAGTAAAAGACCTGAAAAATACATCACTTTAAAGGTCCTGTGTGCTGGGCAAGAACTTCTATATGGGGGTCTATATGAAAACAAAGGCAAGATCTAAAGTAAAACAATCACGGAAAACAGTTAAATGGCCCTTCCGAATTCAAACCATTGCTATATTTTGGAGTGTCAAAGAAAATGTCTTTATAATACATGTTCATGACTAATCCTCTGCAGTGTCTCTCTCTTCGCCACATTTTTCCTTGTGTAATCATGTCAGCTGTAGGTGGTTCTCAGACCCCTGAAAACAGTATCTCTTGTAGAAACTCTGAAACATTTACAATCTCAAGCACTGATGTTCTCATACATCAATCAATATAAATTAAAATTCACAAATATGTGACTCTTAGAAAGATCTTAAAAATTTATCTTGTCATGGTAGAGATGTCTGGCCATACTAAGCATAGCATATTCTTTCAATAATTTTTCCCTACAGGCAAAGGAGAATAAAGCTTTCAAAAGTTACTTTAAGGTCAAAATTTCACTATGTGATAAAAGGAGCTCATTCTTTATCTTGTAATGAGCTCAGTAGGCCCATTTGATGTAGACCAAATGGTCAAAATGAAATCTTTCATCTCTTTGACATTCATACAGACCTTCTCAGCTTAGCTTTTAGCAGTTTCCTTTTTTTTTCTTTTCTAAGCAAATGGGCACACATACTATGCAATATGCATTTTGTTTTAAGGTATTTATCTGTTACTCTCAACATTTACCTGCCATGGTTTTCCAAGCAGTGTCTTGATTTAACAACATGGGTTATACTTTTTAAACAGTTTCACTTAGTGTGTGAATATAGTTCACTTTTTGGTGAGCAAAATGAAAAACAAATATATTACGAAATGTTAAGTGAATTATAAGTCTGTAATTAACACCTACTACTTCCCCATGTGGGGTTCTAACATCAGACCGTTGATATTTCTGTCATGAGACACATCATTTTGTCCCTCCACCTATTCAAGTACAGATAACTCTACATCATATGCCTGAAAAAACTTATCCACCCAAATTAGTGACAAAATATCATACACAGAATTGTCATAGGACAGTGAGAATGGCATTCCCCTGAAAAAAAAAAAATCTTTGTTCTGTCTACCACTGTTTCTTTCAACACTATGTATTTCCTAATGCTGATGCATTTCTGTCAATCCTCATTTGGCATATACCATATTGTTCACATCACGGGCCTCCAAATTTAACATTCAGACAAGAATTTTCGAGTTGTAGTTTTACCTTTTCCAAATCTGACTGGACTTTGCTGACACTGTTGAATAATGATTAGTCTCAAGAGAGTTGTCCAATATAGATGTAATTAAAATTCTCTAATCCCACACAGCAGCTAGCAAAGCTTTCTCAGAGTCTGAGCATTTCTCATCATTCTCTCATTCAGTTGTTTACAGCTCTGAGCTGTAACTCATTTCATATTCCTGTGATTGCTTTTGCACACAGTGTTATGAGCTTGGCCATTTTGCACACAGAAGACCTCTCCCTTTATGCAGAAAGGTTAAAAAAGAATTACATCACTTAAGTTTCACTTCACATCTTTCACTCTGTCCCAGCTTTCATAATTATAGTGAGTCTCACTCCCTGAATTTAATTCAATGGCTTTGTGATTCCAGACTATCTTGGGATCAGTTAAAAACACCCTTCCCTTCCCTTCCCTTCCCTTCCCTTCCCTTCCCTTCTTCCTTTTTTCTTTTCTTCTTTTCTCTTATTGCAGTTGTATGGCTGATCTTTAACCACAGGTGATTTGAACCACTCACCCTCACTCATATTCTTCTTGGCAAATACTGAGCAATACTTTTAAAAAATTACTCACATTTTTGGCCTTCTCTCTTCTCATTGTGCAGTGACATTTCTTGGGCAATTTTGCCATCTGTGGGATAAAATTAAAAGGAGAGGAGTAAGGGTGAAATCTCCATCCTCTCTTCTGAAATATCAGTTATTCTATCACTTAGATAACAGATACCTGGGATTGTCTCTTTGCATCTTTTCGAGCAATCTTGGCTCTGTACCTTTTTTTGTTCTGACTTAGAACAGAAAAATAGTTAACTGGGGGAAAAGAAGGCCTTTGTTAGATGAAAATTTCTAGTGGCGTCCACATTATTTACATATTCTAAACTGCAACAAGGTGTTCTTGCGGTGTTATAACCACAAAAGCAAACTCATAAAAGTAATTTGTCAGCACATCATCAGTTTCAACGTAGGCACGAACAGATATTAGTTTGAGTGGATTATCATCTGGTAGAACTTAATATTTGTAAAGAAGAAAAAACATCTGATTAAGCTTTTCCAAAATGATAGAAAACTGGTCATCCAATTATTTGCCATAAAATGCCTGTTTAGAAACTACTTGAGTCTCTGATTTACCAACACTAGAAAAAGGTAGAGATGAAATAATAATGTGAGACAGGGTACCCACATTATTAAGATCCAGCATTACAACTCTATCTTTTGCTTCCATCATCAACTTTTAAGCTAGAAAAAGTCTTTATCCCAAAAGATTCTCTGTAGCTGTCTCATTAATACATACACAATTTTCCTAATCAGTCTTTCAGAAGCCTAATCAATAAACAGAGGTGGTTAAAGAGCTTCTCATTTTCTCAATGGAATCCATGTCACCATCTTGATTTCCTTTTCTGACCATGCTAGTCAAATGCTGAGGCTGAAGACAAAAAGTTCCCCTCACAAACAAACAAGCAATTCCCCAAATCCCAAGCTAAATCAATCTTAAATTTCTTCAAATCATTTGGAAAAGATGAAATTGCATCATTTTTCATAGGTCATGAAATGTAGTGCCAGTTTGTCAGAAAATGATAGTGTTCTGCACACAAAATGGCTGTTTTCAGAAATCTAAGCTGACCATATCATATACAATAGAGTATTTAAAAATTGTATTTATCTTATTACCAAGACCACAGCCCAAATAAATGGGTTTATTAAAACCCCTTTTACATTTGCTTCTTTAGGGGCTCTGCATAAGAATGCAAAACATCCATAAATTTTAGAGCTGTCAGGGTGCTCATGACTTTTTTTCACTTTCTCCTTGATGGTCTTCTAAGAAGTCTTCACTGCATGTTTTCCCTGCATCCCTTTTCCAAAGCAAATGGGAACTTGTACTTCTATTATGCCACTGACTACTCCTCATTCAAGTATCATTCAGTTTATTCAATTTAGCAAATCACATATATAAGACTGACTCCTTCAATACATCCCAAGGGTATGCAACAGCATGGGAATCGAGGGTCAGTTTTTATTGACATATGGTATCAAAAGAAGGCATTAAATGAACAAATACTCTGTTGTAGACCCTGCCTTAAATCCTTCAATTGTTTTGAGAGTGTGAAGGGGAAATCCAAACACAAAACATTTCCCCAGTATCTTGATAAATAAAACACTCATTCACCAGATATGTGGGGACAGCATATGTAAGATGGATGACCTAGCCAAATCTTTAAAAGCTTTGTTCTTTTCCTGACAATACTCAGGAAAACCACAAGTGATGCCCCACCTGGATAAGCTACTCTTTATCAAATGATTCATCCTAGGACTGAGCTTTGGGGAAGAAGGAAAGTTTCTTGTCCATATTTTTTTGAACAAAAAACTGGTGAAGCACCTCTACTGCAGAATTTCCTATATATCCATCAAAGATTCCAAGTGGACGTTACTCTACTGCACTTCCTGAGAATGAATTAGTGTTAGGATGTCTCTGATTGTAAAGAAAGTGTGCAAATTTGACACACTTCTGAATTTAGTTGGCTACTGTTTGTGATAAAGAGAGGCAAATATGTTGAAGGGCTGGATAAAAGAGACTGGAACAGCATAGAGAAAGACAAGGATTTTGAGAAGTAATATCCTCAGAAAAACAGATTGGATTTCAGGAAGGCAAATGGCAAGCTCTTATGCTATGGACTGAAAGCAAGGAGGGGATGAATTGTGTTAAGACAGACCAGATATTCGGGCAAAGGATAATGTTGGCAAAATGACCAATGGGAAACTGTCCATGAAAGTATTTATTATTAATATTAGGAGGTTTCAACCCTCAGGAAAACATATTAGAACAGCTTTCCAATAGGAATAGTGTGGGGGAAAAAATGAGCTAGTTTCAAACTTGATCATTTTGGGAAATGGATTGCATGCCCAGGCTGCCAGCAGTAGCAGCAGGTGGAACTGAGGAACCAAATGTTTCCTTTCCATTTGTGCTCCACAGAGTAAATCTGGCTCAAACAACTGGCATTTTTACTTAGTAAAGTGAATGGAAGGAAACTTAGTTCCTAAGAGACACTTGGAATCAAAACAGTTTTGTTATGTAAGACAAGACAAAGACAGAAGGATTTTAACCATATAACCTAGGAAAGAAATGTATCAAACATTTAAGTAGGTTTCATCTATCTCAACTCAGAAGTCTTAAATTTATGTTCTTGAATCTGCTTCAGGTAACTTTTTAACCAATGGAGAGAAACTGTTAGAAAGTGATTTATTAGATATATCTTAAAAGTCTATCTTAGCACAAATTCTAATTTTAATCACCTTTTTTAGGCACCAGCTTGTCATTGTCACAATTTTATTTAAAAACTCTATTTTTCACTTTATAGATAAGCATATCATTTAAGGTAAATTTTATTGATCTCATACAAGTTTATTTATGAGGGAAAAATAGCTTAAACTTCTCTTATTAAATATAAATTAACACACAAAATTAACCATAAACCCCAGATTTGTCATTATAATAATGAAAATCATGATTTAAAAAAAACCCCTCATGATTGCTTTATTAGTAAGGAAGAAACCATGTATTCTCATGCTGATTTGACATTGGTAAAAGAATTTTCTTCAAAATAAATGCAAATGAGAAAAATTAAAAGTACAGAAAGGTGTGAAATGGTTGTTCTGCTACCCTTGGGTATAGTGGTACATCTGTTATAGCAGATTAAGAACACATTAATTTATAGATCTGCAGAGCACTTCACTGAATAGTCATGTCAGATTATGAACTTGCGAACTGGTGATGAAGTAATTTCAGTACACGGCTTTTCTCTTTGCTTCAGTGACAGAATCCAGTTAACAGCACCAAATATATAGCCTCTGCTTAATGCATTGATAAAACATGCCTTTAAAATTCAAAAGATCCATTTACCTTAATTTAAGTGAGCTCTGTACTTAGTAAAAGCACAACTTAACCCAGAAAATAAGAAATCGTCCTAGTATTTCTTCTTTTTAAAGACTTTTTGCACCAAGTGGATGTGAATTCCAATAGAAAAAAAAAAAAAAGATGGAAGGAAGGAAGGAAGGCAGGCAAAGAAAGACCGAATACTAGATAGGACTCAGAGAAAAATGTTAGCTGACTGCAAGAAAGCCAAATTCCTGACAGTGTCTGCTGTATTCCAGCCCTAACACATTGCATTTTTTTTCCAGACAGCCTGTTTATGCTAGCAAAAGTAACTTGCATAGTTAGGCAGATGATCCAGGTATGCTGGTGGCTGTTGATCAGACATGTGGCCAATTAAAGTCTTAAGTTGCTTAGTCTTCACTGGTAACTCATGAAGTTATTCACATAGGTAGCTCAGTTGAATTAATTAGGATTCTTCATGTGAACCAGAGTTGTGAGATGAATTTTCTTATCTGAGATAGATTTTTCTTACCTGGAGAGTATTCATGCTCTGCTGTACCCTCTGCAGCAGGCACTGTGTCTTGGGAGAAGGGGGAAACAAAGCGCATCATTCCTGAGACTTCTGCAAGCAGAATAGTCAACTTGAACTATTTGGGCTCATCTCATGTGTGAGATGGACGCCCATCCTGAGAGGACAAGAGGGCTTTTTGAATCACAGCACCTTGGAATCACTGTGTACAACTGGCTGAGGGTCTCCAGTCCATAAGGAGCCTGTTACAACAATATTCTTAGCATTTGCTGCTGATCCAAACTGTTGCTTTTGACGACTCACAGGGCATCCTTTTGCTTTGTGTTTGCAATATTATTTATCAATCTTTAACTGTTACTTATCTGCTCTTTACACTGCCTTCTTTTCACACCAGGAAAGTACTCAGATTTATTCCTGATATTTTTTGCATGTTGTGTTTATGATACTACTCAAATTTTAGAGAAGAGTCTGGATCCAGAACTTACCAAACAAATGTAGACTTTACCTTTTCCTTATCAGAGGGATTAGTCCTTTAACTCAGGGGTTTCTACTGGAAGGCTTTAAACATTTTCCAGAAGGCTGGACCCTGCATTCCACTGACATCAACAGGAAATCTACAACCCAGGCTCCTCCACTATTAAACTGGACGTTTTACTTGATGAGTTGCATGTTTTTCACAAGCCTCAAAACTTAATTAATATTAGGAGTGCTGGTATTCTAGCAACATAGATTAATTAGGTTTTTTTCTTGTATTGATTCCTAGGAAGATTTAAATGTACAGATTCCAGT
Source organism: Edolisoma coerulescens (assembly GCA_013397115.1). NCBI lineage: Eukaryota > Metazoa > Chordata > Aves > Passeriformes > Campephagidae > Edolisoma > Edolisoma coerulescens. The sequence goes on from VWZW01006289.1 coordinate 9,571,167, forward strand.
AATACTAATAAGAGGTGCATTTCTTAATCCTTGGATCTTCAGTGGGAGAATAAGGCATTAAGAGAGCAAAAGGCACTATGCAGCATTAGAGAAAGCTAAGTGATTCTAAATGAAAATTCGAGCAGCATAGGACAGTCTTCCTGATAACATTTGCTTGCCTAGAACCTTCTCAATCATGGATTTTAATAGTCATCACTGAAATAATAAAAGGAGTAAGTAGTAGGAATTAAACGATGGCCTGTTCTTAACCTTGAGATAAACAATTTAAATACCACAAATAACTAAAAATAATGCCATTTCTACCATAGACAGCAAAAAAGCATATACTTTACAATGTTATATCAACTAAGGCTTCCAGGAAGAGGTCTTATCATTGTACTGTAAAGAAAAAAAGCTGGAGGCCTGGCTAATCTCACAGCTTCCCATATTTCTAAATTAGACTTGCTAATTATAGTTCAGCTTTCCTATAGCCAGTTCAGTTATATTTCGTATAAGCAAATGGCTGAGGGCAAGATAGTAGTAGTAGCAGAGACACAGTACCAAGTTGTTGCGATAACAGAACAGCACATTGATGCATTGACTGACACAGACTGTTTTAAAAATAATAAGACCAAATAGATGGTTTTATCTTCTTTCGCACATCTCTGATTATACCTGCTGTTTTTCTTGCTAGTGCTGATTGTTTAACCTGCTATAAATATTTATTTTACTCTTCAAAGGGAATTGCTTTCTGAGAAATTTACTGGACATTTACTTCACTTTACTAACTAAAAAATCCATTTAGAAATAGAGCTCTCAGTGAGATTGTGTTTGATAAAGACATGGTCTAGACTCTGTCCTGAGATACCATTTGAATTCAGTGGGGTTACAAAGGTATAACTGAGGCTTGAATGCAGTCCTGCATATCATTTCAAGAACATGAGATCCAACTGCGAAAAATACAATTGTGAAAGCTAAGAGTAAATAAAAAACACCCAGGTTTTTTCATGTTGCCAATGGCTAGAACAGGTACACCAATTTCAGCTCCCGGTCAGCATATAGAAAACCACTGTCTCAGTGGGGCTGCCTCACATGCTCCACACCTGATGGGGTCCCTGAATTCTGGCAGAAATTAATACAGACTCTCTCGCCTCATCTCTGAGGTTTCCTATGGGTACTTTCAGCACACCACAGGCAAAAAAGCTAAGCACATAATTATTGATTACTTTCTGTTTCTCCGTTAGTCTGCATTTGCCTTCTTCATACTTTATCCCTAATGTGATTTTGATGAGAAAACTCTTACACAATCTGCACCTGGTATGTTACTAGCCAGCAAGCATGTGAAAGATGGGCTTCATGCTGCTTCATTATGCTTTCTTTCTTAAACAGTACTAAAAAACGACACATTTAGGTCCCAGTGTTTTATCGCACACCTATGTACTATTCCATGTCACAGCAGTATTAATCACTATGGGAAAATATATGGGAACATAAGCATCCATTCTCTTCTCCCTTCTTGTTTTATTTATTTTGTGCCAGTGTGATGCTGACCAAGAAAAGGGATAGAAGACATTGAGAAGCAGAATAGGCTCTCATGGAGCAGCTGAAGTGAGATTGTGAGTTGAACATAACACACAAATCTGGCCAGGCACTGAAAGACGCTGGCACTAAAATTAAAATGTTTTTTATATTGCCACATTTCCCATAGCCTGGTGTTAAACCTGGAGTTTCAGTTGATAGCTGGCACATGATACTACAGATGTTAGGGTTTTCTGTTGTACTTAAGGAAACCCAAGTGAGTTATCTTCATTAACTCTCAAATTCATATGGCATAATGTTCTTTGTCATCATTTCTCAGGAGATAAGATATTGCAGCTGTCTGTAGAAAGGATGGGTATACTGTAGCCCTTTGCTAGCACAGTTAGACAAAGTTCAGAATACAGTTGTCACAAATCAGAAGTAAAAATAAAATTAGAAGAATGTATTCACAACAGACAGTCTCATTTTGAGTGACATTATTTGAGGTTTATCCCTACTGCACTCTTCTTGCTTTTCAGATTCATTAGCATTGCAAAGCACAGAAAGGCTGCTTTTGTGTCCACATCAAAACTATTATCCCAATAAGCACTAATTAGCACCTTTGGGATCAATCATGTTCCTACTGCAATCAGTGCCAAAAATATTCATTGATTTCAATAGAAAAAGAATAAGGTCTTTTGTCCGTAGCTTCAGAGAGGTCAGAGAGAGTCTGATTTACCTTTCTATATCTGGAATCTTCATTGCACGTACTGCTGACTTTCATTCAAATTGCCAACAGCAGCAAAGCTGAGGTCCCTAGAGGTTGAAACCTTACTGACATTTTAAGACTAGGATTTAACATTCTCAAATATGCTAAAATGTCTTTGGAATGTCAGCTCTGGTACCTTTCAAGAAGCTCCGTCTTCTATGAGTCAGATTTTTACATGCATGTAAGTGACCAAAGACACTTTATTTTGTGCAGGATTCCAAGTTAGGAACAGAGGCTTGTACAGCTAGACCACTCACTATACTGAAATTTTCATCTGCATTTGGTTTCAGCTCTAACCTTTAAACATCCAAAGAGTCCAAAAGAAAATAGTCCAGGAGGTCTGTAGGTTTGTGTCTGGGTAGTTTAGATGAAATGGGGAAAGACCTAAGATCTTGTTGTTGGTCTTCAAAAGAGTTATGCATTAGCGCTCCAGTTATGAAAACCAAAAAATATCACTAAGAAAGGGACTTGGAAAAAAAGTGTGAAAACCTTTCCTGATAGAAACACCTTTAGTTTATTTGGAATTTAAATAAATATATAAATAAAAGCCCCCTTTCAGCCTCCTTAAGTTCATAAACATGTAATTTGTCTGTACTTTTAAAATGAACTTAGAAATCTAAGTTGCTTTAAAAATTGAGATACGGATTATTGAGTCACATGGGCTCAAAGGAATGTGGTCCTATATTGGTTCTCTTTTCCTCTTATTTTCAATAAAAAATTAGGAACTTTGATGATTGTGAAAAATGTGGTAGGCATTCATTCAACTTTTTAGCATGTCTAAAACTTCCCTGAAAGGTTTAGCTGACGTAACGCTTTAAAATGCCGGATCCCCTATGTAATGATATAAGAAATCTTCAAAGGCAGCTCTGTTCCAGAGAACATCCACTTGTACAAATATGCAGCCCTTGTGATTGGGATGAAGAGACTTGCACCTGTACTTTGGAAAATTAAAGTTCTTCAGTCAGTGTGAGTCAGTTAATTGCTATAAAACTGTGGTGGTAGTTATATTATCTTTCTTGAGTCTAAAATTTGCTTTCTGACTCTCATTTACTGCTAACCTTAATAACATACTAATAAGGCAACACAAAATACTTCTGAATGTAAATCTATTCGCTAATGATATTGCACTGAGATATTCTGTTAAAGCCTCATGAATAGGTAACAATTCTGACATTCTTCTCAGTTCCTTGGAATAAACAACAATAAAGAGTCCTTGTTTAAAGGTCTGATTCAAACAAGAACACAGATTTACAGTCTATCAAAATGCTGTAAGCATTAATATGGCATTTCAGCTGGGTCTGGGTGCTCCTTTTTAATTGCACGACCTTGGTAGTTTCAGGTAAAGAGAAAATTTAGTGCTGAAATCACTAGTAGTACAAGGTACTTATTCATCAGTTAAATGATGCTTTACTGCACTGTGCTTATATCAGTAGGACTTATTTCTAGGAAAGTCTACAATAAGTTTATGCACATTTTTCCTGCTCATGACTTACAGTTTTTTATGGATTTTCTCATCTTATGAAAATATGTGTTGGGCTCTTGGGACCATGTCTGTGTCATTTCACAGCTCTTGTGGAGAAGGTCTTGACATTTACAGTATTATTGGAGTGTCAAAAAAACCACATTCCTGGTGCAAGTTAACTTCTTGCTCTCTAGCCTTGTCTCACTGCAAATCAGCAGAGAAGGGCCGTTCACTGCTTTGCTGTCTATGTTCTTACCATGACCCAGTAAGAGACTGTGTTTTCAATAAATTTGGAAGGAACAGTTCAATTTAAGCCATTTAAGCCAAGAAATGACAGTTATTAATGTGAAAGCTTTAATCAGGTTCTATTAAACTGTTTGAGGTTTCCAAATGGTCAGTATTCTCCCATTCTAATCTCACTTCACATGTTTGTTTATTCCAGCTCCAACATACCTGCTGACACAGAAACACAACTGTGGAGCTGCTTCCTAGAGTAACTGACTGAAGGTTCTTGACATCACAAATTACTGACTCCTAAAATTTTCTTAATCAGATATTAAGTTCTACCTTTCACTACCCATAGGTTTTTTTTGTTGTTGTTTTTGAAAATTTGATCTAGAATTTAGCACTGCTGATGATAATAAGGGATAATTTCCTATTAAAAGAATTCACTTCTGATTTACATTTTCCTTGGGTTAATTGATCTCTCTCTTCATATTTATTTCAACATAATATTTAAACAGAGGATTATCATAACCAAAAATTCATTTTTGCTCTCTTCTTATGAAGTAGTTTCTCCATTCCTCTGAATATTTCAGGCCATCTTTTACATGTGTGCTTCATTTTGTGCTCATTTCTCTTGAGTATGGGTGATGAGAACTGAACATGTGTTTCCAGGTAGTGCCTTACTAATGCCTGGCATGATGATGTTAATATTTACCTGTTTCTAGTGGAATTATTTTCTCTGATTGAGGGCCTCCAAAATCTATAGTTGCCTTCTGCAGCTGCTAGTGATTGATGGATGCACCCATATCTTTATCCTCTGTCATTTACAGCTGACGAACTTGCAGTTCAGAGCATAAATTCGTGTTAGCTCTCAAGTGAGCAGCCTTGGTCTCTGCATTATTACATTTCTTCCCAGAGCTGTGGCTCCAGTTCTCAGGGTCAGACTACTTGTAGAATAGTCCAATCTTCCTCTCTAGTAATAAAGCTTCCTACCTCACTGTCATCAAATTTCACTGGCCTACTCCTATGTACGTGCCAAGCCTGTTACTGGACATATTAAATAAAGTTAACTTCCAGACCCATCCTTGGTGAACTCTTCTATCCCTGCATGAGATGCTCTTGCCTGAGATGATCTGAATTTTATCCATGGCTCTTTCCCCTTCACTTCTTCCTTAACATCTCCATTTACTTTACAATGCTAAAAGAGCTATGAAATCCAGGTGAATTATGTCCTGTAACTAGAAAATCTGCTTTCTCATCAGGCAAAAGTAGACGGTTAATCTGTTCCAATGTAGCTTTTATAAAGACTTTTCCTTACTTTCCAAAAGAACAAAAAAAGACTTGTAGAAAGTGTCACCAAAAGTCTGTCTAGTTCATGAGCTCCTCACTGGCAGACAAAAACAGGTATTTAGGAAAGAGCAAAAAAGTAGGACATGGAAGCAGTGATACTTCTGTAGCTTGTTACTTTAACTCACAAAATTTGTGAGTCAGGAATTTCCTGATCCAGGGGATCACAGAATTTATTAGCCTTGGAAAAGTTATTGAAATATATCTGCTGTTTTCCTTTGAAAGGAACTTCTGCTTTTTTTTCTTCCACTTATGCATCACAGCTCTTGAACAGAAATACAACATGCCCCATTTCCTCTATGTGTGACTGGTTCAAAATGTTTGTAAACTAGATTTCATGTACCAGGTATCTTACAATATTTTGAGTGAAGATTGTGTGTTGTGAAGATTATAAAATTTACCATGATTTCAGAAGTTAATTATCTGATTTCTGCTTCCACAGTTTTTCCATCTTGCAATTTCATCTTTTCCATTTGTCACTGCACATTTGCTGCTGTGTTCGGCATCATCATTTGTACTGAATTTTAAGGAGAATTCATTATGTTTTGAGTCCTATTTGGATAGCTACTCCTTACTTGTTTTTATTGTAGCTTTGGTTGCTAGTTATAAGTGAGAATATCTCTCTCAATTTGCCAATTCTCACCTTATCCATAAAGTTTGAGTTCTGAGACAGAGATTTTTTTGATGGCAAATTCTCTATTAAATTCCACACAAATGCTTTGTTTTCTCCTAATGCCCTCTGTGAAATCATTATTCCTCCAGTCCGGACTGGAGGTGTTGCCCACAAGTTTTTTCCTATGTCTATTTGAGATTTTAGGTCCAGACGCCTTTCACATCTTTGATTTAATGACATTTCAGAGTCCACTCAGAACATCTGTCTTTGCTAACTGCATCTATTAGTTTCTAAAATTCTCAAAGACACAGAAATCCAGAATCTTAGCAACAGACCAACTTATATATGTATTTTGTGTAGCTTGAAGCTGAAGACACATGTTGACTTCTAGTTGAAACGGTATCAGAGAAATGGTTATCATTGCCTTTGCTTTCTCAGTTGTTTATAACTGCCTGCTTCTCAAAAATTTCTATCCTTTTTGAGAATTTTCAAGTGATTGCTCTATTTGAGACAAAACAAGATGGACTAATTTAAACAGTCTCAAAGGTGATCTTTGCTAACATGGCATTTTTTGTTTGAAATCGTTTAGAAAGTGATTGCAGAAGCATCTCACCCAGCAAAAGCCATAAAGCAGCAATCTTCAAGAGGAGGTGGCAGGATGAACTAGAGAGCGGTAGACTTTCGTTCAGCACACCTACAGGCAGAAGATTATGTGCATGTGCAGCTTAACTCTCACAATGCAAAGTCAAACATGTTGCTTCAAAGCATCTTTCATAGTAGTTGAGATGCACTTTTTTCAAACTATTGCAGCATTATAAAATACTATTTCTGCATATTCATGAATGAGATTAGGGTTTCAAGGACAACTCATGTTTAGACATGATTTGTCTACAGTAAATTTTCAAGCTTACCTAAGTGACAGTTACTATTAAAGAAATTATTTTCTGACACCACAGCTCTTCACAATCCTTTCAGAACAGACTGAGGAGAGGCAGGACAAGCAGCAGCGGCAACAGTGACTGAGGTAAGTCCAGGAGTGAGCTTTAGATCAAGTTGTATAGAAAGAGGATCTGCGGAACTACAGGCCTATCAGTCTGGGCCTACAGGCCTTAGTGCTCAACAAGATTGTGAAAGGGATCATCTTGAGTGTGATCACATGGAACATACAGGATCACAAGGGATCAGGTCCAGCCAGCACAGGTTTAGGAAGGGCAGCTCCTGCCTGACCAACCTGATCTCCTTTTATGACCAAGTGGCCCACCTGGTGGACGAGGGACAGGCTGAGGATGTAGTCTACCTTGACTTCAGCAAAGCCTTTCATACTGTCTTCCATGGCATCCTTTTGATAAAACTGCCAGCTTACAGCTTTCACAGGGGCATTATTCACTGGGTCAAAAACTTGCTGGATGGGCAGGCCCAGAGAGCGGTGGCGAATGGCTCTGCATCCAGATGTTGTCCAGTCACTACTGCAGTTCCCCAAGGCTCAGTGTTTGGGCCCAGTCTTGTTTAATATCTTTATTGGTGATCTGAATGAGGGGACTGAATGTACCCTCAGTAAATTTGCAGATTACACTAAGCTGGGGGGATGCTGATCTGCCGGATGTTAGGAAGGGTCTGCAGAGGGATCTGGACAGCCTGAATCAAGGGGCGAAGATCTACGGCCTGAGGTTCAACAAAGCCAAGTGCCAGGTGTCTGACACTGCCCTTGTGTCACAACAACCCCCAGCAGCCTTACAGGCTGGGAACAGAGTGGCTGGAAAGCTGCCTGGTGGAAGAGGACCTGGGGTATCTGGTTAACAGCTGGCTGAACATGAGCCAGTGTATGCCCAGGTGGCCAAAAAGGCCAATGGAAAACTGGTTTGTATTATCCTGGCCAGCAGCACCAGGGAAGTAATTGTCCCCATGTGTGCAGCACTGTTAAGGCCACGCCTCAAGTACTGTGGCAAGTTCTGGGCACCTCAATTCAAGAACAACATTGAGGTACTGGAGTGTGTCCAGAGAAGGGTAACAAAGCTGATGTAATATCTAGAGGGTAAATCCTATGAAGAGTGGCTGAGAGAGCTGAAGTTGTTTAGCTTGGAGAAAAAGAGGCTCAGGGGAGACCTTATCACTCTCTACAGCTGCCTGAAAGGAGGGTGTAGGCAATAGGAATTGGTGTCTTCTCCCAAGAAAATAGAGGCAAAACAAGTTGGTTTTTTATTTTTTTCCCTCAATAATCATAGTTTATATGCTGTTCCTTTTTGGAACAGTAATAGGATGCAATGCGTAATGATGAGGCATAGGTATTTTGCAAAGTGTGTTGTACATATATCGTCCTTAAATTAACCCAAAGTGTCCTCAAAGCATTTGTAAAGCAGACAACTTACTTGGGGCTCAAACATACTAAGATTTCTGAATGTGCTTAAATTTGGCATGAGAGAAATTACTTTGAACCTTAAGAAACTGAGCATTTCTTTAGTACACAAAGAAGTGTGTAACACTGTCATGATTATCTAAACTACAGGTGCTTAACTCCACATTTTATTTTAATGGAAATTAGATGCCAGAATCAGAAAGATCTTGTGCACATTATGAAGCTGTTTAACTGTAAACTAGAGTGTCATATCATAAGATGGTTATTATAGTCTACTGTGTTAGATCTTTGTTGTTTTGTGTAGGAAGATATCCTTGTACAGAGACCAACAACTGTCATAAAAGTGTCTTGTCAAATACAGAGTTAGTATTAAATATAATCTTCCTAGCAGAGAAGAGTGAAGTTGATCCATTATCTTTTGTCTTAACTAAGTGCAAATTTTTTCTTTAAATGGGTTTATCACTAGAAAATCAACTTTCTTCTCCCTCCCCTTCTTGATATTTTGTTTTTTGACTGGTTCATGGATTTTAGGAATGGATTTTTTTAAGAAAAATTCTTTGGTTATAAAGTTTTTATACCACTTTTCTGTGTAGTTTATAAGAAAGAAGCAAATACATATAATGGAGGGGGGAGTAATGGGCTACAGCACTAATAAGCATCAGGACTGATAAAAATCAGATATCAGGAGGTTATTTATGCAGTTCAATGGAGTTAATGCCTCCTTTAAGTTTTACAGAAGAAGAAGAACTTGCTAAAATCATATCATTGTCTTATTCAAAATCTAACAAGAGTCCCTAAAACAGAAAGCAGAACAGTGACATCTTACCTCTTGGAACATAAGAAGAGCGTTGGCAATGTTTGCCTTGGTGATGACTTGCATTGCTTCCTATTCAGACACTTTTCACTGAAGCTCAAAGACACATACTGTTTGCCACTTACTGGAAAATTAGACTGGATGAAGTCCAGAATCAATTTAGTTTCTTAATGTAAAAGTGCAGTGGAATAGATATGGTGATAGAGACTTCAGAGCAGGTGATAATTGTTTTAGAAGGTCTTTGCTTCAATAAAATACGCAACTAAAATACTACTAATAATATTCTGAGTTTACCCATGGAGTAGAACTGTCTAGTTTTCTTAATGTTCTTATTATTAAAAGTTAAAAAGGAGGAAAAAACCCCCAAGCAAATAGTAATAGTAACATACGGTTAATGCAGTAACTAAACTTCTAGTCTTTCAATCCTCTTATTCATGTAGTTGATATTTCCATAATATTTCAAGTATGACAATTTTTATTTGTTGCTACTAATGAAGCACAGCTAGCCTTTACCAAAATAGAGTCTCATGGTTAAGAAACAGAGATGCAAAGGAAAACACCGAATTGAGCTGAAAAGAATCCGGATATGTCTCTCTCCCACGTAACATAAATGACTAAATGGCTAGAAGGCTATCCTTCCTGCACTCCCACTGGAATCAACAAGGACTTTCAGCAGAGGTAGCATCCTGGTTATGACAGTGCTATGTAATGTGAACAGCAATCCTCGGTACCAAGGTGATACCATAAGTCTGATTGCAGACACAGATTTTGGAAAAAAGACCACCTGAAATGCAGTGCTGACTAAACAGAGTATCAGCTTTCTGAGCCACATGAAACTATCAGACAAAAAGAAATACTGACACACAGGTTTCTTTTTTTAAATTTTAGTTATTTGTCCAAATTTCCCAGAGCAATTCTCATTTTCTAAGCAATCAATTAAAAGGATTTTCTGGCACATATTTTTTGTTTAAGTCAGGGAAATGTATATATACCTGTCCTTTATTTCTGACATTTTTCAGAAAATTCTAAGTTGTTATTTTTTTTTATACAAAACCCCATATTACGTTAAAAGAAAATAATGATAAGTAGTTACTTCCCTCAAAGTAACAAGAAGATTCTAAAGTAGAGTTGTGAATTTGCAGTGGATCTTATTGCTGCAGTGAAAGTTTATGCACTGTACTAATTGGGAATATTTTCTACACTGCTCAGGTAATCCATTTCCAGTCCTGGGCAAGAGACCAAAATTGGCTACAGACCTCAGTCCAATGCCCTTGGCCAGAGCCATTTATCATTTTTCACGCAAACAAGACCTGCATCCACTAGTAAGAAGAAGCAGGAAATAGGTTGAAACTGCACTAATAAAGTTAGCATTTAAAACACATGAAAGGTTTTTTATAAATGGAAAAAACCCCACTGAGCCTGCTGATCCTGAATTTTTATTTTATCTAGAAATTCTGAACAAAGAAAAATTAAGGGTGAAATTTTCCAAGCAGTTTAAAGAAATTAGACACTGACTTCCAGCAACTTCCTGCTTTAGACATCTGCAGATTTTATTTTAATTATTCATTTAGAATTAACAGTTATAATGTACAGAAAAACATGCGTAAACCAAACTCCATTTTTCTGCTTCCCACTTCTATTCACTGGCTGTCCATATTGTTGCTGGAATACCAATCCATTGCAAAAGCCTGAAGTACTCAGCATTTTCAGGTTCAATAAAGGCCTCCGAGCCAAACCAAGTAATTGAAACCTGAGTAGTATTAAAACAGACCTCACCTCTGATTGACACTACTTCAGTCTGTCAAAAATTACTATGAATGTACCGAACATTTACTAACCAACATATTCCTTTCTTTCATTAAACATCTGAAAGTTTTAGTGGGCCACCCATAAAAATCTTGGTCTTTAAAGCTATGTACAAAGGGCACAATCAATTCCATTTTTTTGTGCATAACATTAAAAATCAAGGCATCTTTAAAGTGGGCTAAGAGCATGATATGTAAGCGTATCACATTTGCAGTCAATTCAAGGGAATAGTATAAGTAGAGGTGATCTTTCTGGGTATTTTCAAAAGCATCTAAAACATCAATCTTAAAAAAAAGGAAGTAATTTAATTCAATGCCAGTTTACCTACTTAAATACTCACGAGATTCTGGGTTAAAGAAACTTAGGAGCACAATTCCTGTGGAAAGTTATTATGAAAATCCCTTTTTCTCCTTTTGAGCTTTATTCAAATTTCTTATTCTTAATCTATGTGTTTAGAAAGACAAATAAAAAGTTATATATTGCTTATAAAAATACACAATTAAATGAATGCTAATACATATGTAATTTGCCTTGTTCTATTTATTTGCATTACTTATGTATATTCCTCTCCCAACTGGGAATATATAAAAACTGAACACATAATTCTGTCTCAGAATCCTAGTTCTAACATATTAAATGAACATCCAAGATGCACGCCTTTTTTCAAAGGCACTCTGAGAACTTCTTGAAATGTGTGTTCACCTATAATTTTGTAGCTCGCAATTATGGATACTGCAAACCCCATAGAAGAAATGAACTATCTTTTGGACTATATTCTACCTCTTTACAAAAAGTATGCTATGAAAATAGGCAAAGGGTCCATGTGATAATTCTACACTCCAGTTTTGATTGCGCTCTTGTAAACATAACAGTGTGGAAGTTGTTGACACTGGTCCTAATTATTCAAAAAATTTAACATGAACTAAAATGAGACATCCAGAAAGTGGATTTTCCTTTGAAAATTGTTGAAAATAAAAATTTAGGGAGGTGTTCCATAGAGACACTGTCCTACTGTTAGTTCCACATGATAAGAATTTTAAAAAAAAGTTAAAAATCCCATTTTTACCAAGAAAATATTTTGCTTTTCATTCAGTTTGAAAAACTCCACGTATATTCCTCACTACCAAAGGACTTTTTGGAACTATTGAGGTCTTTTTTGATAGAACTGAGATTGACTTGCTGTTCTTATGCTCCAGTATCCAAATATAAGTGAAAATATGAGGACCATGATTCAGAATGAAACAGCTGGTCACAGAATTGATTTTTCCTCCTTGAAAGTGGAAAACTGTCATCGAAGTAACACCTTTCAATTTTAATTATTGGTGCTAACATTCAGTTTCTGTCATGCCAACTCCTCATCCTACCAAGCTGTCTTCATTCTTAGGGAAAAGAAATCTACTCCAGAAGGGTTATGAATAGGGCAATTTAGGGCAGGGGGATAAAATTCCTGTATTGGATGTGATAAAAATATACCGAGTAGAAATACATCCCTACTTAACTTTCTTTAGATTAGGGAAAGTCAAGGATAATGGTCTTGACTTGAAAATGTCAAGGACAAAATATGAAAGCACAGGGTGGCTCTGTGGTCGTTTCTTGGTAGGCCATTTTGAAAACAGTCTATAAAGGTGATTAAATCTCTTACCTTAGACAAGAAAGCTCAAAAGGAGATGGAATATGATTGAAAATTTTCTCCTGTTGCCCTAAGATTGAAACATAATGAGGCTTTTTAAAGATCTTTTGTTCATCTCTTCAGCATTTGTGCCTGCTTATAATTCACTTAATATAAATGAAGATTTAACAACTTAATATATGTGCCCTTGCTTTTACCTAATCTTTCAGTTTATTAATCTCTAAAATACATCTATATCAGGAAACATCTTTTCATACTTCTCTTAGTTTTTCCTGAATAATAGTTATGCTATATAATTTAGCATAAAAATACATTTGAAGTCTTATCATATTTTTCTGAAAAATCTATATTCAGTACTGGATTGTCTTTTGTCTCCTTAGTCTGAATAAATCTGTGTAAGTTTTCTCCTATTGACTGATTACGTTGCTATGACACTGAATGAAACAAACAATCTTGCTAAGGTTATTTATAATTGTAAAACTGCATAAATGTTATGCTGCTGTGATTTTATGGTCTTCTTAGTATGTGGTGCTTGCAGTTTGCAGAAAGAGCACATTTTGATATAATGGCTATCTTGCCATCTGTGGGAAGTTGAGGGGCTTGGGTTTTCCTTCATTTTGTTTGTTTGTGGTTTCTGGTTTTGGTTTCTAGGAGTGTGTTTCTTGGGGGAAATTTGGCCCTTGGGGCTGCCAAAGTACATTTCCTTAATATGTGTTTTATAGCAGTTCCATTTCCTTTTCACTTACCATTTTATTTGGCTTTTTATGTTGTGCTGAGTGCTTGGCCTATTGTTTTTATTTGTTTCCTAATGGCAGCTGGTATAAGATTGAGGAAATCCAACTTAAGTGGTCTAGATATGTGTCTAATTCAAACAAATAACTTTGCTCCTAAACTTCCTTTGTCCATTGCATTCTTTAACTCCTATAGGGAATTAAGTGACTGGAATAATAAAGACTTGACTGTAAATTGTCATTTGAGTGGCACAGCAAGAAGGGAGGGAAGGATTACAATGATTTTTCCTTTCTGTTTTGGAATTGAATCAAGTCATACTGGATACTTTATGAGTAATTTCTTGAAGCACAGTGATCAATCTGCTGCATGCAGTAAATTACATATCCTATTGAGAATTAAAGTTCAAAAATATAATTTTAGCAATAAAAATATTGCTAAATTACAACAATAAAAACCTACAGGCCTTTTCACAGACAAAGGTGTGTCAGCCTAAAAGAGAATGAAGTTCAATTCCACTGAAAATCCGTTTTCCAGGATGGAGTTTAATGTTCAAAGCTCACAAAGATCAGAAATTCATAGTTAAAAATTTGCTTGAAGCAATATTTACTTCTTTACTAAAAGGGGATATATATTGTTAAAGAGATTTAATAGATTTTCCTTTGTAGTGTAAATACATTTCCCCTGAATATAATACCTGAATATACCTTAGTGAAATACCTGAATATAAATGTGAGTTGCAAACATATAATAGTTAACATTGGAAGCTGTAAGCATGCTACACAAATTGCTCTCACACGGATGAGAAGTTGATCTCTGTGTTTAAATTCTTCATTCAAAGATGTCTCCTGAATTCTGTTTATGCTGACCTGTTGTTCACCTTCAAATTACAGACAAGAAAAGTCCTTGAGTTTGCGACTACTTCTGTGCTTTCCTGTTTAATTTAAATCTACCCTTTCAAGCAGCTCTGAAAGTTATCCAGAGATAGCATTTTACTCTGAGTCCAATTCTAGCATTAGTGTGTATTGAGTCAAATTTTGTGCCAATGGAATTCCCTTTTATTTTATTTTCAAATTATTTTTCGGTCTGTTATTACGGCCCTGCTCCAGCAAAGGATTAAGTCACATGCTTACCTTTACCAACCTGACCAGTTCCTAAAATTCATGAAAACACTGCTCAGATCTTCAGTACTAGCTCCACTTTTTAAACACTTTGCCAAGCCATAGGCAGATTGCTCAGATCACAGACAGATTTCAGAAGAAGTCCAATTCTTCATGAAGACAAGCAGAAAACTGTCCAAGGATAGCAGGCTGCCCCAGGAGACTGCTAAGGAGGCTGAAAAGTAACCTTCCTGTCCTTCTTCAATTACTCTACAGGTCTAGGAAGGTCATTCTTGCTGCTACTGCCACATACAGATGGGATGAACATTGCAGGAGGCATCCTTCCCGTATATGTTTTTCTCTCCTGCTAACTGGAGCCAGGGGTCTCACCCTTCATTGTACTGATTCAGTTGGATCCATTTGAAAGTAAGCCAACTTCAACAGAAAGCATATATGTGTCTTGAAGAGGAGTGTTGATACATGAAGCTAGATCCAGAAAACTGGCTTAATTCATAACCTTTGATCCGAACAGCAAACTGAAATGCTGAGTTCTGTGAGCTCTATCCATAATGCTTGCTCCAACCTGACTAATTAAGGCATTCTTCTGACCCTTTCTTATGGGTAGTGGAGAGGTGCGATCATCTTTTCCATGAAAAATCTTGTCTACATATCAAACTCCTCTGACTTGAGAAACCATGCTCTAAACAGGCTTTGGACTGACCAAGGCAGAGATTTGTATTAGTGCGAAGAATCTGACTCTGCCTACACCGAAGATGAAAGACTTCACAGAAGTACAACTGTCAACAGTGTTTCAGTGATTCCAACAAAATAATTTATAAGTTCAAGCACCAAACACTTACTTCCTCATGAGGGGCTGCAGAGGGGCAGGCTCTGATCTTTTCTTTGTGGTGGCCAGCGACAAAATCTGAATGAATGGCCTGAAGTTGTGTCAGAAGAGGTTTAGGCTGGATACTAGAGAAAGGTTCTTCACCCAGAGGGTGGTCAGCCACTGGAGCAGGCTCCCTGGGGAAGTGGTCACAACACCAAGCCTGACAGAGTTCAAGAAGAGCTTGGACAATGCTCTTGGGCACATGATGTGCCTATTGGGGATGGTGCTGTGCAGGGCCAGGAGTTGGACTTGATGATTCTTGTCGGTCCCTTCTAGCTCAGCATATTCTGTGATATTGTGATTCTGTGAAACTGTGAATGGTACTGAAGTCATCCCAGCTCCTGGGAAGTGAGCTCTATGAAATGCAGCCTGGAGTCTGGTTTCCTGAATCCATAATAAGTAAGGAGAGTTGCAGTTTGGCTTTTGTAATGCAGGTTGTTTGAATGAGGACTGAAGCTATGGTCTACTATAGCTATACTGTACAACTTTGAGAAAGAAAGAGGCAACAAGCTGTAGAATCATAGAAAGGCATTTCTTTTCCCATGCCTCCCTTGTAGGAAGACCAGTCCAAACAACCTTTATCGAAATTAAAACTAAACAACCTTTCTTTCCTCTCTTCCAAATTCAGGCAGACACTCGCTTTACTACTCTTACCAGTGCATCCAGCTTTCTGTTGTCCATTACACACTTTCCTGAGACCTCAAAATAGTGCCAAACCCACAATTCTTGACATCTTAACTGAAACAAAATTGAGTTTTCATGCGCTTGTTTTGATTTTACTGCTAATATTACCTCTGTGCATGGCCCTGGAAAGCTGATCTAGATTTTGAAATGTTGAAAGTGGTCATGACTGAGATGAATTAGTGAACTGAGGACAGGAGAAACAATCAATAACAGTTGATGAATACAATTTATCACACTGCAACCTCCACAGCGCTGTTGGGATGTAATTGCGTGTATCAAGCCACACACCGCATTCCTCCTTACAGCTTTCTTTCTCCCTATGTCACACTTTATAGATCCTGTTTCTGCTGCTATTTCCTTTAAAATGATTGAGATTATCATAACTAATTGATTTCTTCCTCTCTTAAGCATGCATGTCTCAGGCTTGAGGGCCAAAATATTCAGTTAAATAGATTCCTGAAAATTTAGCAGTCCTTTGTCCTCTATTATCAGCCATCTTACTATGAGCTACTCATGTCCAGTTGAACTGCCCCCACATTAGTAAATATCAAATTCTATGTCATCACCAAACTAAACACTTCATTGAAAAAAAAAAAATTGAATGGCTCTGTACATCCATAAATCCCTGGTGTAGCTACTTTATATATAGGCACAATATATGTGTCCATATATATTTCTCCAACGGCACAATTAAGTCTGAAAAGTGGGGGCAGGCTAGTAGTGCCAATCCATAAAGAGAGGGAGAAGGTAAAATTCTCATCCAATAAGACCAGACAAGCATCTAATCCCTACCTGACATATTTGGTGTATATCTAGGAAAGCTATTCTGTGATTTGAATTTCTAAAAGTTTGCATGAAAAATACATATGTTTAACTTGAATTTCACTGAACAGTCTCATTGTTACTTCTCAGTTGTACAAACCACCTTTGAAATAAACTTTTTAAATTATTGTGAAAGACAGAGTGTGATTCAAGTATATATAACTGTTTCTATTTAATTCCTTTCTGTGGATATCACTTTCATATATGCATAAAAAGTGTCCTGTTTATATTACTCTAGGCATAGTCTTTTACAATATCTTGGCTTATTGTTGGCAAGGGAACATTATAGTGTGGATAATGATGGGATAATAACTTTGATTTTGAACTTGTATTACTTAAAATTTTGCAGCATTCCCTGAACAGGATGTACACTGGGGCTTGTTAGCTCTGTAAGTGCAATCCTTACCTTGAAGGCATTTTTGTGTGCCCAGCATCCAAACGGACAGCCCAGGGAATTGAAGTCTAAAGATATATTGCTCATTCTTTTGATTATTCTCAGGACAGCTGGATTCAGCAAGGATTTTAGAGGCTTCTTCTCTGAAAACTTTTGTGAGTACTTTCCTAGAGGACAGCTAATTCATGTTCAAGGCTCATATCTGAAATCTGAACCTTCAGAAGAAAAAGGCAACTAATGCAGCTCCATTGTACCAGAGTCTAAGTACAAGTGGTAATTCTGTTACCTGTGTAACAGAATAAGGAATCTGCCACTGCTAGTTATCCCAATGGAATTAGCACAATGGAATTCACCCACAACAACACATCTTGATATAACCACATATGAGCCTGTTCATGACAACCGTGAAGACTTGAGTGAGTTTCACATAACGTTGTACTTTTCTTCAATAACCTTACGTACTGATTTAACATCCTCAGGCTGCATTGATGGGCCAAGGCCAGAGATATGAGGTTCAACAAGACCAAGTGGCAGGTCCCACACCTGGGTAACCGGAACTCTTGTAGTTCTACGGGCAGGGGGCAGAGTGGCTAGAAAGTTGCCCAGCGGAGAAGAACCTGGGGGTGCTGGTCGAAAGCTGGCTGAACATGAGCCACTGTGTGATCAGGTGGCCAAGAAGGCCAAGGGCATCCTGGCTTATATCAGGAAGAGTGTGGCCAGCAGGACTATTGCTGAGAAATGTTTGTCCCCCTGTATTCGGCACTATTAAGGCCACACCTTGAGTCCTGTGATCAGTTTTGGGCCCCTCCATTCAAGAAAGGCATTGAGGATCTGAAGCGTGTCCAGAGAAGGGCAATGGAGCTGGAGAAGGGTCTGAACAGTAAGTCCTATGAGCGCCTGAGGGAGCTGGGGTTGGTAAGCCTGGAGAAAAGGAGGCTCAGGGTGACCTTATATCTCTCTTTACATCTACCTGAGAGGAGGCTGTAGCAAGGTCAGCCCTCTACCAGGATGTCCACCAACAGGACAAGAGAATATAGCCTCAAACTGCACCAGTGGAGGCTCAGGCTGGACAACAGGAGGAATTTCTGCATGGAAAGGGTAGTCAAACATTGGAAAGGGCTGCCCAGAGAGGTAGTGAAGTCACCATCCCTGAAGGTGTCCAAGACACAACTGGACATGGGATTTAGTGCCATGGTCTAGTTGACAAGGTAGATGATCAGTAAAAGGTTGGACTCAATAATCTTAGAGGTCTTTTCCAACGTAAATGTTTCTACAATTCTGTGAACAGTCTGCACACATAATCCACCCAGAAAACATCATTAGCTGCTCGTACACGTATGTTTGGTCTTTTAAATTCTGTTTTAATGGAAACATGCTTGTAAAACTGGGATGAAGAAGCATTTCCAATTACCTGGTGATTACCTGGTGACATATGGGTACTCTGTTACTCCTGACAGAAATGTCAGGGATCTTTCAGTTTGGCTTTCTTGGTGAGAAATTTCTTTCAGACCACCTCATTTATCCTGCTGCATTTAACAGAACATTTTACTTACTTTTAGCTGCTAAACAGCCCAGGCATATACACTGCTGAGGTTGCATATCCTTTAGAAGCTAATTCATATTTGGGCTAGGTTGGTTCTGTGAATTCTTTAAGCCCCTCTCTGCTGGAGAAACAGGTTCAGAGATGTGGTAGGCGGCACTCTTTCCTGAGGCAGGGGTGACTTGTTCCTGAGAGGAGAGGAAAAACTTCTTGATGATATGCAGCAACAAAATCTTAGTTTCTCTGTAATTAAAAAAAATGCAGTGAAGTCAATATTAATGCACTCTGTTATATTTACTGCTAAAACACACTTTATACAAGGGTGAAAAAAATGCAATGCCAGTAAGTAGGCAGCTGCAATGTTCTGATGCTAAGAAATCTTGAGCTAGAGCAGATACCTTCAAAACTTTGTGTCTGTGATGAATGGATAATATTACCTACACACTGGTCCTGAGAATAGAAAATGCTGTGGGAGCATACTGCAGATACTGAGGTAATAATATCTCTTTACAGAAAAATCTCTATTTCTCTATTTTATCTTTTATAGATAATCTCACAGGAAAAACATACCTCAAAGGTACAGTTTTTCAGGGGTTAGCTCATAGACAGTTGCAGACCAGGACAGTGGATGGATGAGGGGAGAGGTATACTTAGGCAGAAGAAAGGTCTTTGGAGCACTTTCCTGCATCTGTATTGCTAAGCAAGGCTCTCCAGCCCAGGTCCTTTTGATATCTTACATTCACAAGGTGATACAAAGTTCATTGCCACAGGGCACCTTATGTACTAACCTTGAAGAAATGGCTGCTTTTTCATTTTTTTTGACATACAAGTACAGATATAAAAATATTCAGTAATCTGTTTGAACAGATCTAGATCAACCAATTAGTATCATCAATACCAATTAATATGTTTCAATATTTTTCTCCTTCTAGTGACCAAATGTAGTACTAATTCCAATACTGCCATTCTTCTTTAGGTTGGCAATAAGACACACATAAGATGTTGCTGTCCCTTTTGTGCTTAAATGGCATAGATGCAATTATTACGAACAATAACACAATTATTACGAACAATAACAGTTCAAGGATTATTACTGAGCCTCATGTGGAAATAATTCTGAATAACACTACTAAATCACCAGGCAAAGTCTTTATTGTTAAGGATGCACTTGAACATAGGTCTCTAATATTTATCTGGAACAGCCAGTATGCTTACATATCAGACAGAACACTGGCTAGAGATAGAAGAGTAGCATAGCCAGGAAATGGGAACTGTAAGCAGAGAGTAGAAGGGGATGAAAGAGAGATTGAAATAGAAATAGGAAAAAGATTAAATATATACATAAAGAGATTTATTAGCCAGCACTCTTTTTCTTTTCTGCAAATGTTAGGAGCCAAAAGAGACTTGGAGATGCTCCGGGTCTGAAGCTATACAATAAGAACATTCTAGCCTCTCTTTTTAACCTGTAGCATGTAGCAACAGTTAATTGAATTAAGGGCAATAAAGTTAGAAGGAATGAAAGGATAAGTCTTCTTTCCACAGTGCATAATCAATTTGTGGCATTTACAGTCACTGCAGGTCGTGTAGACAGACATTGTGGTTGGATAATTTTATGACTAGCAATAACACTTGCAGCTCTGTCAACTTAGACAATGATAGAAAGATAATCAAAGAGACTCTTTGAAGGACACTGCCCCAAGAACTCAAAGGTCTGTTATATTATGTAAGACTTAGCACCAGCTCAAAATGTCACATCATTTATCAGTGTGTGAGTGCATAACATGCAGAGAATTAGAGGCTATTACATCCCATTTTTAATACTCAGTAAATAAATTGTCAAGGAATAGATAAAAATCCTGTTCTCTTTTTGATCAGCGAGCTTCCAAATTATGTTAAACAAGTTTCCTCAAGTATACTCTCTTTTCTCACTCCCTGCAAACGCTGGTGTGCCACTGCGGCCTGATTTTCTCCCTGGATTATAAATCATCAGATGTCAATTTAGAAGGGTTGGTTTTTTGGGTTTTTTTTTCCTTGTTTTTGTATTTCGGGCTTTCAAGTTTATTTTTTTCAAGACTTTTTTCAAGGTTGAATCCTATAACCAAGAAGGCAAAAACTGATGCTCTTCCTCATCACTGTTAATACCTTGTGCCCATCATCCAAAAGCTTCTTCCATGGGAAGATACAAGGGAAAATATCAATAGCTGCAACATCCATCATAAAATTGACCATGACTAGATCACATCTGGTCAGTGTCCACCTCCAAAAGAAACTGAAGAGGAAAGGTTTACATAATCTTTTATGCATGTAGTGGGTTGAAGAAAACCGAGTTGATAGACAGAGTTGTAGGCCAATCGCTTCTCACGATTTCGCATATAAAAGTCAGCACAGCCGCGGGAAAGGGAGGTTTTTAGTTTCCGGTCTCCCCCGGGGGGTGGCCGGGCCAGGCCGGGGCCCCCTGCGCCCTCCACTCTCTTCCTCTAGTGCAGCGGCACAGACTCCAAGTTGCTGCAAGAAAGAGCCGTGAGCAGCTGAAAACAACTATAATTTGCTGCACAACTGAACTTGAAGCAGCTCTGGGAGACTGGCGAGTTCTCCCCCCCCACCCATGTGGCTCCGGGCAGATCAGCGGAGCTTCCTGCTTTCTGAAGCCAGCACCGAACTGAAGAAGACACCATGCAGCCAGCAGCACAAAGAGAGCGAGGCTTTTCTGTACTCTACAGCCTGAACACGTCTGCTCCCATCATGGAATTTCGAGGTCAGAGAGAGACGGGGTGAGTGGGAGTCACTTGAGAAAAAGCAAAGATGGCGACTGGAGGAGAGGGCGACAGCGCGTTCCGCGCGCGTAGCTTAAAAATGCCTTTTGCGTGCGGTGGTGTGAGACTGTAATGTCACAAACTGTTTCATTTCTCTGTGAAAGACGTGGGGGAAGAGAGAATTCTGTTGCAGCCTGTGGAAAAGGAGAAGTAGTCCTGCCAGAAGTTTTTTAGAGACTTTGTTAAAGGAGAGAGAGTGGTTTTCAGGCTGGAATTCGCTTATCCTTAAAAAAGATACCCATGGTGGTAGTGTAAAAAGACCGCAAAATTCATGAGAGAGATGATTTTTTTTTTTTTTCACAGCAGCAGATATTTTCTCCGGGCGGAATCTGGTTTTGCTTGTAGCAGTTTGGAAACCACACTAAGCAAAAGAAACCTCTTTTCCTCTCAAA
The DNA here is from genome assembly GCA_013397115.1 of Edolisoma coerulescens. Lineage (NCBI taxonomy): Eukaryota > Metazoa > Chordata > Aves > Passeriformes > Campephagidae > Edolisoma > Edolisoma coerulescens. The sequence continues at coordinate 9,593,046 of VWZW01006289.1, forward strand.
TATGGAAGAGACTTTTAAAGACTGCAATACTGACCTGAAATCACATGTTTGTTATCTTTTTGTGCAGTTTGGAAGAAGAGGGGAGTGTTTGAGAGAGAAAGGGGGGTTTGTTTTAAGTTCATATTATTTTCTTTTACCTTTAATTCTGTTAGTAATAAACTTCTTTATATTCTTTTAAGTGTTGAGCCTGCTTTTTGCCCTCTCCTAACCTCTTATCTCACAGAGAGTAAAGAAAGCGAACGAAACTGCTACAGATGCACTTTTTTCATACCATCACTGATCAAGGCTGGCCTGTCTAGCTTTTTCTATTCCTTGAAACACAAGACAATGTTTCAAGCAATACTGTGCTCTTTTCAAGACCATTTCTTCTTCAGAAATAGTATGGTTCAATTTTATAACTTATGTAAACCAGGTTATCTATTCTTATGAATCTAGACAATTTGAGGCTTAAAATAAATAGACTTTCCAGATCAACATTCTTTCCGGCAGAAACTTGCTAGGCTGATTTCAGAATTGTCACATGTCAGGCACTGTCAAATAAATCCTCAGCTAATAAAGTATATTAGCCAATTTTCCATACTGCTTGAAACAGATACAGTTTTTAAACATGCTCCCTCCTGTAAGCGAATGAAAGTGAAAGTGGTTTTAATCAAGACACAAACTTAAGTCTGAGCTGCCAGAACAGTTGGCCTCTATATGAAGTCAGGTAGCAGTGCAGTTCACCTAATAAACACATGAAAGGAGAAGGCTGCCACTTCTTTATCTTTGCCTGCATTCACAAGAGTCTACCTATGGCTCTACTAATCATTTGAAAATATATATTGCATCTAACTACCAAAATTTTCTTCTTGAAATCAAGGTGAACAACAGACTATTTAGTCAATGTATAATGAAAAAATATGAACCTAGAAAAAAACTCTGCATATTTTATGTAAAATAATGTATGCATATTGAAAATGAAATCTGACCTCCTTTCTAAAAAAGACTCAGCAGAGTATTCAAAAAATATTTTTATATATGATCAAAACTCTGAGAAAGCAGATGAGAGGGTAATATACATGATAATGGCAGGAAGACTCAAAAAATGAGATAGGGAACGTATTTGGATCTCTTTGTGCACATTCAGTCTAGTGATCTCTGAGTACTGTAATGGTCATCTCTTCAAAAGGAAGTTCATAAGCCCAATTGTTGATTCATATAGTTGCCAAAGTGCAGAGAAGGTAGCAGAATTTAAAAGATTAAAATAAAAATTAAATTAGGCATAATTTGGACCAGTCTTTTACATCACGTTTTCTGTAAAATATTGGCTTATTTGCTACCACTGATCTCAAAAGACACTATTTCCTCAAGTTCTGCTGAGTATGAGGTAGCGGAGTGTGAACCAGCTTCCCCAACAACTTACCTACCAATTGTCATTTCTAGTAAGACATCTTGATGTCACAGTCATGCAGCTTTATACTGTTTTGCATCAGATTGGAACATAAAAGTCAAATCCCCATCTCAGATAGATTTTGCATAAGTAAGGCTCCCTCTTTGAACAGACCTGACACCTACACCAGTCCTGAATGAGAAAGCACAGAAAGAAAAGGTCGCCTTTAAAATGTGACATCTCAAAATCTCCTCACAACTGCTGTTAAAGGGCTTGTAATGGGACCAATTAGTTCATTGCAAAGTTGAAGGGAGATCTTGAATTTCATGTATTTATGCAGTAACACAGAGCATGAACTGCCTTAAAATGCTGACTACCCTGCGTGTGTCAGTTTAGACATCTTAAAAGTGCATAAACAGGAATTCAACTGCTCATTTAGTGCAGAAGGTATCTATTTTCCTATCAGATGGTGTGGCTGAAAACAAACAGTAACATAGAAAATCAATTCAAACTGCAGTTTAAAGTAAAGAAAATAATTTCAGATTCTTTACAACACCTGTATTTCATAATATTATTCTCTGAAAGACACATGAATTGATAAACCACTCTGATACTTTTTGAAATATGTTTTTAATTTAAACTGCTCTAGTCCAATTCTGCGATTTGACATTTACACTCATTTCCATCATGTTTGCTCTGAAAACTCCATGCTGACAGGCAACAGTACAGGCAGTGCTGTACCAATTCAGCCTGAATCCTGCCACATTCGCATGCATGTTTCTGTGTACAAACTACCAAATTGTCCTTGATTTGAAGTTATCATTGGCAGAAAGTGCTTCATGCATAGCCAATAACTACATTTGCATAAGCACAGATTTCGCAGAGAACATTTACCAGAACCTTACTAAGGACCTAGTAAGCATATGTTCAGATTGATACCTTAAAAGGCAAAATCCTTGCTACACTCAATTCAGCAGGACATAAAATAGAAACTGTGAAATTTTTGAAAGTTTTTTTGTTGGTGGTTTTGTGGAGGGGTTTTGGAGGGGCGTGTATGTGTGTTTGGGTTTTGTGGCATTTTTTGTTGGTTTTTTTTAAGTTTATTTTAATTACTTTTAGCATTATTGGAAAAGGAGTGAGGTGCATTTTGGAATGCTCTTTCTCTGTGTAGTCCTTAGAGACTTGCCACATAATTGGCTTCATGTCTTACTATTTCTGATGTAAAATTGGCCAATCATTTGCCTCAATCCTCAATGTTTCCAAGCTATTCCTTTTCTTCTCTCTCAGCACTTAGAGAGGTTCTAGACTTGTACTTAAGTGGGATTTTGACTGTGCTCTGTCCTTCTGAAGTATTTTTGTGTTTAAAGCTACCTTGTCAGTCTGAACTGCTTTCCACTGCATAATTCTTGAACTACACAACTTCAGTTATGATTCACCAGGAACACAGTTTATAAATGAAATTGTTAGTTAAAATAAGATTAAGAGGAATGTTATCTTCCCGTCACAAAATTTCTGACCACATGTGCCTTTCCAAGGAGAAAGAGGAAATTTGTGGTATGATGGTCTTGGAGTCTGTCCACTGAGGAATAAGAAGAGGGTCACAGGATTCTCGTTGCTGTGCTTAGTTGAGTCACAGACTGTCAGACCTGGCACTATTATTTGAAAACACTTCAGGTAATCCTTGAATGCCGCCAAGGTCTGACTCAGCAGAGCACTTAAGCAGCTGCTTGTCTTTAAACTGACACACTTAGGTCTTGGAGTTTAAATATCTTAGGTCTGGAGTAGAAATAAAAGGGATGATCAGCTTGCTTGTACTATTTAACAGTACATGATTTCTACTTGCTATTGAAACACATACAATGAGAGACTAGACTCCAAAACATCTATGAAAGATACATATGGAAAGCAGGTTCGAATTTTTATAGTACTAGATGATTAATCCCACTGAGATTTCATATGAATTTTCATGTATTATTTAAACTTAGGAAACTGAGAGCCCAGGGGACACAAAAGAATTTCTTCTGATTAAAGCAGAAGACGTGTGGTTGGAAGACTCAGACTCAATTCCCAGGTTTGCTGCAAGGTGTGACCTTTAGGCTTTGGGATAAAAAATGGACAGCCACTTTTTCTTTTTGCAGTCTGGCATGGTTGTAGTTCCAGAGCAAGCATATGTAGGGAGTAAGGATCTGTCCTTCTCTTTCTCCCTTCCTCCCTCCATCATGATTTAACAAGTGAAGAGGCTCATGGTGAAGAGCAAAATAGGAGAAAACTGCATGATCTCTGGTGCTACCTATTCTTTTGCTTCTAACATAAATTTCTAAAGCAGTAGATAAACTAGCACAACACAGATTCAATAACTCTTGGTGTTGCAACAGAGAAACAGAACACTTTCTTAATGGATTTGTGTGGAAGGACAAAGCTGTATTTGCTTTGGTGCCCTCTCTACTCTACCAGTAAATTCAAGTCTGTCCATAAAGGCAGAAAAACATTAAGTATTTAACAAAATAATCTCAACATTTCTTTGAGAGCTACAGAGGAAAAAGGATCCACATATGTAGAGATCTACTTTTTTAAGGTGCAGTAAAATCTATTAGTGCCCTTATATAAGCACTGGCTGGAGTCACAGAGCAGTACAAAGTAAAGAAGATAGTGTGCATTCTAATTTTTTGTTCACATGGTATTTCACAGCATTGGTTTCAATGGAATTACTTCAGAGAGTCAAAGCACCTGGATTTCTTCATTAAAAAATTACAACCTGGCACTAGAGGGCTGTCTGTTCACTGGTTATGAACTCATCAGCTTTTAATATTATGCATCATTTGCATGAAAGAGGGGATTGAAATCCAAGATTTATGTGGTAGTTTATTAATAGGAAAATGCATTTGACTCTAAACAATAATAAAAATTGGATTCTTTGCTTTGTATTTTTCAATATTTGAATGAAACCAGAGAAACTACATTTGTGAAAAGAATGACTAAGCCATGTAACTCTTTGCAATGCAATATTTGAAAGCTGACCAAATCAGGAGCTTAAAAACAAGAGCAGTGATAGATTCATGAAGACTAGGTCATTAGTGGCTGCCCATATGCAAGTCAGGTCAGAAATCCCTGAGCAGCTGGAGATCACACCAGAGGCATCCACCCATATACAGCACTGCAGTAGCCAAAGACAGAGACATCTTGAACAAACCGAGGAAATGGCAGCTCTTACATGTTTTAGGAACAGGCAGTACAAAGGCAGGGAGGGCAACATCATGTCTCAAGAAATCCAAACACAAAGAGGCTTTCAGTCAGCATCAAGAAGGCACGAAGCCCTCAGTCACATGACTTCATAGTCCCATGCAGACTGCAGTAGCAGATACAGGGTGTCCCCACTGCTCTGATATTTGTTAATCTTCAGCCATCCAGAATCCCTGAAAACTATCATTGTCTGACTCAAGTCAGTGCAGCTCTCAAGCTTCCTTAATCCTACCTGGCATCAGGATCTAAGCTCAGTATTATCAAATCACCAGCTCCATGTCTACCCTGCCTCTGATTTTCAAGTATGAACTCTGACCTCTTGCATTTCCACAGTGTACCTTGTGCTGCAGGTCAACTTTGAAGGTCATAGACTTCATTTCACCTGCTGACCTTGCCACCAAAATTTTGTGTTGAAATCCAGCAGCAGGCCTTCCAAGTGTCTACTTTTTAACAAGAAAATAACCCTGCTAAAAATAGAGCACTAAGTCCTAGGGCTGAGCAAAACCTGCTAAGCCAGAGAAAGAAAAAGTCAGCTAGGTAAAAAATCTGGTGCTGGTGGAAAAAAATAAGTAAATAAGAAAAGCATTCATCCTGCCAAAGGTTGTGTTGGACCTGATGTTATTATGATTTTCTGGAATCATTTTATCTGTGCTAAAAATAAGGACTTAATTTGTTACAACAACGTGATCCTTATGTCTGTGTGTCTTGTATTTCAATGTACAGAAGTTATTGACACAGTTTAATAATCAAATATTTAAGAAATGAGAAGATTATATTCATGTGTGTGTGTGTGTGTGTGATTTCATACCAATGTCTACACACATCTAATCTTTCTCGCTCTCTCTAGGGCTAAATTCATTCTTCTGGTCACATCACGGTACACCCTGAGAAATCACATCACGGTACAGCCAGGGAAATCTGATGCTTATTGACATACTTATAGCCTGTTCTAAGGTAATTCAGAGAATATGGCTAACAGGGAAAGGAAAAGGGACAAATATGACTTCAGCATCATACTTCACTTTCTAAACTTTCTTTTTATTACATGACATGGTGTGGGGCCACAAGAGGATTTCCAGGCCACCAAGAAGTGTTTCCAGTGACTGTCACTGTAGAGCAAGCGATGACCAAGTTGGTGTCATGGTGCTCTGGCTCCACATTAATTTCAAGGGCTGATATGAAGAAATATGATTAGCTGCTATGGCCAGATGCAACGCACTGATGCCTTTATGCTGTTGGCCATCTCATCATATGCCATGAGTGTTTTTCTCTTGTCCATCTCATCTTTCTGCAGCAATTGGAAGGCTGAAGTGGAGCACCCAGATAGATTTGAGAATAAATCCCACAGTGTTAACCTCAACGATATATTTTTGTATGCTCAACTTCAATAAAACATGCTCCTTCAGTGAAGCTTTTTTAGAGGGCCCTGCTAGATAACCAAGTCTGATTACACGGCTGGATTCCTTCATTCAGAGTTTTTTTCCTTAGTAAGTTATGCTGCCAGCTTTTCAGCAAAGTTTTCCCCACATTAACAGAGGTTAGGCAAAATCTAACTCCATAGGAATAAAATCTCCCTGCCTCCAGGCTTCAGGGAATATCTAGACTGATTTTTGTGTTCATTTGTTCCTTTCCTTTTTCTTATGATCAATATAAACGCAGAGCATTTTTAATTAAAATATCCCCATCTTTCGTTACCAAAGTCGTATCTTCAATCCCTATGTCAGGTTCCCTGGAAAAGCAGCTCTGGGATAGTTAGGATCGGATGGCCACCAGAGGGAGCCCGCGGAGCCTCCAGAGTGTAACGAGGTCTCAAAGTTGGGAGCAAAGAGGGTGGCAGATGCGAACTGCTCCTGTGCACCGTGTGTCACCCGTGGGAGTGGGCAGTCAGCCTGGGGTAAGAACACACAGTGTGGCACCTGAGATGCTCGCAACCCAGCTGCCAAAAAGAAATACAATNGCAGTTCTGACAACAGGATGACTCTGGTTTATGTTAGCTAGAAGTCAGGTCTGGAAAGTGTTGAAGGGCTCAGTGGTTCTGCGCTTCTTCTTAGCAGTCTCAATGTGTTTCAACGATCAGGCTGAAGCTAATTAGTTAATTTTATTTCTTGAAGAGGAGAGCTGTTGAAATGATTTCATTAAAACCTTGATGTTTTTTATCAGGCAGGGATGGTCCTCTTAGATATAGACTTCTTCCCCCATCCGCAGTCACATAATAGCCTGACTTCAGGCAGGACAAATTACTTCTACCTCTTTGTCTAACCCAGGAAAAAAAAAAAAGAGAGGCTGTGCAGGGAGACTTGAAGGACTGTTGCAACTAGCTTTGTGACAATCCTTTCCATGCCCACATGTACATGAGAGGCTGTCATGGCTGTGGTTTCTTTATCATTTCAAGATTAACTCTGTAGCTAACCTTAAAACGGGTAACCTTTTTCATAACTTCAATCCCTGTCAAGACTTACATAATAGTAACAAAATACATACACACATGCACATATATACACATATGTACACTTATAGAATACTTCTTTATCTCCTTGTTAGTAACATCTACCTAATTATAGTTGTGTTCATATTAGTAACTGATCTTTTAAATTCAATATCATTTGGTCCTCCTTGGGCCACACATAAAGTGACTCATGGGCACAGCCTTCTGCTGCTTCTGCTACCATCAGTCTTCCTGCTCCCAGAAACAGATGTGTGTGTGCATACAAATTTGAGCTAGAGTTAGTGTTCTTGAAAGCTTATCTTCTGGCTAAAAGCAATAGGGACTTTTTTCGTGTTTTTCATAGAGGTTGTCTGTTAGTACTGTGAAAAGGCTGGTGGTGATTCTGATCAGGAGCTGGAAAGGTGTGTTGTGGCAAAGCTGTGCTAAAACTGATGTGCTATGTTTGGGAGCAGAGGAGTCCATATACTTTTGAATAAATGTCTACTTCCCTTCCTTGAAGATAGCTCATCTTCTTCACTGAACACTATTTTTTTGTTTGGCTAAAATTATGCCTCTGCTGAGGAGTGACATATTCTGGAAGTGTCAGGGGTTATATACCTGTAGTTAGAGAACAAGGTTCTCCATCAATGATACGTTCTGAGGATGCATTTTTTGTGTGTGTATGTGTGAGTTTAAAGTCAATCGAATTAGTGACAATCCTTTGTTTCAGAGACTTACATGAATCAGCAAAGCCCCGTATTCAGACTTAATCTTGTTAAAAGCATCAATTTGATTTAGAATATAGAAGGCAGGTAGCAGATTTTGCTGCTTTCAATATCTCCCTGAATAAGGTATTAATCTCTAAACAATGAGAATACTGTTAGGAGGAAAAAGTGTGAAAGTCCTGCTTCTTATTATTTTGTCTCTGTGCTACATAATTTGTTGCTAAAAATACAGTTAACAAGAAAACGTGTGTTCAATTTCCTCTGAAAACTTCATAATAGTTTTTATCTAAAAAGAGAAAAAAAATGAAAAAGGCTGAAAATTGACACCATGGATATCAGAATATATACCAAACAATTATATTAAGCATTAATGAATTAAGTACAAGGAAAAACAAGTCAATACTCACTGTCATTGAAATGCAACAAAACTTGAAGCGTACAGTCGTATTGGGGTTTTCTGGGGAAGGGTTGGTTTGGGTTTTTTTGCTTGATTGGTTTTTGGATTGGTGGGGTTTTTTTGATTGGTTCATTGGTGGGATTTTGGGGGCTTTTTGTTGGTTGGTTGGTTTTTGTTCTGTTTTGTTGGGATTTTGTGTGAGTGTCTGTGTGTGTGTGGGGGGGGTGGTTATAAGAGTAGAAAGGAAATAAAAAACATCCTTTTTTAAAATGCTCTCACAGGTTGTTCCTGAAGTTGGGGCACAGACAGGGAATTTGAAACAGATTTTAATTGCAGAGTATAAAAATCTCAAAGATATACTATTCAAATATACGTAGTTTGTATATCTGAAATCCAGAGACTGTTTTCACCAGCAAATGAGGAAGCCTGTAGAGAGAATTCTTGCACCCTGACCCCCCATGACCACTGTAGAAGTATCTGGAAATTACAAGTGCTCTTGAAAGGTTTTCAAATCAGGTTCCTGAGTTTCACAGTAGATGATGGGATCAGCTGCCCTCTGGAATTTCTTTTTTACTCTCTTGACAAAAAAAGAGCACTTAGATGATTAGCCTTCAAGGTCTGGAGCAATTTATAGTGGTGAGTTGGATGATTAGGTTTAGACAGGATACACTTACCCCAAAGATTTGCATGCCTCTAATTTGAATTGCCAAGCCACTTCCACATCAAAGAGACACAGATCTGCACATCAATTTCTTTCACTAAATATTCTCTTTGACTCAGTATATATTCCCACTGTAATCAAGAACTCATTGTACCAAACTTTCTTGAGGATAAAGGGAAGAATAAACAGCTATTCAACAAAAACTTTCTATTCTTTCCTACTGTTGAACATTTACTGATATATTTTAGATTTGAACAAAGATTCTATCTCTTACTCTTTCAATGATTACTTGATCAGACACCTATTGCCTATCACATTCAGGAATAATAGATCATGGGTAAAAATAGCAATATTTTTCCTTCAGTCTTACCTGAAATATTAACACACCCCTAAAGCCACATTTGTTCATTACTTTTATTCTAATAGAATTAAACAGATCATGCCTGGAGATCAATAACAGATCCTCTAAGCCACCCCAAGAGATTCTGTTGACAGCTGCTACAGAGCTTTCCATAGGATGACCTCCTCTTAACTTTAAACTCAACTTAATCATGAACAAAATACATTTCTAATGGCAACAGATTAATATCTTACTAATTTTCACCTCAAGGTTCAAACAAATTATCAACCCATCACTGGCTATTCTTTTACTAATTTTATGCTTTGCAGAGTATGATTAGTTGTACTATCTATGTGCAAAGAGCAAGTATAATGGAAAGGAAGTAGTCAATTCCAACCTCACTGAGTATGGTCTTATGTTCTGGATACTGGAGCCCTCCATCTTAACATCAGTGTCCAGGAACAATGAGAGGCTCAGCCAGAAGCTCATGTGTTCAGACAGAAACTTTCATTCTGAAACATGAAAGTTTAATTGTGGGTTTCATGCACAAAGCTGCCATCTGGTATTTATGAGAAAAAGAACAAAAAATTGTTAAACAATAAAACAACTCAACGTTTATTTGCTGAGGGAATTTTGTAGTCATTATCATTAAGGTTTGTTGCAATGTGTTAGAAGCTTGAAAAATTCCTGTTAGAACCTAAAAATTACTTCCCAAAATACATAATTTGTAAGAAGTTTTGAGCTGAAGGCAACAACAGCAAAGTGACACTTCTCTCCAATGGTGAGCTGAAATGGAGGGAATGGGTTTTGGAAAAAAATTATTTATTTTAATTAAAAATTTGGCTTTCTGTTTCAATTATAAATATGAAATTTGTACTATATTCAGGATGAAAATGTATCTCATAAATACCAGTAAGGACTCCTGTCCCTGGCTTGAATGGTATGAACAGTTTATTTTGCTCTTCTGGCAGTTATGTCATGCTGTAGAATGGTTGTCTGGGCATGTGGTCCAAATCTTAGTGGAATGTTCTTTACCTACAGCCTTCCTTCGTGTCAGTTCTCCACCTGTGGATGGAAGATCAGAGTTACATGTGCACTTTCTCCCACTTTTTTTTTTTTTACTACAGAAAAGCAAGAGGTAAGGGGACAAATGCTGGGTGCTGGTTGGGTTGTCTCAGCTGGAAAGGAAAAAGGAGAGGGAAATGGGGGCTGAAAGCAATTCTATGTGAGTCTATGCATCACTTTCCTGGCAAAGATTCAGTTCTTTTATTTCTAGATATTAAAAAAAAAAACCAACAAAACACAAAAAATGAAACATGCAACATCTGGAATCTATTGTGCTCACATCTAATTCCAGAAATGTCGTATTAATAAATTAGAGTATACTCTGATAAAAATTCAAAACACAAAGAGCAAATTTCAAGGTAATCCATCTTCCAAGACTGCTCAAAGATTTTATGCTGGCATTCTCTGACAGCATCATAACACTCATGAAATCTCTCCAGGCAGACAGGGCTCTTCAATCAACTATTTTTATAAAGCACAAATACTGCATAAGTGAAAAAAATTCTTCTATTTTTACATGAGAAATAGACTGTGGCAGAGAATCGTTACTATTGAAAATTGCAATTAAAACAAGAAACCAAGAAAATAAAAAACGTGCCATGTGAACCCCAAGTATGAGCAATAATTTCAAAATTAGCAACAACATCAAAAATATCAGCTTTCTCTTTCTACATTTTTTGTCTACTTCAGTTAAAGCACATTCTGCTTTTTTCCACTATTTTCATAAGGTTTTCATCACCTACGTCTTACTTCCTAAGTGAAAGTGTGTTTTTAAGTCCTAGATAATCTTATCAACTTCACTTTGTGGTATAGTTTGGTATGAAAACTTTATCTATGATATAATCAATCCAAACAATAATATTCAGGAAAAAATGGAAGGTAAAAAGAAGAAAAGAAAAAAACCCAAAAAGAAAAATATTTCTGCAATAGAAATTAAAATTAGCATAACATTACTGTGTCATCACATTTGAACTTATGAAAAAGTATGTTTTCATTGAAGTGCAATCTTTGTATTTCTCCAGGAATGGGTCTGGTGGAGATGGACTTAAGTTTCTGGACTTGCTCCAAGGGGTCCATGTCCTTCCTGTGCTGGGGACCCCAGAGCTGGGTGCAGCACTCCAGGTGGGGTCTCACCAGAGCAGAGCAGAGGAGCAGAATCCCCTCCCTCGCCCTGCTGGCCACGCTGCTTTGGATGCAGCCCAGGATGCAGTTGGCTTTCTGGACTGCAAGCACACATTGCTGAGTCTCATTGAACTTCTCATTAACGAACACCCCTGAGTCTTTCTTCTAAAAGCTGCTCTTGATCCATTCCCTGCCCGTCCTGTATTTGTGCTTTCTCTCCCTCCTCCCCTATAGCAGCTCAGAGGGACAGGCAATGGGGGTTGTGGTCAGTTCATCACCCCTTGCCTCTGCCACTCCTTTCTCCTCAGGGGAAGACTCCTCACACTTTTCACCTGCTCCAGCTTGGGGTCTCTCCCACAGGAGAGAGTCCTCCACAAACTTCTCCCACATGAGTCCTCCCCATGGGGTGCCGTTCTTCATGAGCTGCTCCAGCGTGGGTCTCTTCCATGGGGTGCAGTCCTTCAGAAACAAACTGCTCCAGAGGTGGATCCCCAATAGGGTCACAGGTCCTGCCAGCAAATCTGCTCTAGTGTGTGCTCCTATCTCCATGGGGCCACAGGTCCTGCCAAGAGCCTCATCCAGCATGGACTTCCTAAAGGGTCATAGCCTCGTTTGGGCAACCAACTTCTCTGGTGTGGGGTTCTCCAGGGTCTGCAGGGGAATCTCTGCTCAGGCACCTGGGGCACCTCCTTCCCCTCCTTCTACACTGACCTTGGTGTCTGCAGGCCTGTTCCTCTCATGTATTCTCACTCTCTCCAGCTGCAGTTGCAGAGGTGATTTTCCTCTCTTAAATATGTTATCCCATCCATTTTGGAGCTGTCTGGCATTGGCTCTGTCAGACATGGGCGGATCTTCTGGAAGCTTCTCACAGAAGCCAACCCCATGTCTCCCCCACTACAAAGCCTTGCCACACAAATCCAATCCATCTCCTCACACTACCAAATAAAAAAAAATAGGAATATAAAATTAAAATTATTTCAACAATTCTGTATGTGCACATATATGCTTCATTACACTTTCTGCTAAAATGTGCTATTTGTATTTCTTCTTCTAAGGTGCTAAACAAACTTAACATTGCAGTGCAGAGGTGTTTACATTTTATTTGTAGACTAAAAAGTATAAGTGACTATAAATACAAGACTTATGCAGTGGGAAAAGGCATTCTGATAATGCTGCCAGCGAAAAATATTGTGTGGGGTTAAAGGGAATTGGAAAGCAATTGCAGAAGAAATTACAGTCATCTGAGTGCCAAATATTCAAGGCATATTTGAGCAGCAAAGGGATAAGGTTGCAAATGATAGGTCATGAAAATCTGTGTGCGCATAATACTAACAGAAGAGCTAATTTTTTCTATGGAAGGAATGAGATTATCTGTATTTTTAAACAGCCATGAAAGCAGATGAATTTCTCTAACCTTGGGCAATTAAACTGAGGTGTCTCAGATCCTCACATCAGAGTGAAAAGATCTTCAAGAAAACAGATTACTTTTCCAGATGCTTAGAGTCAGAAATGAATTTGAGTCACACTGCCTGACAGACAAAATGGTGTTTCCTGACCCAGATAGTTTACTGCCTACAGGTTTTCCTAAAATGACAGCCAGTACAGAACATGAGTGCCAGGGTTCCATCATTCTCATATGAGGGAGTTAGGCATAACCCTAAACCAGAAACTTTTAAGTTAACTCTTTTTATTAATTGATGTGTATATAGTGTGTTCTTTGTTACAGAAGTCTCTCATCATCAGTGAGATAACAGCATGTGCTACTGAGTTCACATCAGATAATAGATGCAAAAATGAGTAAAACTCCCATAATAGACATTGTTTCTTACAAAAAAAACCAAACAACAAAACCAAACTGAGGAAGTGCAGGTGTTGTTTTCTGGGTCTTCATGGCAATAATACGCACATGCTGAAGGCAACTGGATTTTGAAAAAAGAAGAATCACAGAGGATACTTAGCTGAAGCCTGGAAAACATGTTTCTGCTCTGCAGTAAAAATTCTGTGCTGACTCAACCAACAAGAAAATTTTTTCTCCCTATCTCCTAGCAGCATGGTTAAGGCAATGCTAGTTTGACTGATCTGTAGCATGACAAGCTGTCAAGCATGGCAGAAGTCTTGCCGGAAATCTGCCTCTGTCAGAGACACACAAAAGTGGGAAGTGGTGAGCGGCACACACGAAGCAGTCACATGTATATGCGTGCACACACAGTGGCAGCCTCTGTTGGCTTGGCTTTCTGGCTTGCAAATGCAACAAAATATAAATTACTCTTTAATAAGCATTATTGCTGGACTCCAAATCCAAACATACTTGGAAAACAATTTTCCAGGAAAATATTACCTGATTTTACCATAATGGTAAGATAATACTTTTTAGTTTTGTTAGTTTCTTTTATTAATAGAAGAGCAATTTCATTCCTGATTGAACATCAATAGATATTTGGGCAATTTTAACTTAATTAGAGTTATTTTAAACTTTGATCTGTTCCCCATTGTTGACTTCCTTAGCTGTACTTGGCAGCCAAGTTGAAGACAACTGCAATCAAATAAAAAAGTTAGCAAAAAGAACTGTTTGAAAATGGTTTCCAAGCTGTTTGCCATCAGTGTTCTCCTGACTGACATATCCTTCCTCAGTTAGTTTATTAAGCTGCAAACACAGAAATCAGATTTGTATCTATTTGTGTCTTTTGTAAGACTTAGTATTTATCAGAATTTAAGACGATTAATATAATTTGAGCCCTGAGGAAAGTTTCTGGGATTCTTTTTAGTGCTTAGCCCTATATTTTAAATTATATACTTTTGCACTCAACTGCAAATAATAGTAAACTGGGCAAAAAAATTTAAGATATATTTAGAAAAGTTTCTGGGCTCTTAAGTCAAGAAGATGATTCTGAAAATATTAGTGAAATATTTGACATATTTCCTTAATTATGAAATACTAAATTATTTCTCTCAAAACAGCCATCAGGAGTCCTGTATCTCCACACACATAAACTCAAAATTGTATAAAATTTCATGCCTAACTTTCATTTTATTGCTTTACTGTATCTGATATTTCATATTTATTACATTAAAAAATTGCTTATATGACTAATAAATCATAATTGCTAAAAAAACTCATATCTACATCTAAAAAGTGCCTAATGCCTGTTTTCTTTGCTTAAGGTGCGTACGCACCTTAGAAAAAGCAGGTTTTAAACCAAATAAGTATTTGTAACATCTGTGTGTAGATTTCCCCTTTTATCCAGTCACACACTTTTGGCAGTTCTATAACCATGAAAAATGGTCCTACTCATCATATACTTCTATGCCAGTTTAAAGCCACCTGAATCTACTCAATTTCACTAACAGGAAAAATAGTCTATGCACAATAGTTCCATTGAGAAAAGCCTGACCAACAAATCTCTCTTATTTGCAATAAAACAAACCAAAACAAACAAAACCTAAGCAAATAAACAAAGACTCAGAAGACTCAGAATCGGGTTCTTCACTTCTATCCAGAACACAATTACTTGCATCTTGCCTTAAGTGATCAGTACCCTTCATATCACAGTCTCCTGAAGAAGAGCTACTCTGTTGTGTTGATCTTTGGTGCTGTATTAAGATTTTGAATTGTTCCAGAGCATGTATATTTGGTTTCAACAGACAAAATAGATTAAATGGGTACATATAACAAAAATATGGACAGTTGCAGAACATATGGACATTGACAACAGGTTTTTGAGATACTCTGTTCTGCAGTTTATCAGTACTTATCCTAAAATATTGAGAAACCATTAAATGCCAAAAAAACAAGAGAATCATGATGTTACACATCTCAAAATGTCAAAGTATAGCAATGGCAATTTGGCTATTTCTTTTGTTTGGTTTTTTTTTTTTTCATTTTTACGCTGCTAATAAGTAACTCCATATTTCAGGGTTCTCAGGGTATGAAGAGATAAAGTATTTTCATTTAATCTCAGCATTTCTATCATAACAGAGCAGTATAGTTTCATTTTTTGTTATTTGCTACACAGCCCCAAACTCTTAGTTCTTTGGGTGTGTGTAGATACAAACCTGTAGCTACAGAACCCCTGACCTTTAAGTATTCAAAGCTCCTATTAATATTATCAGAAGGCAAGAGTTTGTAAGGAAAGCAGAACCGAGTCTTTTAAACAACAATGTAATTCTTTTCTTCTTTACCATCTTCAGCTTCCTCTCATACAGACCTTTTACTTAAGCTTCTCTACTTGTCATCTTCAAAAATACCAATTTCCTTATAAAAAAAAAGAAAAGAAAACTCATTCTAGATCAAAACTAATGCAGAATAGACGGTGCACTACTGGCCCTGGAATCACAAGCTATGAAGGTCACTGGAGAATCCTGAGAGACCACTAAAATGCAATTCCCTGACTTTAAAAGTTGGAAAAATCTATTTCCCCCATTCGAGGCTATGAGAACACTGCAAGTGCTTTCTGGTTCATCTGAGAGGCCCCATTTGCCTGTATGGTTCAAGATGCCCAGCTTTTTGCCCCAGGCTAATTTAAGCCAAAAGCTAAGGCGCACTAGGAAAAGGGCCTGGCCACCACACTGTGGACCAACCAAGCACCACTTCCTCAGTCTGTCTTTTCTGCTGGGTGGGAGACATTAGCAGAGGCAGTGTTGTGGAATAAGGGGGTGACTGATTCTCAGTTAAGGATTCTGGGGAAGGGGCCCCTTTTCCCCTCTGCTGCTGCAGGAATACCGTGAGAAAGTAGGGAACCTGCAACCCCCCTCTTCTCTATGGCAGCAAAGAGCTAACCCTCCTCTTTAAAAAACATTTGAATGCCCAGCCAGGACCATCAGTGCTCACTGCAGGCCGTGTGCAAGGGCTGGGAGACAGCTTTGAAGCTACTCCAGCATTCATATATTTATGTTCCACTTTCTTGATGCTTACCCAAGTCCCTACAAAATTCCTGTTTTTAAAGTCCAGCCATTTCTTGCCAGACTTCTTCCAAATTCTTATTTGGCTTTTAGTTTTGTTTTCAGAAATGCTAGTAAGTCATACATGACAGCTCCAGTAACCAGGCTGATTTGTAAGACTGGCACTTCAAGGTAACATCAGAATACTAGAAGTGGTTTGCAGTTACCTTTTTTTAGGGACTGATAAGGCTGCACAGCTTTTTCAGAGCATGTGACACACTGCTCACATTACAAGCCACTAAAAAATATTATCAAAAGTCTCCTACAGTATAAATGAATAGCTGCATACACAATGTAGCTGCCACAAGTTGGCTGTGTTTCCTTATCCTCAGTTTCTGACTGCAATATGTAATAATATTCTTCCTAGAGAAAATTACTCAAATGAACCAGAACTACATGCAATATTTCCACTACTCCTATTTTGCAAGACAGTGTTCTGATACAGTGACTGCCTTTTGTGCTCTCTCTCAGAACAAATCAGAGCTTAATAATAGAGCAAGCACAGAGATGTACAGAGAGTGCATTAAAGTCACCTCCACTTTTCCTAACAAACACATTGCCATCTGTCATCTCCATAACAGTGTGTGAAGGGAAAAAAATTTCAGCTTGAAGAAATGATCTAGAAAGAACCAGTCACTGAACTTGCTTTGATTACTACAAATGTGCTGCTGTAAGGGCAAACCTGTTTGGGAGTCTGAACTCATAATCTCTCACAAAAGGTACAGAGGGGAAAATGGGAACCCAGGGAAAAGCATAATTATAGTGTCTTCCTGTCAAATGGTTGGAGGGATAAAATGTCATCTTCCTGCATAATAAATAAATTAGAATTTCAATATTTAAGTCGTTGTCAGAGAGAAGATCTATCACAGAACAACCATTAATTTCTATGCTGCCTCTAGGGTAATTTTTCTCCATTGAGGGCATTTGACTGTTAAATGCTAATATGAATTAAATAAATGCTTATGAAGTCTAAGATATCTAATCAAGAAAACCCAGAAAAGATTAAAATTACTTCCCTCCCCCGTCCCCCCCCCGCTACTTACAACAGCTACTGGTGGTGATATCCAGATGTGAAGCATCTAATGAACATAATGGCATCTATTTTAGGAACTACTGTAGCATCAATATTACTTTGCAGATCACGACACATTAGAAAAAAATTAAAGACGAGGAAATTGTGGTGTCCCTGTCAGTTGACTCCATCAGTGGCACTTTGTATTTTATCCTTGAAACCTGTCAGACTCTCAGTAAACAACATTACTTCAGTGTCATCTATATTCACCAGAAGATCCTAATAGCTGCTGAGGTAACCTTGACTGTCAATCATGAATGGCAACCAGTAGTGACCACATTTAAGGCTCTGGTCACATCAGTCTTATTCATACAGTCTTTGCTTTTCCTTTCTTCATATTTGCATTTTTTTTGCATCAACACATCACTTCCTTCTTTATTGGATCCTCTACAATGAATCCTATTTCCTTGTCCCTAGAAAAGAGGTGCAAAAATATTAACCTTGATAGTTTTTCTCAGTGTTAAAAATTATCACCATGCAGTACCAAGATATATTTTTTCATATAAAATCAAAACCTTTGTAAAGGAAAAAAGGGGATTAACATATTTTTAAACATTTTTCTTTTCTAGAAAAAGTTAAATGAGTGGTTTGGGGTTGTTCTTTTTTTTTTTAATTAACTTGGCATTTCCCAAAAGAAGTGGTTAATTTAAAAACCCACCATTTTTTAATCTGACTTTTACAGTAATGCCATTTGCAGTCCCACTTTTGACAAATTTGAAGCTCATAAAATTCAAGTAGGCTACCCCTTCTACTGGAATCCTCTTTCCATGTACTTGCCTCCCTTCCCGTGGCAGCCTCAGTGCCCTTATGTGTCCTGGAAGACAGTGTAATGAGGAGCAGCCAGAGTTCAGGAAGCAGAGTAGCACCAGATGAATACCAAGACCACTGCAGAAATCCTTGGGGTTGTGAGAAAGCCCTAAAGTCATGGAGGATTGTTACTGAAGGCAGATTTTTGGAGAACATCCCTCAGATGTTGCCTGAACTGCCTTCCAGGATTGATCTTAACCTTTTAAGGAATGTATATCAGGAACTCAAGGGATATACTCAATTTTATCAGAAACATTACTCGGAAAGCTTCAGAGTCAAAATTTATATAGGTGCACAAAAGGCCAGAGCCACAGATGCAGAGGCATCTCTCCTTGACTTCCATCTTGGTCATCTTTGATGTCTGCTTAGCAGAGAATTTTCCTTACCTGCAAACAAGTGACCATTATTCCACCCAGTTTTGGCTGGTTAGCTATTATCTAGATTCCTACGTTTTTTTTCCCCCTGTCCGTTACCATAGAGATGGGAAGCACAAGGTGAGAGCGCAGTGATGGTTTGTTCTTAAAGCAGGGATCACCTGCTAGACTTGCAGGCAGAGTTTTTGAAGCAAGCCCCTTCACTGAAAAAATGGAAAGGCTCTTTTTTATGATGGCACTTGAGTGTTTTTTATAGTCATTGTGCCTCAAATTGCTTCCTGGAAGACTATTTGAAAAATGTCATGACCCTAAATACATTTTTTTTTCAATGTTTCCAGCATCATCATCATCATCATCAATAAGAATAAGCCTGGAGGGCAAATCTGGTCTTCATCTACACCTGCGAAAACTCATGGTCTTCAAATCAAGGCCGCAATGGAAGTGAAGTTGCACAGTTGTAGGTCATTACAAAGAGAAAAAGAAAGTTTTTATTAATGCTGCTGTCAGGTAGAAACTCAGCTTAATTGTTAAAGCCCAGAGTGAGCTTCAAGGCTGGCAGCCTGAACAAGTAAAGGATCTTGTGAAAACTGTTGCAGAGCAATGTGAAGATGTAACTTAAATAATCACATCCATGGAAACTAGGCAGGATAGCATTGCTCATTCAGGGTACAAATAATTAATCCTTATTAATGAGTTCCCTGCAAAAATACATCTGTACTCGGGAACCCTATGGTCTTTACATCTTCAGTAGCTATCATCTCTAAGTTGTAGAGAGTATCTTTTTCAGCAGACATGACCTCAATCTAAAAAACTGTCAAGAGAAGGAAAACAGGAGCTTTTACATTGGAAAGCATGTGGTGAACTCTGGGTTAGAATTGCTATTGTTGCATGAGATAGTGATAAAGAGTAGTCATGTGCAATTTCCACAGACAAATTAATGTGTAGTTGACTAATGGCATGTTTTGCTCATTTAGTCGCTGGATTGCTCAAAAGCAAGACTTGAATCTACAATTTCTGCAGGTACATAGAAGACTGGGACAAAAAATCCTCCTATTCAAGGATTGCAGCCAGGCTCACAGGTTTATAGGTAAAAATCTGATGCAAATTTTACATTTGAAATTGATGACTTTTGTGAATCATTGTCTAAATAAAATTTAATGCATATTCCCTCCTTACAGCATATAAACTTTACCGCTCTTCAAGAAATAACAACTCCATCTTTTGGGGAGTTTAGGGGAAGAGGTTTAACATTCACGTTCCCCTTCCTTTTTGTTCTGAACATGACTGCATTCACTCCTCAATGCAAAGCACACTTTTTATTATAGTGCAAGTCTGCAGCTGTAAACTTGAGACAAGTTAAAAGGGCAGTTCTCCTGTCATTAAATATCTATAATTTTATTCCAGTCAGAGGTTAAGAAAATATGCAAAGCCAAATCTGTTGAGAGTACTCTGAATGGGATGGAGAAACATTTAATTCTTGTAGCTGAGTCACGCTATTTTACCAGTTCCTTTAAAGTAGTGCTATGTAAGCATCGTTAAAGTGGAAAGGATGTGCTAGAAACCAGGTTCCACAAAAACAGCTCTAGAGCAGTAGAAACAACAAATTACTTTATACAAGTGTATTCTTTTATAAAGCACGATGGTATGCAAGACTTATGAAGTGCAGAGGAGAAAAAGGAATTTCATTTCCTTGTATTTTGCTCAAGAATACAAAAAAGTTTGAACTCTCTCAGCTCACACTGGACTTTCTTCAAATATCTGCTGCCAGTCAGAACATTCCTTCTGGCAGGATTCCACTTACCAAGTCCTTTGCAGTCCAAGGACTGTACTGGTTTTCAATCAAAGAGAAAAGGAACATAACACAGAAGCTATCATCTTCTACAGATTGCTACAACCTTAGAATGCCTGTGGAAAGTTTTGGAGAAGAAAGCTGCTTGTAGAGCATTTTTTTTTTGTGAAATTATTTAAGACTGAGCTTAACAGTGAACACTGTCATAGATTAAAGGAAAGAAAGAAAGAAAGAAAGAAAGAAAGAAAGAAAGAAAGAAAGAAAGAAAGACAGAAAGAAAGAAAGAAAAAAAGAAAGAAAGAAAGAAAGAAAGAAAAAGAAAGAAAGAAAGAAAGAAAGAAAGAAAGAAAGAAAGAAAGAAAGAAAGAAAGAAAGAAAGAAAGAAAGAAAAGAAAGAAAGAAAGAAAGAAAAACAAAGAAAGAAAGAAAGAACACATTTAGGAGGAATGAAAAATGTTTTATGAATTAGAATAAGCTATTTTTTTTGAATTCAAAGTATTTCAGTCACCCTCACAAGCAGGCAGAATCAGCAGTGAGTAACCCTGTTAAAAGCACTAAGAATAATAACCAGTTGTTTTATTATGAATCTTTAAGATCATTTAATGGCCTCCTAGCTTCCAGAACAATCAAGGCTAGAGAAACAGCAATTAAAATTCATGTTTCAGTTCTCAAAATATATTCCAGTGGGATTCCAATAAGTAAATTTTTATCCTATCATTTTTTCTTCACTTCATTGAACACTCATGTCCCTCTGCAGTAGAGGAGAGAATACAGTTTCTGGAGAGCTTTAATATTATATTCAACTAGCAGGCGACAAATAGAGTTGACACAGAATGAATGGCATGAGGATAACTAGTGCATCAGAGTCATCAGCAGATACCCTGAATATTGCTGTTTCAAGGTATTTCTTTCATTTCTCACAGAGTGCATAACATAAAATCTGTTAGAAATTCAAATTGTGTTTTCATAGCTGTGACCTGTGTCAGAGCAGAATGAAAATGCATGGTCACAGTGGTTCAGAGTAGTACAACAATGAGAAGATGGTGCACACTACAGCCAGTACATCTTGATGGTCTCTCTGGCACAAGCATCTAGCAGGCAAGGCAGTAAAGATGACAGATAATACTCCCATAGACCTTGACACATTTAGTAGTCACGTTAACAAATTCCACTGCAAAAAATATACCACCTGGTTGTTGTTTTAAATGTAGTTTTTGGATAGCATCCTGAGAGCAAATGTGCCTGTTGGACTGAGTGTCAGACCTCTGGGATCTCCAGTGACCTCTTCATTTACCCACACAACACCCACATCCATCTAATGGGCATTAGAATGCACTGTGCCGCCTGTGCTCGGAGCAATCAGCCATTGCTGACTCCTCACACTGTGACACTTGTCTGTGACTTAATTCTGAGTAGTCTCAGCAATCAAACAGCCAAGTGGAGGGCAAACATTATCTTGCACTTAAGTTGTAACTTTTTGCATATACAATTTTGTGGAATAATGATATATGGCCAAAGGATATTCTTACATTATAAGTTCGAAGCTGCAGTAGTATTTAATGTGACTAGTGACGTATGTCTTACACATGTATCCTTAAAGACAAAGAGAATAAATCGTTTTATGCCTTTGAAAATAGCGTTTCTCTGATAGATGTTCATGCAATGAATTTACATAACACTTTACACTCTAAAAATGGTCTGGTGCCCAACACTGCAGCAGAAAAGCCTGATCATTTATAGAAGAGCCTCTCTCCTAATTGCCACGTAGCATCTCTAGATACTCATAGTGAGTCTCTGTAAGAAGACAGTAACAAAGGAGATGAAGAGAACTGTAAAACAGACAAGACTAACAATTAAAGAGATCTGGCAGAATCTGTACTCCTGGTTAACTCACAGGCTTATCAGTACATGTGTTCAAATGCAAACTTTGACCCATTTCCAGGAGAAGCTGAAAGTCTGACAGATAACACACATACAAAAAGATTGCTTGATACATTAAGGCAGCAGTTTCAGACTTTAAGGGTGAGCATTCTCTTTGATAATGTGAACTGTCGCTGAAGGTGGTGTTAAAGCAGGCCCCAGATGATCAGTGCTTCATTTAAAATGGTTCAGGGCAGTTCTTGAGACTGACAGAGGAAATACTTAGACTGTCTACCCACTCAAAGAGAAGTTTAGTAACTGATATGTTGATTGTAAAAAAGAGAAAAAAAAGTCAATCATTTCCAGACTTAGAGTTTTCAATTGTTCCTAGTCATGCAGACTTTTCTCACTGCTTGTGACTGTGAAAGCCTTAGTGGTTTACGATATAGAAGGAGCAGATTCACACTATCCCAATCTATCTGGGATGTGGACACTATCTCCCAGAATGACTGGGCCCTAGTGTTGGGGGAGAATGACTGGAAAGTAGCAAAAGCAAAAGAAGGTTTTTTGCAAGGGAGAGCTGGCTCATCCTAAAGCCTCATTTCAATAAAACATTATGAAAAAAAGAAGAACTCCCTACCTCAGGCTATGCCTACAGTCTAATATACAGAAAGCATGGCTGCAAACCCTTTTTTTTGTTAAAAATAGCCCTGAGTCTCACCAAGAAACACCAAGAAACAAGTGCATGAGATTTCTGCTATATGATTCTTTGGGAAAAAAGTTATCCCTTAAAGGACCATAAGCTATTTGGCCATGATAACAGTCACAATCAGTGATTTGTGAATTGTTATTTCTACTTTCATCCCATTACTGATGGTATTTGTACAGTTACCTGAAGTTTTTTTATTTATGGTGGCAGTTACTCTGTTCCAGTGGTGTTTTGGTTTCAAGTAAAAAGCTCCTGAAATTTTTCAACGTTCATGCTTTTAGGTTTTATGCTTTTTACTTTCTCAAAAGCTCAGAAGTAGAGGGAGATGGGCTAGTTTCATTATAGCACAGCTTTCAGGAAGATATTTTATATAATAAATAATGATACATAATTACAATAAAATAATATTTGATTGTAATAACACTAAATATTAATAAAATATTGTATAATAATGAAATGCTTTTGTCACTTACAGATAAAAATATGTTCATTTTTCATTCAATATATTTTCAAGGCCAGGTTTATAGCATCTTACTTTTCTCACTTAGCTTGCTTGCCTTTGTTCTACTTTATTCTTTTGTCTTCATAAACTTTTTAATTCAAAGATATTCAGAAAGGAATTCTAACCTGACTAAGAAGACTTCTGTCTCTAAAGACACAGAAGCTTTGCAATGCAATACAACTTCAATAAAATATTAGTTTTGCCCTTACAATTTAGTATCTCAGTGTTTGCAGTGTTATTTGAGTGAGCTTTTCAAGTGTATGCTGCTTGAGGCAGAAGTGCCTAATTTTGTGTCTGTACCACCAAGTTTAATTGTTCCAACCTCCAGTTGGGGTATTTAAATAAATAGTAGTGAAATAGTAAAAAGAACAATATCTCTAAGAGCTTAAAATAAAGACCACAAGCAGCTTGAAAGAAATGACACTATTTAAAATGTTAGTTTTCCAGTTTCAATATTTTCCACTTAACATACTGCTAACAGTAAGACAAACAGCATGTTCAGATTGCATTTTATTGCCTCATCAATGGACTTATCTGCTCTGCTGAGTTTAATTTAGTCTAGATACATAACACAAACCACATAAAATATGAATTTTCTAATCTTTAGCTGAACACTGCAAGTTTTAAATTCCTGATTACTTCATTATTGCATTTAATTGTCAATATGATTTATGTATTACCTCAAATTCAAGTACAGTGCATTCTCTTTGAACAAAAAGAAATACTAAATGCTGTTGAATTTCATCAAAATAACAAATAAGGCTTTATGGAAATGTAAGTAAGATCCTGTGAGAGTGTTGACAACACGCATCTTCATAAACCAGGAGTGTCAAATCATATACATGTTATATGAGCATCCTATAGTATGAGACTGTGACACTAATCAGAACAAAAATTTAACCAATTAAGTTATCTCTTCAAGATGTCTGTAGATAATAGAACCTCATTTATCACCCAGTATATACTATGCAATACAGTCAAGCTTTCATCCGACTCCCATAATTTTGATTATCCCAATAAAAAATATGTTTGGTGAAAGACTCTAAAACTCTGAAAATACATCCAGTGGTAACATCTAAACAGATGCAGACTAACAGACTATTTATTCTATAGTAATTTACTTGCATGTGTATGTATCTATAAATATGATTACCACAATTTGGAAATTTTTATCTTCAAAAAAAATAACAGATTCCATCAAATTAGGCATATAATTGTATTTACATATTATCCTAGGAAGAAAAATGAGTGGCAAAACTCCACATGAATTCTGCATATTATCTCAGTAAAGGTATTATAAAAATCTTTGGTAAGGCATTTCTGTAGCAAGCAAAGTAAATGAATTTTAAACATAAGATATCAGCAGCAATTAAACACTCTTCTACACAGTAATTAAGTTTTTTCCAAGTCTGTAGAGCTTCATGAAACATTTGGACAAACACGCTATTAGAAATATTATTTTTATAAGACTCACAGCAGCAAATACACCATGTAGGAGTTTCAGCAGCAGACCCAAAAGAGGGAACAATACCACCGAGGAGAAAAGCTGCCTCCTGTTCTCTATTTCATAATGTGAAGAAACCGTGAAGATTTTACTGCATAATGGCTTTAAGTTGCAGGCAAAGTCAGCAGTCATCATTCCAAGAGCTCATTTGTTTGGGTCAAGCAGAGAAAATTGTCAAGCGGTTATAAACAAGGCTATAGAGACAAGGCAAATGATGCAGTTACACCATCTTCCTGACTGTTTTACACTCAAATTGACATTGTTCCTGCATGGTGACAAAGTGGGAGGAAAAGGGTACTCTGAGGACTTCACTTATTTTGAACTTTCTGTTGTTCCTATTCAAGGTATCAAAAAATCTCGCATAACTGAATAGCAAAAGAACAAGAATTCAACCAGCTATGCTATTTAAAAACCCCCACAACTCTATTTTGGAAATAGAGTAAAAAGAAAGTGGTCCACAGGTACAAGGAAGATTAACATTTTCATTGCATGCGTTTTTTGATTCTTTTTTCCTAAATTTTATCCAAAAAGCAGTATACGTCTTAAATACAAATGAAGACAAACTGCAGAGAGATGTCATAGAGTTTCAGTCTAAATCCAGGCACTGGCTTCCAAAAATCATTTTGTCTACCAAGTATCCAGCTACATCCGTCTCACCAAACATGGTTAACAAAATAAAGCTTTTGAGATCTCAGTGTCAATAATTGCTAATATTCCTATAAAAATATGACCTTCAGCATCTAATAACTTTACTTTGCAAGAAACCTTGACATTTCAGTATGTAAATCCAACAGATTTTATGTCAAATGACCACAGGCTTGACAAAACATGACAAAAATGATGTCCCTACTAATTCATTTAAAGAAGACAGCAAGAATATATGTCACAATATTATGATCAACACCATTTCTATATGTAGCCTGATACCCATAAAAATCCCGCTTGTAGATAAAGAACATCGGTAATACGCTACAGGGTTCAAGATAATGAGAGTACAGATGGTTTCTTCTTTTTGTCAACTTTCGTTTGTTATTTCTTTTTGTTCTGAAGAGAGGCAACCAGGGAACTTCAGACTCTCTGATCAGTCTCTAACAGACTTGTAGCTTCCTGGGACCTACAGTCAAATCCAAACTCCAGTAAAGCAGCAAGGCTCCTTACATTTCAAGAGGATAACATGGAAAACAAATGAATTGCTTAGAGCTTGCTACTTATAAGCACTGACTACAGCAGTACAGATGAAATCCTCTTTCCCCTCAGGGCTAAAATGCAGACATGGCTCAGTGAAGATACCAAACTTTTGATGTCAAGTCAGTCACCGACTGCAAATAAACCATCCTCAGCGCTCTATGGAAGCCACAGTTTCACTGTCAGTTTCAAACTCAAGCTGCTGTGTCTTGTCCCTGAGCAACAGTGGAGGTCTCATCCTTCACATCTCAGTCTTGACAGGAGGAACAGAAGATACCTGACTCCAATGGCCTCCTGCCTTGAGCCTGTACAAATGCCTTTTTGCTCTTTGTGTTCTTCCAGAGTGCCCATTCAAATACCATTATTCCACAGCTCTCACATCTTTGAAGAAAAAAAAAAGAGAACAAAAGGAAAATCCTACAAATTGACATGCAGCCAAACCAAGAAGTAACTGGAATTATAATATTTTTTTCCTGAAGTTGATATATGCATGACCTATACAGACATGCTTAGGAAGAAACAGATTTTCAGTGCATCTATAATGATCAGTCTTGCATAGACTATAAAAGGTGAGCTACTGCATTTAACTGATAAAAGCAGGGCTTGTAATTTTTAACACTGATTTCATTTTTATATTTATTAAAAACAATAAAAAGCCATTATGGATATTGCACAACATATCATATTATAATTTCTGCTAAATGGAAGAGCCCTCTTTATAGTGTATCATTATACTCTTTGACTTTCTGCAAAATGTAAGCCACGGTACTTGTGACTTGCTGCTGGCATAATCAATTGGTAGTGATCAAACAGGGGCATAGCTCTACAAAGTCATCCAGTCCCAACAAGCATTTCCAGGAACAGAGAATATACTTACCACAACAGGTAAATCTTATTAATGTTAATGGCTTCTGCGTTAATTTTTTTTGTTCTCTCTACAGCCTTTAAATACTGGATCCCTTAATCTTTTTTTTTCCCTTTTTCCCTTTCAGCTAAGAAAATACCTGGTTCACAGCACATGTGTATCACTGGAAACTCTCCCTGGAAATATCCCAAGAAGTTTCTCAGTTTCTGCCATTCATGGTGTTTTCTCAATATGTATGTATGAACAATAAACAAGTCTCCTAACAGACTGACTAACAAAATACTCAAAAATAAAATTTTAGATTTAAGGAGAAAAAAGGAGTAAATAATTAATATTTCATGCCTAATAATTTTCCTGGATCCTAAGTGAAACCACTCTCATTATGTTTTCAAAGCAAATATTAATCATAAATCAAAACATCTGAGAGAAGCCTAAATGAAATATATTTTTAAATAAAGGCATTATTAAGCCATCATAAAAATATATACAACTCTGGAAGCCCACACCAGCTATTTCCACAGTAGTGTTGTTTAGAAAAAAATGACAGGGCCCTTTGGTCTGGCTCAAACACAGGATCAAATCCAGTCGCAGTGCCTGAGCCGTTACATTGGGTGTAAACTGTTGGGAAGGAGAAACCAAACCCCAAACTGTATTGTTTCTCTTTGTGATAAAAGCTCTTGTGTACACCTCAAGCAGAGCACAGGGAGGCAATGGCAGGAAGGGGAGCCCAAATAACATCTTGCTCTGGCTCCTCCCAGGCTTGCCCACCCATGCAGTACACAAGATCAGCGCAGTCTGCCGTGTCTGCCCACTCAACTCCCTTCTAACTCTTTCTCAGGCGAGGGACTCGCTGTTCTCCGTGCACGTGTGCTCTTCATTCAATCCAGCTCTTTGCTCTCCCACTTTCCTCGGTACAGCATTCATTGCTTCAGCCAGTCCAACAGCACATGGATGGGCTATAAACTGCAGCAAAGTTAATCATTTTAAATTAAAACAAACAAAAATTAATAAAGAATTTGCAAAAAAACCAGTGATCTGATAAAATGAAGCTTCTCTGCAGAGGTACAGAGTGGAACAGCTGAACTTTGGAAGAGGCAGACACATGTAAAGTTATACCAGCTGCAGTGGAAAAGTGTGTGAAGCTACAGCCTCACATAGATGGATGGTAAACGTTCTTGGCCTAATGAGAATTCTTTTTGTTCTCTTTGGAAACTGCTGCAAAGAAAGCTGTTAGACACAAATTTTACTTTGCCAGAACAATTTAACAAACACTGAAATATGAAAAACTCAAATTTAAGGAGTGGACCTAAACCAGCCACATGCACTCCTTTCTGTTAGCCTGTTTTTCTTCTCATCATAAAGAGCAACTCTGCCTATCATCAAAAAGATGCCTATTATTTGCCAATTCCCTTTTAGATTTCTGGTTATTGGTGATCTATTCTCCATGATCACTGCCCATCAGTCTAAATTACTTGTATCGGTAGTGGAGTAAAACACTAACATTTATATGCATTACCTGAATTAGAATTAGTTGTGATTTTTGGTTTATGACATAAAATAGACCTAAGCATCACATACAAGTATCTTTAAATTTGGATATAATTGTGGTACTGCCTGTATTGCTTTAAAATACTGTCTGCTAATAATACTCTACAAAATGATGACTCCAAATAATATGTGGGGATCTGTATGGTCATTGAAATGTCAATGGTAATATGTTTATTATATTAAAAATCAAAAGTGATTTTATTCTGAATACTTTTTCATTGACACTTAGGGAAATACCTAAAATTATAGTAAACTAGAAAGTAAAATATATTTTTTTTTAAATTAATTTCATTTTCAAAGGCATTCCATGTACCTGGAAAATGTCTAAGTTATGTTCTCTAAGCACATTTCAAATCACAAACCAATTTGATGCAGTTTCTGAATTCTTATATTATTCTACTGTTGTCATAACAAATAAACATATTCATACAATGCTTTTTTTTTTTAAATCTGAAATGTACTTTTTATACAACTGCGTTAGCAATAAGTACAAAATCAATATCTTCTGTGAGACATGACAAAATATTGAATATTATAAGTAGGTCTACAGAAAATATTACATTTGTGAGAAAAGGTAAAACTGGCATAAACCCTCAGTAGAAAGAAAAACATCCTCAAATCCTGGTGGAGGTAGTATTCAAGCTTTGCTGAAAATCTCACAGACAACTTGTCTGTGAATTCTTCTTGCCAATTCAAGGCTTTGACTTTATATAAATATTGATCTTATCCTTTTGTTTAAACTGCAATTAGAAAAGACAAAAATAATGAACTTTCAAAATGTTTTAAACATAGAAGTGCCGCTTATGAATTGTAACTGGTTTTGCCACCCCTTTAAAACTCAGATACAGTAAAACACTTAAAGTACTTAATTTTAAACATATGGATAATCCCATTAACTTCATTAAGTGCTAAATATGTCCCCAAAGCTGAATGTCTAGTGAATATAAATTTCCAGGAATAAATAAAACAACAATCTAAGAAGCAAGTCTAGTAAATGGAATGTTTATTACAGCAGATTATAATAATGCCATAATTATTATTTAAAAAATAATAAAATAATTTTGAAATCATAAATACAACATTTACATGAGGGATCTTTTCTAGTCATCATATAATGTGAACTAGATGAGACCATAGGACTTGTGCTCAGTCAAAAACCAACCAGAAGCTAATGGCACAGTCTGAATTCTGAGCCCACATATGACTAATTATTTGCTCTGCTTGGAAGAACATGTTCATCTGTGAATTAAATATGACAGAATTTCTCAAAGCATAAATTATACTTGGACTAAAACAATTAATGCAGTTTCATTTGGGGAGGATGTTGGTGAGGATTAGAGGATTATAATTGTTTTATTCTTCATCATAAAAAGTCATTGTAGAAATCAAAGAGGTATCCTGAACTTGCTTAAAATATATTTTTTTTTAAAAAAATCTAGTAGCTTTTACACAGGATGCATTTTCTTTTCATTACTAAAAAGATAAAAAAAAAAAAAGCTATATGAAAATGGCTCTTAAAAAATAGCCTTGAGGTCTCAGTCTGTTTATCTACTGGTACTTAAATCAATTCAGTGTCTAGAGACAGCTTCACAAATTTGGGGATTTTGAGATGAGGGGCAAAAAAGAGCCTCC
Source organism: Edolisoma coerulescens (assembly GCA_013397115.1). Taxonomy (NCBI): domain Eukaryota; kingdom Metazoa; phylum Chordata; class Aves; order Passeriformes; family Campephagidae; genus Edolisoma; species Edolisoma coerulescens. Next base: position 9,623,175 of record VWZW01006289.1, read on the forward strand.
TTATTTGGAACATAGCTGTCGGTTATGGTGTCTAATTTTATTTAACATATTTTCTAGTCTTCCCAGCAGCTGAAGTTTCATTTTTCTGTCAGGATGAGAAACAAAAGGTCTGTCTATTGTACCATTTCTTAACCATGACCTTTCCTACATCATTATCTTATTTATAGAATGAGTAATTTCATCTATAGAGCACCTGAAAACATCTGTTAATTAAACATTTTTTCCATGTAAAATCTATGAATACAGGTCTGTTGGCTTTGGGGGGTGGGGGGGTTGTTCATTTTTGGTTTTTTTTTCCTATTTGTTTTTCCCTTATTACCTATGACCTCGCCTTGCAAATTTAGTCCCACTTAGTCTCACTACTGAATAAGATTCACTCTCCCATGAACTTCCTGCAACACAACTTCATGACCAAAATAAAAAAATGGAGTTTGTTGTCTTGGCAAAGATTCAAAACAGTGAGCCACTGACAGGTGCAGGGAGGAAGCCATGAGTTAATAAATCCGTAAATAGGACAGCTTTTCATTGGGCCACTCAATTTCTGCATAGGCCCTCACACAGAACCAGCTCTACTCCTCTCCATGTCCTTCCCCAGCTTTCCATCATAGAGAGGGAAAGCAACATGAGTTTCAATGTTACAGTGAGGAGAGAGAAGGCTTAGAAAGCCTACATCCATGGTGCTGAGCTACATGATAGGTGTTTTTGTAGTGGGAACGGCTGTGCTCTAGCAAAAGACACAGCAATTAGGACAACCACAACATCCAATTTTCTGCCTAGACTTTTGGTGGAAAGACTGGTTTTGCAGAGAACCAGCAACAGGCTAGAGCAGGCAAAATGTATACCTGGACTGAGTTTAGGTTTCACCCCCTGAGTGATCATAGAATTTAGGGATTTCCTCTGTTTAATTAGGAGCAAGCTGTTCATAAACTGGTAAGCAGTTGGTTAATTGGCAGCAAATATCTATTGACTTGAGGTCCTTTGAATTAAAACATAAAAAGAGCAAATATGAACAAAAAAGAAATTACTCTAAAAGGACTGATCATCAAGGGCAACAAGTCAATCAGTAGCCGTGTGAAATCCCAATAGGACTACATAGGTCAGTTCAGGTTTAGTTACTCTGACACCACTTTCCTGTTCTGATGTTAAAATGCTGCAAAGTAAGGAGGAGACAGAATATGTACATGCTTTTAAAAGGCATTTTTATACCCTCAAAGTGCTGAAAAGCAAAACCTTAATATAAATGTTTCCATCTTCTCAGTTTGTGACTTAATGTGACTTCTGTGCTAATGAACGATGATGGGTTAGCAAAATAACCTGTCATTTCACCATGGTAGTGTCCACAACTACATCATCCTTTCATTCTTTTTTTACCCACCTCTCTTGTATTTTTGTATTTAAAGGAGCCTAAATATTTGCCTTATTTTTCCCCCAAGTTCTGAGGAAGAGAACAATTCTGCTGACTATCCTATTTGTAACATCTCTAACATCTTGGAGAAGCATTAGAATAGATTGGAATTTGACCCAATATTTCATTTCCAAAATTCCTCTAAACAAAATATGGCAGGAGAGAAAATAAGGAAAGATTTGTCTCAAATATAAAAGGTCTAATCCAAATGAAGTGTTTCCTTGTTCTGCTTACAGGTGTGTGCTACAATCTGACATAATATTCTTCAGATTCTAAAATAGGGACTTGTGCATGCAATTTCTGTTGCAGAAGGAAATTGTTCACAGAACATCAAATGAAAATACATCATGGTCAAGAAAAGAGATTAAACAGATAGATAAGAGGAAAAATATTTCACTATTGGGTAGGTATGTACAGGAAGGATCTAGAATACTGCTTCTTAATAGATGTTTTATAATTACTTACCTGTACTACCATCAATTCAATGCTTAAATAGATGGATTTGCCTTGGAATGGACTCACCAAGGCAGGCATTGTAGGCAGGGTCTCATGATAGGAAAGAGAATAGTTAGTTTCACTTTCCCGTTCCCTTTCCTTTCCTTATAATCGACTTCCTCATGCACCCAATCTCCGTTTCAAGGTTCAGTGACTCAAAAATATTCTGTAGTTGTATGCCTACAAAATAAAGCATATTTAAAGTTCAAACACAGACAAAGGACTAAACAGTGAGGCGTAAATAGAATTGAAATCCAGAAATTAATTTTTACTATTCAGTACATATTGTAGACCACAAATGAATTACCCCTGTGTATTGTAATACAAAATGATCATATATTGGTTTTAATTCATGGAGTAAATTTAGTGTGAAACATTTAAGATGAACCAAAATGCATCTTTCACCCAAATTATAATATGAGCTTTGCATGCCCTATCAAATTAAAAGTATATAAGATTTAAACCTCTTTCTCTATATTATGAAATGAAATGGGATGAGACTAAGGCACAAAACTGTGGAGTTTTTTCCATTATCCTTTTGGACTTTTACAGGTTTTGCTTTTCATGATCATTGCAAGCTGTCTTCCTTTCTGAAGCTTAAAGGCATGAAAGTATAATTAAAAGACATCACCGAAAACGAGAAACAGACAAATTAATTGGCTGGGAAGAATAATTTCTATTATTTAAACATTTATGAGAATGCTAAAATGAACAAAGGAATATCTCTCCAAAAGAATCATTATCACCTTCATTGTAACTTTTTATGCTAGCTTTGAAAAATTTCTTGGTATCTAATCACATGTTGTAAATATGCAGTGCTAATTATAATTTGCCACAGGGTGATGTATCAAGTTCTGGAAGGCTTCCTTTAGTGAATTCATGGTATTAAGAAACAAGACTACATTCATAAATCCAGTAAGATATCTGTTTGGGGTTTTGTTGGGGTTTTGTTTTGTGTTTGTGTGCATGGTTTTAGGTTTTGTGGGTTTGGGTTTTTTTAAGAAAATTAAAAGTGCTAGATGCTTGAAAATAATGCAATAGTGCTAAAAATTTTTGGCTTCTTCATCACAAACTTGCCAGGTAAATTATTTTAAGCTGCAATATTTGGGAAAAAAAAGCAATTCTTGAAAGCCTCAGTTCCAATGAAATGCAGATGACCACAATTCAGCTTTTCCTCCACAAATAACTCCAGGGTAAGCATGCACCTGCCCAGCCAGGAAAGGAGACTGTCGGCATCAGAAAGAGGCTAAGCAGGAGTGGGACCCTGCAGGTTTCAGGGCAGTCAGACAGGAAAAATTACAGGTGGGGAATGCCCAGCCTGCACAAAGATGAGCAACATTGCTAGATCCAATAGTCCATTTTCATTTCTCCACAGCACTGACGTTGGTCCTCACCAAAGGAAATGCAGTTACACCTGTGGCCAGGTGCACAGGGTTCCATGTGGCCATCACAGGATGGCCATGCAGTGTTCTCAAGCACCATTATCTTCCAAAATATTTTCGCTAAAACAGACCAACATTCTGTTCAGAAGAGACAGAGGATGAGTCAATAACTATGGAAATGTGGGGATTTAGTGTGAGATGCAGCTACCTATCATTTTCTTTTGGACTCTGTCTCTGCCACAGGAAAAGCCTCTGCCTAGCCAGAAGAAATCTGCATTTGGTAAATATGGAGAGTCTTGGACCTAATCCTGCATGTCTGTCAAAGCTACTGACAAAATTCCTGCCAAACTGAGTTGAAGAGATGAATGTGCTTGCTTCTTTTATAGCAGGGAGTACCATTTTATACCCACTCAAAAGAGGTATAAAGCACACATGTATTTAACAACGCTTTTCCCAGTGTAAATAATTTGTTTTGTCTCTTTTAGTGCTTTGTAAACCTGGATAAGAAAATAGATCTAATACAATTTGTCTCCATTCAGTTGAATTTGTTACTACAGGGTCACAAACATTTGTGGAAAAATTTTAAGTTTATGTACTTAACTTATAGCAATGTGTCCGTTCATAAAGGGAATGCTTTTATGTCTAAAAGTTTTGCCCACCTTTTTTACTTTATTAAGGAATACAAATCACTATTTAAAACAATTTAGGAAGAGGAACGTACTGTTCAGCTTCATTTTTATTGTCATCCATATTATTGTAGCAGACCTCAGCTTATGGAGACATTTCCCCTTGTTTTTAGAGCATATTGAGATGGTCAACTATTTTTCAGTGCTTTTGCGAAGAGGGCTGCATTTGTATTAAAATCATTACTATAAGAAGTCTAATTCTATAAATAACTAGTCATTTTGATTGCTGCAGGACATTTTTCTAAAACTTTCCTGCTCCTTTGCTTTCTTATAACATAATATTTTTTTTTGAAACTGGAACAAAATCAGATGTCTTTTCAAAAGAGCATACAGTATAGCTTTTTTCACACTGCTGTTTGTGCATTCAGGACTTTATTTAAAATTATTAACATTTTTTCTTTCCCTTCCTCATGAATCAAAGATGGAAGCAAAAAGAAGCAAAAGTGACTTTTATGACAAATAATGAGTGGATATCACTGAGCTAAGAGATGCAAACTTCTGCATGAGAATTTTATGCAGTAGAAAATTATGTCAAAGAAAAATTAATTAGAATACTCCTTATTACTCTCGTTCAAATCATCTGAATCCCAGCAAAGTGACATCTAACCTAATATTCTGTTTCTAAGAAAGACTAATAGATGCACTGAAGGTAATGGTACAACAGAGCAATTGAATGCTATTCTTTTATACAGGTATTTTGGAGAGTTCTAATTTAGAGATTATACTTGGTGTCTCCTGTGTAGTTAGTAAGCTTATGCCTGTCCTGTGGATTGTATAATATAACTTTCAAATTATTTATGGTTTTTGTTACATATCTCTGAAAAGAAGACATTTTAAAAGGTAAACATGCATTTCCTGAAAAATGCTAGGTTCTCTGTTATTTTAGTTGGGGCACTGGATAACTACTGGCTTGCTTTATCTCCCTACAGTAGAAAAATGAATCTGTGATTAATTTTCTTGGCACCACTTATATTTGAATTTAGCATGTCATCTTATTCTGTAGTTTTCCTTTTTTCTTTCTTTCCTTTTTGTTTTGTTTCAGTTTCTTGTTTTAATTGGTACAGGTTTCCTTCATTTAAAAAAGTGTTTTGTTTTATCCCATGTCATTCCTCATGGTTTTCAGAACAATGGCTTCCTGCCTCTGGAGGCTAAGCAGCTGTATCATAAATTATCCAGATGTCAATGTAATAGCATTTCTCTTTCTTACTCTCTCAGTTGTAGTCTCACACGTTTAGATCTGCTCTTCAAGCTTCTAATTTATTATTCATCATGTCCTGAGACCTTTTGTCCATCTTATGTTAAAGAGAATTTCCATTCCTCCCAAATCTCATAATTCTTCCCTTTTTCTCTCTCTCTCTTTTGTTTTTTTTAATATTAAGAGGGTTAGCATGAACAAATCTAGCACCCATCCTACTATTACCATATTTTGGAGTCATGATTTGGTCATATTGAATCTGAACATCCCCAGGACTGCTATTTTAAAAGCACTACAAAGTCTATATTTTTTAATATGATGAAGACATTATATATAAATACTTAAAAAAAAAAGAAACCTTTCACTGAACTTTTAATCACCTCTGGAGGTATTGCTCCCACTTGGTTTTAAATTAAAAATTATTTAGTTATGGAGCACATGTGAGAATATGGCCAGGCCTTTAGCCTTTTTTACCTATTATTTTTACCCTTTCCTTTAGAGAAATATTGATTTTTATTTTACATCCCCTTTCTTAGATAATACACGTCAAAAAGTCCCCACCCTGTTTTTAATTTGATATGCCATCAATATCAGCAGCACAACACAGGTCTGTAAAGAGAAAGTCCTACTTATACCTTTTCCTGCGGATGGTTACCTGAGCGTGTATTAGATAACTAAAAAAGAAAGATTACTTTGAAAGACTAAATCCATCAGAGACTCAAATTTATAATAGTGAATTAATCAAGAAACTAAATTGATTACAAATATTCTTCTAAATATATTATTTTGTTCATAAGTTTGCATATTTAGGCAAAAATTAAGGGACAAGTTTGGTATTTTATACTTATAGCATTTATGTTGATTTTAAAAAGGATGTGCAGTAGGTCAAATTCCAAGGCTTTGTATGTATCCATTTTATGAGCCTAAATACCTAAAACTGTACATATATGAGAAAGTTTATCTGCACAGATAAATCTCCATGGACTTATGTACAGTGACTGGCACGTATATGATAGTCGTAGAAGGCGCAAATATAACATTTATAGTGACTTTGAAATTTTGCTTATCCTCTCCTTAATCTTCTCCCACCTCTGTGTGGTGCTTAGCCAGATCTTAATTTGTACAATTTGGGGAAAAAAATTGGGTCAGGGTAGAAAATCCTATTTTATTTGCAGATGTACATTGTGTAGGAAAGCAGTACTGTGAGAAAAATGTATCTCATGAAAAATATATGCAGGTACCAGGGCAATGAGAGAGGAGATTAATTTCAAATTTCAAATGGGAACTGATTTCTGCTGTACATGGTATCATAGTTCTGGTGGTATAAGGCAAAGCATCACCTGGTGTTGGATCAGATACACTATCAAGTGTAGTCTTTTGTCCTTGAAGTCAGAAATAGCTTTTGGACCTGAATGAAATCTATAGAGCTGGAGCTGGCAATTCTTAATAACAATAAAAGCCTCACTTCTTTTTAATTTGTGTTAATGTTAAAAAATGCAGAATAAGGGTGGCAGGAGCTTGTAGCCTGCATCACAAACATTGCAGACAGCTAAATTGCAGCTCCTTATGTGTCTGAGGTCCCCATCAGTGACAAGCTACTTACAAACTCAGCAGAATTTGAACATTAAAATCTATATTAGACGAGATTTTGCAAGAACGGAAGAAAAACTCTGCTGAACCTGGGAGAGCAGTTACAGCTCAAAGGGTCTCTGTTAAATAAAAAATTCGATTAGCACCACTTTAAAGCATCGATGATTTCAGCACAAGGTGATTTAAGGAAAAAACAACTATTCCTTGAAAAAAACCCACCTTAAAATTCAGAAGAATATCACAAACTAGAATAAGAATACTCTTCATTCCTGTTGAGAGATAGAGTTCAAATCTAGCAACGGAATTATGGAAAATTATGGAAAATGTTAGGATAATCTTCAAATATCTTTGCTCAAATTTCAGGACTCTTTCTACCCTTCTATAAATAGCTTTTCAATTGGGAAAAATAACAATGAAAGAGAAATTCCATCACGGATTTTGCAAGGGTTATGATACAAAGTCTATCCTAAATGCCTTTTAAAAATATACTCATTTATTTTCCATATTAAAAGTTTTGCAGTGAAGTAAAAAAAAAAATAAATTCTTTTATTTCTAGAACTTAAATATCTCATGAAGAAATCTCTGATAATTTACCACATCCAGTTACATCAGTATAGAGAGTGAAACACAGCTGAGTATCCGCAGATAAAAGAGGAGGCTAGGTGGTAAAACAGTGGGACATCAGGGAAAATTAAAAAGATATTATAGACTATATATACTATAGGGTTATGGGTCTTCCAGCCTGCAATTCTTAAAAAAGATAAAATAGGATAATCATATTCAAGATTTGCAGTAATAACTGAACTTCTTTATGTACAGGGTAGGAAGTAAGAATACCTTCATTCAGTATCCATATCTCATGAAACTCGTGCTCTATGTCCTGTGCTAGGCAGTGATAATGGGCAGGTTTGTTGTTTCCTTAAGAAAATGCTAATGGCTATTATTGCTTCTTAAACATTTTCTATAGATACTCACCCTGGAAACACCATATGTCATTGATTTCTGGTAAAGGCTACCCCATGCATGTCACTCCATACCAACTGTTGCCTCAGCTTTTCTTCTTCACTTACCACGGTTTGTATTCACAAACCTCTGGCAGACTAATTGCATTCATCTGGAGATCCACTATTCCCCCGTCTGCATGACTCCACCTGAACTTGGTTTTCTACAATATTTCTACTCTGAGCAGAGCTCACCTGCAGTTCTGCACAGAGGAAATGCCATTCCAACTCCTCAGGGAAAGAGATAATTATTCTCTTTGTTAGTTATTTTTCCTAGGGAAGCACTTTTTCCTGATAGCAGATTTTTTCCCCATCTTGTACTGAAAACTTCCTTTTAAATAAAACACCGTCATTTCCAATCATGTCATTTTTCCAGATTACTTAAAATGCAGATGGCCAACCAAAGTAACAAGGTTGGAAATGTTTCCTGGCCCAGCTCATAATCAGAGTTTGGATATTTTGTTTATAGCTATTCCCATACCTTAAACATTACATAAAACAATGCGAAGAGACACAATCATAAAGAAAGCAGAAAAATTTAAAGTAGAGACAGGCTCAGCAGAACTGGGGAGGTCTTTTATCAAAGATCTAGACAAAAGCAAGTACACATGAAAAAGAGTTGATTGTGTCCTCTACTTCCTTTTTTCTCATGTTGATGAATCTTGTTCTCTGCACACCTGAACCCCCTGCCAAAATGTTGTGTGTCTAAAGACACATTGTCAGTATAACTAATAGTTCTTGCTGTAGAGCTGTTGCTGACCTAAACTTTTTCTGCCCCTGATTTCACCCCATTCACATGATTGGTGTCTCCTAGAAAGTGGATCTGAGTGCTGCAGTAAGTTGATGCATGCATTTCAGCTGCTCACACAACCGGTCCTGTTCTTAACATGGATATTTCAGGAAATGTTATGTCGGGTGTGTATCAAGCATTTAATTTACCAGGAATGTACATCTCTAACAAACACATCTGACTCTACGTCAGCTGGACAAGTGAATGGAGACACAATCAGTTTATTGTGGGTTTTCTTAAATTAGAGATATATTCAATTCAGTAGGAGATTTATTTGCTACTAAGAAGGATGTATGTGATGCTGTGCATGATATAACTGACTTAGTCCAGCACCTGACAAATCCAATTCAGTAGGTGACACAAGGTATCATTTTTGCAGAAATATATTTGATGTACTAGGTTATGAATTTGATACAAATTAGGTCTTTTTCTTTGTTGAACAATACTTTACTTTTCTCCTACAGCATTTGACAATAGACAGTATAGGATATGCAATTTTTTCACATTAAATGCTAATAAATGGCATGTCCATTATACTCTGTAACATTTATCCAGCCTTTGGAATGCTGAAATGAACAATGAAAGTGACAGAAACATTGCTTTTAAAGGATTCTTTTGACACTACGTCTGAAAGATGGGTAACAGATTAGCTAAAAGAGAAATGTCCAATATCTGGTCTGCGAGCAACCAAACCCGAAAGCTTTTACGAAGATTTTGAATGGGCTTTCACTAAAACTGAACTCTACCTCTAAAAATACTGTTTTGGTATTACCTATTAAGAGAGGAAAAAGTAGAGATCAGAGAACTTTTTTTAGTTTTGTCAAAAGGATTTTTTTAATACTTTGAAGACATCCTGGACCTGTGTATGCACGTACACTGAACTACTGATATATACCTTGCTAAAAGACATGAGCTTATTCAAGTTGTTCACTAAGAGCAAAAAGAAAAGACCAAAAAGACTACCAGAAAACCCCACCAAATAACTTCATCCAAACACCTACCAGTCAAAAAACCCCCCAAAAATAGAAAAAAAAACCAAAACAAAACAAACAAACAAAAAAAACCACAAAGAAAAAAAGCAGGGGAAAAAAGGAAAAAAAAATCCTTCCTCCAAATTACATTAGAGTTCTGACATTGCTATCATCAGCAAGAAGAAAGTATTAACAGAAATGAAAGCTAAAGATGTCATCTGGCATTTATGAAGACCTTGCATCTATAATGCATTCGTTGCTGGCCATGCATAGAGAAATGCATAGAGCCTGGCTAAAACAGCTTATGTTTTAAAAAAGACAAGCAATACATGAAGGTCAGGGAAAAAGTAGATCATACACAAATCATAGCTTACATTATAAAAAGAATAGAGAATATTGCTTACTGAGGCACATTTTAGCCAACCAATTTAGTTCATTCAGTGTATGCTTTGCCAAGTCCAGTGCAGAGAACTACCAAGATCTAGAATTATGGATAGCATATTCCACTCAAGGGACAAGCACTTTTCACTAATAAATGCTTCCTATGAATTTAATGCAGAGATAGGCAAACTATTTGTTTCAACTGAATCACACCAAATACAGTAATTTCCTATTACAATAAATCCAAAGCATCGTGTCTGGTGCTTAGGGCAATTCTGGAACGATCAGGTCAACTTTCAGCTGCACAAGGAGTTCTTCAAGGCCACAAGACATCCGTGTTGCTGCTTCTTGAACTGTGGAATGCCACCAGAGCAAAAAATAGTAAATTATGTGTGATACTGTAATATAAATCTCTTCACATCAAGAGTCAAAAAAAAGGGATATTAAGTCTAAATTCTGATCCCTCAAAAAAAGCACTGGAAGTAGGCCTGGGTTGCCAACTATGCATAGCTACATAAGGCAAAATTACTGCATCTTGAAGGTAGCAATAATATCCTTGAATTTTTCTTTGGTAAGAGAAAATAATCCAACCTATGCGAGAAAATACCTGTAGATTATGGAGATATTTTCAAGAGGTCTCTTACTTTACATACCTAGAGTTTTGAAGATGACAGCTAGGTTAGAAGTGCACAGGCAATTAATTCATATCAATAGTAAAACATATACTGCTATGTTATCAAATTTGGATACCAGCAAGGGAGGTGGTTGTTGATTCAAAGGTACTCTCCACAATCTGGTAACTTTTTGTGTAATTTAGGCTGCTCTCTGGGCATTTGAACAGACAGTCAGTCACACCCTTGATGCTGGTGATATCCTGAGGAGCAAAACCAGAGTAAGACAAGTTTTCTAGAAGATGAATGCTTGTGTCACGATAATCAGATTATCTTGGCTAGTGTCTTTAGTGGAACATAAGAGGAAGTGTAGGGCATAAAAATTTTTTAAGTAGTATCCTTGTTTTTAAAAACTAGAAATCTTGGCTTAGACTGATGAATGGAGTTTCAGGTTGAACAGCAGAAATATTGAAAAAGTCATGCAAGAGAAACTCCTGAGTAATGTCACTATCACGAAAATATAGCAAAATCTACTCTGAAACCTACACATTTTGAATCTAAAGATAGTATAGGGAAAGGTAGCTTAATTTTTTTTCATTGGATATCACAGATCATGCTTGACAGATCGTATTTCCTTCTATGAAGGGACTCCTCTAGGCTTCTAGGATTAAAGCCATATCCTTTTAAAAGTAAAATAAATAAATAAATAAATATTTGTTTTACATTAAATAGCCAAATTTTATTAAAATTAGATGTGAAACTGTTATCTACACTATTTTTAAACAGATATCATTGAAATAACTATGAAAGAAAACAGATGAAGAAGGATTTGGATGGGTTGCTATGCCTGTCTCCTATTGTGCTTCTGCTGGACAAATTTTCGTGTTTTCGTTCAGCTCAAAGACTTTCTGGTTTGCAGCAAATTCTACATAAACCCAGATCTTCCATCTCCTCTTAGGCTTGATTATACCTCTGTTTCCTGCTTTTCTCAACAGTGTGTTCAAAATGCAGTTTCCCGGATCTTTTCTGCAAGTCTCCCTCTGCCTCTTCTGTCTATCCTACCACACCATTTCTGTCCTGTGTTCTCAACAGTTTTTCCCAAAGTCAGACCATTTCACTGGCTTTTTTTAAACCATAACACAGAAAATTAAAGAAGGAATTAGGACAGATCCTGTGATGCAGAATGGAAAAAATTCACTATTTTTTTACTATTTATGGTACAGTTTAGTGGTTTAGGGCAGTGGCAGTACTGCGGTGACAGTTGGACTTCTAATCTTAAAAAGTTTCTCCAACCTTGGTCATTCTTTGATTCTATTATATAATTAGAGTCCAGTACAATTCAGATATTAGAATTACTTGACTTAGGTCCATGTTGAAAAATATATTCTCACTTCAGTGAGAAAGAGAAGTGTGCTAGTGCAGCCAGGACAGATTTGGTACACAATTAGCATTATATCTCCAAGCTCTCTGAAAAGTTGCACTTCCTATTTTGACAAATGCGCCAGAGGTTGGAGTTCTCCAGAGTTTCAGGTTTCTGCAGTCATAACCCCAGAGCAGAAAGTGAGACACGAGGCATAATCAAGACATTTATTGTACAATGCAGGGGAACAACTTCAAAGCAGTATTTTCTTAAAAATTGTTCTCAAAATATTAAAAAAAAACCCCACCTTAAAACCCTACCAGGAGTATGGTGAAAACAATCAAAACCAAATTCCAACTATTTAGAAACAACTCTTGAACAGGAGCCTAGTCTTTTGCCTACAGTCTTATCAATCTCCTAGAACTTCAAAACACTGCAATATCAAAAAGCCCTCATCTCCACTCAATTTATTCTCCTGTGAGAAGAGACCCACATTTTATCTATCAGCTCTGACTGACCTCAAAGGTAAATGTCCCCACCTGACTTTCCACTTATAATAAGAGAAGTACAAGACAAGAGAGCCCAGTATGACATACACTGTTGCATGGTTTTTGCACTGTTCTCACTCAGGAGTATTCTGCATGTACAGACTAATTTGGTCCTAAGTCATCTGAATTTTAAAGCAGCCTTCCATGTACATCAGAAGATTTCAGTCCAGTCTTTTATCATTAAAAATGCAACCTGAAGGCAATTTTTCTGTCTTATGGCATCTGTTACTCAGTGTGCTTCCCCGACACAGGCTAGACAATTATTATTTTTCCAGTATCTAAAACCAACATTCTATTCAGCTACTATAAAATCTTACTTTGTTTTCTTTGCCAAACCCTGAGAGGAAAGTCACTGTTACCACACTTTGATTACTGCATCACTTTCCCCAAGGAACTTCAAATGAAAGACTCAAGTTATTTTAAAAAGAAAATTATACCCCCACGAGAAGCCATAAAGTACCAGTCATATAAGATTTATTATAATGTTTTGTATGAGAGATGAGTTTAGCCTACAGATACATTTGAAAGTTTGCATATTTTCATACATCTAGACCTGATAAAAATGTGCTCCTACATGTATGTGATAAGGTATTAACTTCAATAAGAGCTAAAAGATAGTTCTAAAAATCGTATATTGAGTTCTGCCATCAGCAGTTTATCATCGGCTGTAATGCAGGTTATAAGCAGTGAAGATGGATCTAACAATTCATATAATTATCATCAATCCATTTTTGTACTATGTAAATTAAGTTTGAGTTTCTAGAAAACTGCCTGTGAGATGTAGAATTTTCTTTTATGGACTCTGAAGGCTATTTTATTTTCTAAAATCAGCTATTACTTTGGAAACATTTACCTCTAACAGTTAAGAAGCTCAATATCATATGATTTTTATCAAGTAAATGTATTCTAGAAATAAGAAGATTCCATGCAGGTTGCACTGAAACAAACTGAACAAGTTCTTGCCTTGTACTTATTATATACCCTGATGGAAGAAATCTTGCATAACATAGGTCTTATTAGGAGAAGCATGATTTGAACATGTTTTGACTTTTTTTCCAGATGTTTATGGAGAAATAATGTGAGGTTAAAATTGAAAATACTTGCTAGCATTCCATTGATGTGGAAGAGCATGGTAAGCACTCTCCAAACCTTTTACTTTCCATGTAGTTACAGGAGTTCTATCTTGAGACACTGTGACCCCACTTTATTGAACAAATACTTGCTTATTATAGCTCTAGTCCACACCTCTGCTGGTGCCAAAGGTTGAGATAACCCTACAGTTCAAACTCAGCAGTGGTTAACAGGCAATTACAACGATGTTAATAACCAAATAACCATAGAGACCAAGCCTCATGGATCATGGTCTTGGAGCTGCGTTATTGTTCAGAACATGCATCATTCCATGTATTTGGCAAATTAGATGATCCTTCCCATTTTAACAAAGCAAATTAATATAGTCTCCTGAAGCTGAAGTTTGAATGTGACACAGATGTGTCACCAAGAGTTTTAGTCATATTGATAGCTAATTTGTACATTTTTAGATGATAAATAGTTCCTAGGTTTCATTTTGAAAATACTTTATGTAATAGCATGTTTCACTTGCTGAAAGTAAGTTTAGTGATACTCCATCTCTATGTTCTCTAATGGTTTTTATTTTTTTTCAGTTTGATGACAATCAAATAGTTTATTAAACAGAAAAACACTAATTTTAACTTCTTTAGATTTTTATTTTATGAGAATTTCCTCACAAAGATGTATCATTTTACTTCCTCTTTAGAAATGACAAAAATTCTTTTATATAGAATGAAATGAAATAATATTCTAACCAAAAAACTTCTCCCTCTCTTTTGTCACCTAATTTTTAAGGAAAAAATCCCTCAACAAAGTCTTGTTTAGCTATGCTTTTTAGCAGACTCTGAATATTTCTGTGCTTTAAACTCACTGGTAATATTTAACAACCATTCAATTATTTTATATTTCTCTACACCAAGACCATCTTACCCCATCTTGTTCTGCTGGCTGTCTCTTGGAGTGTTTTAGTTTACAGTTGTATAACTTCTACCTCTTTTTATTTTTATTATTTGCCTTGAGAGCAAATTGTTCTTGTAGAGTCATAAACTTCCCTTTCTCTCCACATGCAGACTTGATTTGTATTCAGAGCAGAGCAGCATCTTGGCCCAATGTGTTTGAAATGTTTCAAGGGAAAGAAAATCCCATTCTCAAGTGTGTTTGAACTGAGGACCTGGAAAGGAAGCCCAGATTTAGCACTAAGTGTACTTTTGTTTGCTGTGTGAGGAATGAAATAATGCAAGCGCAGGTTTTTTTATGTCAGTGTTGTTGGTACTGCAGAATCCACGCTGGCAGGGTGACTTGCTAGACTGACACCCTAGCAAACTTTCCCACTGTTTGTTCTTCTACCTAGACAGTGAGTTTAAGAGATTCTGTTAATCTCACAAGGATACTCATCTTCACTGTAGTGTGTAAGTGCCAAGTTGCTGCTGAGAGCATTGTCCCATCCCAGGTTCACTGAGAATGTCTGGCTGCAGTGTCCCTTTGGGAGAAAAGAAGGTGTGGGAGATAAGAGGTGGCCACGCTGCATCATGCCATTAGCTTTTTGCAAGTTGATGTGATTCATGTACCTTCAGAAAACTTTAGCTGGGCATTTTCCAGGTTCCTTGGGAGAAAAACTTGACTGCTGAGAAAAGGAAACAAAACACATGAATCTGCAGAGTATTAAGTGCCTAACGTGTTTTTATTTTCGCCTCACCATATTCCTACCTCCTCCAACCATAACAAGGGCTGTGAAATGATACATATAGCACAATCACCTAATTGAAATAGTCAGAATGGCAGGTATTTTGTCCTGCAGAATGATCAGTTAATCTAAACAGTAATTGAATGTTGCAGCCATCAAAAATGAGATGAACATCAGAACAGACCACATAAAATGAAAAATCCTTAAATATCCCATTCTTACAGAAAAGGTCCATTTGGAACATGATTGGTTTGCAGTAGAAATTTGAATAGCACTCTAGAAAGATTGATATGAGGTACAGAAAACTCATCATGTCATTTTGTCATCACCATTTTCAGAGTATGAGATCTTGACTGCTATGAGGTAGGAGAAACAAGAAATTATGTCATCTGGACTTGAGGAGAGACTGCCAGCTAGAAGAAATTTGAATGTACTAGAAAAGTTACTTCAAACACTTACTATTTAAGGCAAACTTCAGCTCTAGAGTAATTTATTAAGATAACTCACTTTGTTCTCTTTGGTCTCTGGTCACCTGCCACAGTGGCATTCATTCAAAATAACCAGGAGTCATAATAACCAGGAGAAATGGGGCATTCTTGCATGCACCTTTTCTAGGAAATCTCAATATAGAATGGGTTTGCTCTAAAGAATTCTTTATACTCCTGTAAAAAGTACAGGTGCCATAATTTTTGAATTTTTTTTTAATATCATACAAGGAGACAGTGACTTATGGCTAGATTCCCTGTGTGTTAACACCTTACAAACAGTACAGAACCACTGAGGCAGGTTTTATCACAAATCTTCCCTTCCTGACTTTCATGCAAACCCAAGTCATTTGATGGATCTAATGAAAATATGTGATATGCTCTGTGTGCTATCTATCCATATTCATAATTAAGAACAAAGTTATTTTCCTTCTATAGAGCGGGAGAAAACCACCCTCTCATGTGGTTCCTATTTGTTGTAAGGTTGAGCATATTGAGGCTTTGTCTCTTACTTTCCTTTTTACTCTTCATACTTTGATCAAAGTTTACTTGAAACCGTCATGAAGCAGCCTTGGGCTTAAACTTGGTTGGATTTTTTGGTTCATTTTGTTTGTTTTCCTGATTTTTGCTTTTCCAGTCTGGGAAATGGCTGATACAGAACCCAAATTAATTGCCAAATGCATAGATTGTTCGTGCATCTTAGAAGAAAAATGCGTTTTCAGATGCTTGCCCTTGATAGTCAAAGTTCTATTAGCAGCTGTGAATTGAATATTTTTGAAACAGTTATGCAAATGAAGTAGACATTTACAAACACAGATGTGCAGGTCTGTGCAGATCACCCCTTTCTTCTCACCAAAGCCAAATACTAACTTTCATCCCTGTGTATAAACAGACTTTTTTTTTCAGCTTTTATTCTCAGGCTCTGGCATCTCAGAACAGAGTAATTAATTTTGTGATGAAAAAGTTGTGAATTATTACAAAACAAGAGAGTGTATCAAGTAAAACTCTTCATAAAATGTATCATAATATGCCCACGCCTTTGGTCCCAGAGAGGGGAAAAAAGAAGGGAGTAGAGCAAATTTTTAATATTTGTAAGTAAAAGTGGTACATTTTGGCATTGATTTGCTTCAGTTGCCATTACTACTAAAGGCTGCAAACTGATGTTTCACATCCCTTTGTCAGAGGCACCGGACTCTGACAGTCATTTCAGTTGTGAGGATGTCCAAAGGAAATGAGACCCTTATGTAGAAGTAATTTCTAGGAGTTACAGATGAAGCAGATCTCCAAAGTAACATGACAATTGCATTCCCCATTATGCTGATGTACTTTTAACAGACATGTATCTAGGCTCTGAGCAAGGATTATCTTAATTTGTTTTGCCTGTTTGTTATATGCACATGCTCTTTCTAGCAAGTGTATCCATTCCACAGTATTCTGAGCCAAGACTTCCATTCTCTTTTCTTCTTTATATCAAATTTTGATATGCACACTGCAATCAGAACAACATTGTCATGGTTCAATGCTGTGCCAAGGCAAGGGTATATCTTGTATGTTGGACTCGAGCTGATTCCTTTGCATTCTGCATCTATCTGGGCCACATTAGATTTCAGTAGACTAATTTCTGTAGAAATGGCTATATTTTTAAAAAATCCCCCTCACTTGGACTTATGAAACACCATAGATCCCTAAATCCCAGTTCATTAACAGGTGTAACTCACTCCTTCTCGTGGGTGAAGCTGAGACTGAAGAAAGAAGTCTGAGTTTTAAGGTTTGTTTTTAATTCAAAATTCAATTCACTTTCAGGTCAGTCATAATTAGGCTGTATATTTATGTTCCATTAATTTATTAAAGTAACATTTATATGCAAAGCATGAAACCATTCAGATAGTTCCACTTGATGTGAGAGCTTTATCTTAAAAAAGTAAAGTAGTCATCAAATCTGCTGTCATGTGACTCTATTCCACATATTTTTCAAATATTTTGCTAAAATCTTGGTAATGACTGCTAGACTTGGCTAAATGCTTGCAGCTTATTTCACACCACATTGAAGGACATAGCAGAACACTCACTGACTGTAGTTAAGAACAGAAATTCACCCCTTGCACCTAAACTTCACATTTTTTTATACCCTTTATTTCCCTTATATCATCCAGCAGTAAAGTGACCAACTCAGTCTGAAGATTCAGATTGGCTCAAAAGGATTTGTGTTTGATCCTCACATTCAGCTGTATATGCTCTGGTTAAGCAGAAATGCTCTCCAATGCAATTACATTTTCAAGGGACATTTTGAGAGTCAGTCATATAGCATATTCCATTTTCCACATCCTGCAACTCTTTTCATTCTGGTCAATTCCTTTTTGCTTGTCTTCATTTATAAGGTTGACAATTAATTAATTAAATAACATCAAACAGATGTCATTAATTGATACAGAAATGTGGATTGGTACCAAATTTCTCTGAGAATTTTTTCTGAGATTTCTGCTAAAAATAGGAATGAATAAGAAACGTACTGACACAGTTTGCTTTCCCTCAATTGTTTTAGCTTTAATTGAAGAATTTAGGTGGTGATCTTGTTTGAATCTGCTACCAGTATAAATTTCAAATAGACACCTCCCAGACGCTCTGTGGAAGGTGGCTCTTAGCATTCAGAGCTTCTCTTGGGCAGTTCTTTACGTTACTATGATGAAAGAAATAAGATTGAAAACATTTCCTTTCCTGACTTTTCATACAAGATCTTCATTTCTGGATAAAATATGACTATAACCAAT
The DNA here is from genome assembly GCA_013397115.1 of Edolisoma coerulescens. Taxonomy (NCBI): domain Eukaryota; kingdom Metazoa; phylum Chordata; class Aves; order Passeriformes; family Campephagidae; genus Edolisoma; species Edolisoma coerulescens. Next base: position 9,641,598 of record VWZW01006289.1, read on the forward strand.
GAAATGGTACAATGAAACAGCCAACACCACATTGCCAGCACACACTCATGTCTCATCTTCCATTTCAAGCTATTACTTCCATGCTGTGGAGACCACAGCTAAGGACTGTCTTGCATAATTAACAGCTTATAACAATAGTACCTTGATGCTGCATGGTGTAATAAGTGCCAGAGGAAAGCTGTATACATAGGGAACCACACCTGTGACTTCTACAGCTTTTCATTTTTATGAAAATTGGACCATTATATTTTTGCAAGACTGTTTCATCAGTTGTGTCTGAGCAGTGCTATAGGCGTGGGGAATATTAGTGCAATATGAGGAGAATTTGACCAAGAAGATTTCTTGTTTCCAGTCTCAGAATAGAACTTTTCTCCCTACATTGATGACATTTTTCCTGCCCTCATGAAGTGAAACTTTTCTCTTTCCTCTTCCTTCAGATCAAAAAGGATCCTTTTTCCTATCAGTAAGAAACATGCTCTGTTGTCCAATACTCTAATAAAGCAGAAAGTATTCACTTGATGAAAAATATAAGGGTTACATATTCTAATCATAGACACATAGAATAGTTTGGGTTGGAAGGAACCTTTACAGGCCATCTAATGCAACCTCCCAGCAATGAGCAGGGACATCTTTAAATAGATCAAGTTGCTCAAAGCTCAATCCATCTGACCTTAAAGGTTTTGAGGGATGGGGCATCTACTACCTTTCTGGGCAATCTGAGGTTTCATTTTTTTGCCACACTCATTGTAAAAAATATTCTTCCTTATTTTTAAACATATATATATCATAACATATAATCTTCAAAACAGTATTGTTTATGGGTTTTGGTTTATGGATCTTGGGGTAAAGTTCTAAGAACAAGTGCATTTTTGAACAAGAAAGCTACCAAAGATGAATCCTCATTTACAAGATCAGTATGATGCATCAGCATGGTAGCACTTGTTTGCCAGTTCTTGTTGACTTATCTTTCTTTTCTAATTCCTGAATCTAAAATATGTATTATAAACTGATTTATACAGGTCTTCTACAGAAGAGATTCCATAGAATGTATCAATCTAAACCAATCTATAGCCTTGTCAATTTTTCTATGCCAGCATAGATCATGCAACAAAAAACTGATATAAGATTTCTTTTTCCTGACTATGATTACTAATGCATTTAGTGTGTTCCCTGTGTGCATAGCATAATGAAGGAGCTGCCCATTAGTTCAATGCTGAAAGAATTACAACATTATTGATGTCATTTATCAACCAAAAAAAGCATATTATATTGATTAAAACAGAGTAGTTAGGTGCTTTTTTGACAGAAAGTAGAAAACCTAAGCTTGAAAGAGAAAATTATTATTCTGCAGGTTATTTCAAATACAAAATTGACCTCAGTTCATTATGCTATATGAGTCAAAACATTCATTCCTCAACTTTTGACTTGACCTCGCTGTCAAAAATCTTGGATGAATGTTCAGAAGAAAATGTGATCATAAATCAGAAGGAAAGACTGCTTGGACAGGAACTGTGCATTGTTCATCACAATTCAGTTCACACTATTTTCATAAAGATAAAAAGTACACATGTGAGAGCTGAAATAACAACAGTGGGAGAAAAAGAAATCAAAAGGACACAAAAAGATATAGGCCAGACTCTCAACTGATGTAAATTTGTCTATCTCCACTTGAACAACAGAGTGCAGATTTACACCACCTGAGGAGCTCATTTCACTATAGGTTTGGTGTCATGGCCACATAAGGTCCCACTAAGCCCCTCTAGCAAAGATGTACAGTTGGACTATGATGGTAGATGCTGCATTTCTTGTTGAGCATAACCTCAAGTAAAAGAATAAAATGGTTACAATTTTACTTTTATTAAAATGATAATAATTTTAAAGTGATAAGAAGTAGGTAACTATATTGACTCGATTTCCCTGTCTCTGCTGTTACTCAGGAAGAATGCAATTTTACATGAGAAATACAGACTTTTTTTGAATGAACTTTTCAAAACCAGTTGCTATTTACAAATTCTAAATTTTGAACCTTTTCGAAATGCTTTTTAGGTATTCCAATAGCCTCGTTGAACATTCTGGGATATTTTCAGGCTGGAAGGAAGGCCTTAAGTAGGTCCTGGAAAGCTGGCACTTCTATGATTCAGACTGAAATGCTAAAGGAAATGGACAACAGTGAAATAGCAGTGATTACTGGTTAGTGTTGCAGGCTTATGGGGCTGCTATAGCTAAAATGTTTTTGCAGCCCAAGAACAAGACATAAAAACAATTAATTTCTATTAAATCCTTCATGTAGTTAATTATTTGTCAGAAATGGAAAATAAAAATCTGTGTTGAAAGAACTTCTTTTTGGAGTGTGGTAGGGACAGGGAAAATAGTAGTACTTTGATGTATTAAAATGTACAATACTACTGGGTTTTTTGATGTCTTATGAAGAAAAGTGGCTAAGTGATTTCATCTAGAAAAGTGGATCACTGTGTATGCCCCCTACTTTTATCCTCTGCTTATTCTGTAAGGAAACTATTCTTAATGTACCATAAATAGTAATTTCATTGACATGACAGAATATTACAGCATCACAGAAGTCATTATATTTCTTAGTGCCAATGATCTGAAAAGTAGGAAAAAAATTCTTTTTTCTTCCATTGACAGAAATGCCTAAAAATTCCAATATATTTAGTGGGATGACTCCTAAGGTTTACATGTGTATCTGAGAAAAGAATAGGAGTTGAAGAAGTAGATAGAAAGAAGTACAGCTTAATAAGATGGACCATATAGACATTAAATTAAAGAGACTTTTATCCCCTCTACCTAGGAGAACCCCACAAGTTTCTGGTATATAAGTTGTGATGACTCCTGTGTTATTGTACCTATCTAAGCAGGTCAAAAAATAACCTATACAAGAGTCCCAATAAAGAAACATACACAGTTAAAATTCCAGCGCATCTATGACAGGTAATGTCTCTCTTGTCTGTCAGTAAGGTAGGCAGTGAGTGGTTAAGATCTTCTAGTTAAAGAAAACGCTAGTAATTTATAAATCTATAGGTTATAATAGCTCCAATAGAGCCTCAAGATTTTTTTCTGTCAAAAGACAGTTTATATAATTTTTCCTTTTCCAATTTTGAAATGTCTGTTAATAGTATCTGTAACACAGATTAATAACCTTGGAAAACATTTTTAATAATCTGCCAAAGAACTCAACACTAAGTAGGCAAAACTCATAGAGAAATATTGTTGAAACATAAGGTTTCTCACTAGGGCAATGAGCTACATAGAATCATGTTATTACAAATTGTTCATTTTGTCTGTTTGTGTTACAGTCATCTTCTTTTTTTTTTTTTACTTTTTTTAACCGTAGATGTAACTATGCTAGCCTATGATCCGAAGTTCTAGTTCCTCTTGTTTTACTCGTATACATGTTTTGACCATGTACATAAAAACACAGATTAAAATGTCAACAGCTGCTATTAAAATAGAGCAAGGTCTTTGTCAGCCCTTGAAAATAACGTCCTACTGTCACTACCAAAATCTGTATCAAATTTTCCTTCCTGACTTTTCAGATTTATGGCTCATTTTGAGTGTGACAGATACTACACCTGTCTCAATAGTTATGTTTCATCATAAGCACACGGTGTTAAATTATTTTTTAAAAAGGCTGTGACAGAGCAGCAGAAAGGAAGGATGCCTCATGTAGCTTCTGTCTTTTTCACATTCAAAACCTGTGGAAAGAGGAGGCCGCTCTGTCCCTGAGAGCTGCAGGTGCGTCAGATGTGGTGGGTGGTCTTCAGGTCAAGCCAGAGCCAAAAAGGAGCAGAGACTCAGAGAGTCATGTAGCCTGCAGTCAGCCCTTAGGGCAGGACACCCCACCAGGTGTTTTGAATTATAAAGGATTCACTGACTTCGCGTGGCATATTGTTACATTGACTTCTAATAATGGTTACGGGATATGTCTCTTTGCGTATTTGTGTCGAGATTGATCACACAGTGTTAATACTAACAACCCATTACCACCATGTGATACCTGCAGAGGTAGCAAGCCACACATCAGGATGGGGAGCTGAAAGAGTGCACGTGTAAGCAATGCATATCTAAAACCTGAGTAGCTCAGCACTTTGGCAGGAAAGAGTTTGGCAGCAAGTTGCATTCCTGCAGAAGCTGCCCGAGCCTCAGGGCTAATGCCCAACACCATATCTGTAGTTCACTTCCCTGGCAGAGAGGGGATCACTGTTAAATACCCGAGACAGCTAGATTTACAGAAATTTCAGAAACTTATACAATTTTAACCCCAAAATCTAACTCCAAGAAAAATTAACCTGTGGAAAGAGAGCTGTCAACAGTATCCAGCAGTGAGAGAAATTCTGAAAAAAAAAGGGGTTCTTGTGAACACTGTATCCTTAATTGGTGACACTTATTGAGATTGCAAGAGGTGCTAAGCAGTCAGACAGGTTGTTAGGATTAGCTAAAATTGTATGTGAAATTGTGAACTTTTGTCTCTAGATGGTGCCCCAAATAATAAGCTCTAAGCCTAGCCACATTTCTCATTTCTCTTTTTCTATTGAAAGTAAAGTACTAGCAACAAAACATATGTGGTTGAAAAGAGAAAGTATGCTTCGCTTGGAAGGACCAAAGCCAAACAAACCAGAAACATCTCATCAAGGACATATTTAGGGAATTTGGGGAGCTGCAGTATGTCTCTTGCCTTGCTGAAAAGGGTCAGGTGGGCGGGTGCCAAATCTGACAAACCAGTCCTCTATAGCACACATAAACCAACACCCTTTCCAAAGAGATAATAATATAATAAATAAAAATAATTGATCACATATTTAATTGAAACAATAATAATAATTGACTGTTTTTGTAAAATAAAAGGAATATTTTGAATTGCTGAGGCTTAAAAAATGTATCTTAAAAATTACTTGCTTGAGCTTCATTATTCGGAGAGAAAAAGGAAAGCACAATTCAGATGCTAGTCTGTGCATCCCTTACAGCTAATTCAGAGACATGACTCACACTTTTTGCCATGCCTTACAACAGTATTCTGTATCAGATGCGACCTAAGGCCATCTAACTAGGTATCCTACTTCAAACAAGGGTAAAATCGGATGCAAGCATAACAAATGGGAAATGAACACCCTCCCCGCCTTCAGCTGTTTTCTGCTGACAGACTTTGTAATCAGAAATAATTCTTTTCTGCCCATTTAATCTTCAATCCTGTTAGACATCTATAATATATTTCAGCCAACAGCTCTACAGCTCAGATGCTCTTTGCATGAAGAACCTAATTGTGTTTGTTTTGAGAGTGGTTTCTCCTGCCTTCTTGAGGTGCTGTCAAGGTTTTGAACCACTGAGCTCTCTCCAGTCTCACCATCCCGGATATAATCCTATAGATCACTGTTATAACTCATCTGTCACTGGTCCAACATGCAGTGTCCCAGCATAATCATTCACACAGAAGCCACAGCATATCTTTGATCTTCCTGGCTGTGCTCTTGTGAAGTTTTCCAGTTCTCTAAACCCCTTTTGAAATATCACAGTATGCAATGCTACATTTCAAGATGCAAGCTAACCATGGATTTAGACCAGTGACATATTAATGCTTTCTAGTTTGCTCTCTATTATTTTTTTCTGGCATTCCCTTCACTTTTCTGACAACTACCAAGCAGTGAACTGATGTTTTCATGGCACTTGCTATCCAATCAATCATAATCCATGCTGCTAACAGGGTTATCAGAGATAACCTCACTCCTGCAAGGTGATGGTGAATGCAAGAAACCAGCATTTTACCTGAAGTCCAAAATGTTTTTTTTCTATGTGTATTACTTTATAGTTGTTTACATTGAATTTTACCACACATTTTGTTCCAGTCTCATGAAGTCTTTCTGCAATTTCTTTCAGCTGGGCTGCAGCCTTCGCCACTACACTTTGTGTCCTTTTCCAGCTTATTTATAAATTTGTTGAACAACAACTGTTCTCAACCAGGTCCCTTAAAAACTTTGTGATTTCTTTCCATGGCAAAAAATGCCAATTTACTCACTTTCTTGGGTTTTATTCACCCATGAATTTTTACCTAAATGAAGATTTTACCTCTTGTGTTCTTTGACCTATTTTTATTTTTAACTATCATATCAATTAAAACTCTCAAAAACTACTAGAAAGAAAACAAGTTATATGCGATGACTAATACTGAGTTTTAACAAAGTTTTAATCCACATTATTAGAAGTATACTGCTGACAATCAAACTATGAGGGTTTTTTTTCCTAAATGGAAGTGCCTCCTGACTTCATGGAGTTGGAAGGGATCTTAAAGATCACCTACTTCCAACTCCCTTCCCATGTGTGGAACTCTTAATGAAGCATTAGTGATGATCTGATGTTTATCAGTTCACGGGAAAACCTGAGATGTCTAGGGGAGGAAAATATGGCTTATTTCTACACAAACAAAAAAACCCAATTAAATGCAGAAACTTGGGTGGAGTTCTTCAAAGCATTGTCCTGTTTGATGTATATTTGCAGAACTGAACACCATGAATAGTGGTGACTGCCTTTTGGATAGGAAAGAGAGAGAACTGATGGACCTATTGTGTGTTTTTATACTGCCCTTTTTCTGCAATTTTGAGGTGAAAATATATCTCCTTCATGCTTGGCTACACCTGAAATTAAATTGTTGACATTCGTTCATTGGGTCAATAACTTTGTAAGATCCTTAGTTGCAAATATGTAGTCTAAACCTGTGACACAATATCTCCGAACACAATTTTTTCATTTTCTTGCAATAGAATTTTCACTGAATAGCTGTAAAATAGGTTTACTCTTCTTTCAGCTTCATCAATGTTTAACAGAGATGAAATTCAGCTTTACATAAATCCAAGCAACTTTAGTCTTGGTTCTTGAAGAATCTTTAAGTTTAAATAGTTATGATGAAATCATTACCATTTCTTTAAATAGTCTTTGTAGCTTGCATTTGTGAGCTCAATAAGAAAGTTGTTTAGCCTCTAAAAGGTAACTACCTATTAAATATGAACATGTTTCCATGATTAAGAAATGTAAATAGTTTTGACATTAATACATACTGGCAGCATCAAGTGATTTTGATGCATTCAGCACCTCCACGTGTAGATAACAAAGAAATCAGAAAATTAGTTTGTTCTTGAAATGTAAAATCATGCAGTGAAACAGGCAATATTCACAAGCATAGATCTCAAAGGAAATTTGAGGTGTTAAGAATTGAAAATATTCTCTTAAAGGAAGCCTGTTATTTGGAACTGCAGATATTCAGAGGGTTATGATATGTTGCTCAACACACCTTTAGGCAAAGAGCTGCCTGTGCCATCAGACATGACAACTTGTGTGATGGGTGGTGAGCAGAAATGCTGATGGTGATACTAAGAACTGAAGCATCTGACATATCTGTTGTGTAGGAGTACCTGGTTTTGGTGTTAAGATTTTAGTAAATAATCTGAATTACTTAATTGCTCAACCTGTGAAAGAATAAGACTCCAAGTGTAGCAATACAGCCACATGTCAGACTTTGTACCTAATAGCTGTAGATTACCACCTGGCACCAAAACTAGACTAGGTAACCTTCTTTTGCATAAACAGCACTCCAGAATCACATTCAATTAATGACTCTTGTGAGTGGTAAAGATGATGCAACACAGACATGTCACATCTCTGGGATGTGGATATATCAGAATGAACACTCACAGGTTGCATATATTTATTAGTGTGTGGTGCTCAAAGTGAATGGTATTCCTTAGAGCTATCAGGTGTGCAGAAGTACTTCATTGCTTGCAAAGCTAGATAACTGTAGAAGTAGAATTCACTAAAGGTATGGTGCAGCATTTTTTTCTTCCTCAGCCAGAAGACCCTCAAGTATTTTGATCTCTGACAGTCAAATGGAAATACCACTCTTATGATCTGAGGATCCAAAGGAAAACAGCATGCTCTCCTTGTGCAAAAAGGAACAGGCCATGTTAAGATTCCACGTATTTGTTGTCCCATATACATGTGATCATGTTGCAAGGGGAATGCAGGGTTAGCCCAAAAGCATGACATCCCTTCCACCATGGGACATAGAGAACAGCCTGTAGTGAACATACTGGGGGGAGGAGCAGTATAGGTACTGGCTAACCCATCTAGCAAATTGACACCCTGCTCCATTTGAAGTTTTCCTGATCATGCTGCCCCATGAGACAAGCCCCAGCAGTTCCTCCAGACCTTTCCTCTCTCCAAAATGAACACATCTTCCCTTGGAGACTATTAGCATCTATATATGTATTCCACAGGCTGAAGAGTGAGCCACAAATAATTCATGTGGTCCTGTTGAACAGAAGTGAAGGGCACCACTGAGAAAGAAAAATGTGTGCAAAATCCAATGGGCAACGAAGGCATGCGGTCAATGAGAAGAAATAAAAAAGGCAAGCTGCCCCATTATGTATAATTTGTGAGCAGAAAAGGAACAAAGTTAGATGATTTAATTTCAGTTCTTTACTTATAATTGAGGAGACCTTCTAATAACTCAAACTATTGTGAAAATAACAATTTGGATCACAGCACAGATTAATTAATACTAGTACAACTGTATGATATAGATCTTTCTGATACTTGCAAGGATGACAGCCTTTCAATTATATTTTGACTTTGCATTTTATAGGTCTTAATGCATTTAATGGACGTCTGACACCCAAATGGATATATCACCTACTTGCATTGCTTGTGTTCTCAAAACTAATGTTATTTTCTGAACACATGGTTGCTAGGTTTTGTTTGTTTGATTTTATTCTGTAAACATTAAACATATCACAGATTAAAGAAATTAAAGACAGTTAGAGGTTGTTGTTACCGTAATTGCCAGCTGGGTAGCAGAAGGTTTGAAATTAATTTCTTATTTTCGAGAAAGAAGTAATAATTGTTTTCAGTTGCTGTCACTTTGATATAGGTTCACACAGCCAGTAGTAATAAAGGCAGTCCTTAGCACTGATGAAAAATTAATGCAGAAACTCAGTAATGGGCAGCTGGAAAAAAATACACTCAAGAGTAAAGAACAAGCTCCTAAGAGGTCCACAGATTAGGGGAAGTAAAAATACAGCAAACTTATTGGTCAGCAATGGCAAGAGGTTACCAGAAAAAAAAAATAAAAGAGTCTCTAAAATGTTTTATTGATGACAAAATCAGGGCTGTTATTCTTGAAATGAATTCTCTGGCTTAAAATAGCACCAGTATGTTTGTGAGTCAAAATAGAGAGGCAAAGACAAGACAGCTACTGTTCCTAGTTGTATTTACCATCTTCTGAACTTTGATTAATTTATAAGTATTCCTTCAAATAAGAGTGGACCTTTTCTGCATGGCATAAGTAAAACAGTGTTCTTCATACCAGAGTAATTGAACACAATGTGTTCATTGATTCTCCTCATGTTTGCTTCTGCTAATATATTATACATATATATATTTACTGAGTATTTTCCTTTATTTTTTTTAAGATAATTCTGATGTTTGTAGTCTTTCTTGCACATAAATATGCAATATATACATATTTTTATGTGTGTATATCTAACTATATCTGGAATATGAGCGGTAGAAATAAAGAGGAAAGAAACAAGTCCCCTTTAAATTCATTAAAAAGGCCTCTTTTTTTTTTTTATTTTGTAGAATGAGCAGCAAATGAAGGCTTCCACATTTGACTATTGCTTATTAAGTAGAACCATTTTAATGAAATAAATTAGCTTGGACAGCAGAAATTATTACATTTCCCTTTGATAATGAGAAAATATCAGACATAATGTACTGATGCGAAATTATTTTTCTCTCTTTGTGTACTCATCTTATACATTGAATGAGCTTAGGAGGTAGGGTGAAAGTGGGAGCTGTAAGACAACATCTGATCAGGTAACTGAAAGCTGTTTCCTGACACTGAGAGTGAAAGAATTAGGGTTTTGCAGAAAAACCTAAATAAAACAGCTTCTCATTTGGTCTGCTTGACTAAATCTAATCTATGCCAGTTTAGCCTTTCAATAAAGAGTTTTCAAGGAGTTGAATTAAGGTGTTTCATTAAGGAGAAGGGTTAAAAATAAATATGTATAATTTGGGTCTTCCACTTTGCAGACATCCAGACCTTGACTTGGGTGAGGTTGGGAACAACCTGATTTAATTTTGAAGTTAGACCTGCCCTGAGCAGAAGGTTAAACCATAGGACTTTCCAGCCTCAATTATGCTGTGTTGAGTGATAATAAACCCTGCCTTAATAACATCAAAGAAGTGAAGATCATCCTTTTTACCTCCATATTACAGAAATTATTATGTCAGTTATAACCTCTACTTTGTTTTTTGTAGTGTGTAAGGTAGAAGGAGAAGATGCACTACTTCATTTAGCTGTCAAATGAGTAATTAAGAAAAGATTACTTTTTCCCACTTTTATTCCCCTCCTTGTGTTTGGTCCCAGTACTTCCCTCCATGCCGTATTTCAGGTTGTGAATTAGAATTGAAAGGCTGATCAGAGCCCCTCAGCCTTCCTTCTTCCAGTCATCAATGTATTTCTAGTTTGTCATTTGCCATTGTTGTTGCTCCCAGGGCATTGGCATCAGCCCAGCCTATACATTCAGATGTTCATGTTCAATTTATCTTGGTCAGTTTGCTACATCCTTCCAGATGAAACAAGGTACAAAAAAGAAATCTTGACATTCAGCTAATTATATTACAACCACACCTGAGCTGAATGGCAAAGATAAGACACTTCTCAAACCCCTGGGATTTTTCCAAATCCAATTTCAGATACTGATGGCAACATTAGAAATGTCAAAACTTCTCAAAAGATTCCTCAATAAAATTCATAACAAAACATGTCAGGGAAACTCATCAGAAAGCCGCTACCAGATCACTTGATAATAAATAGACTAAGTAGGAAAGATATCTAGAATCACTAAATAAGCCATGAGATGTCTAAATTGTGTTTGGAGTTGGACAGTCTTGGAGTGTTCATACGTGAATTTACACAAACATGCATGTACACAGATTTACATGAAGAAAAATATAATATTCCCTAAACCTCAGTGAATAATTTTTTTTGCAAGACTACTACATGGCTTTTTTATAAAATATGAATTGGTGGTAGAAATTAAAACAATAACAACAACAACAACATCACAAAAAACCCAACAAAAACAAAAATCCAGAACCAACAGAAGTTGAGAATGCAACAGGGAATTTACATAATACAGAACTTTCATATTGAAGCAAAAGAGAGATGTAATTTCCTGCAAATTCCAGAATATTGCATAAAGTATCATTGCACAATAATATAATTGGAATTCAAATATACAAAGCCATATTTTTTGATAGTCCTGAAACACACAAGGAAAGTATAAAATTCCATGTGCTATTCTACAGAGGCTTTTCTGAGAAATCCACTGATCTCTTTGGATTTAAGAAATACATAGCAGTAACTTCAATAGCCAGTAGTATTAAAATGAATTATCTGTAAGTCTATTTATCACTACTATTAGCAAAAGTAATTCATTATAACAAAAAGAAGTAAATACTATTTGTAAAGATAATTTAAAAAACCCGATACTTCCTACAGAAGCATGCTTTATACCATCCTGTGGTAATGAAATCCCTACCTATTTTACACAGCTGGTTGAGCTCCTGAGTTGTTCATGTATGGAAATTTACCAAATGATTAAATGTAGAGTTTGCTACCGAACAATGTGGCATTGTGCAGCACAGGAACTGGTGAAATATTCCAGCATATGTTAATTGACTTCTTTAACTGAATTTGCATATGCATTTACATACATATATATATATATATATATTTCTGTGTGAATGTGTGCACACAAGTGGGAACATTAGACACCAAGATGCAGTGGTGTTCCCTCTAGTCTTTAGCCATCGCTAAAAGAAAAGCCCCTGCCAGCTCAGCTTTCTGCATTTTATTACTGAGTGACTGCTGTTTCCAGCTGCCTGCATAAGACTAACTCTTTTGTTATGTTCTCTCCTGCGGGGGAGCTGAAAGCATTTTAATGTCTGGTAACTAAGCTGTATTGACTCAAGAGTCAGAGAAATTATTTACAATTTTTAGACTGGTTCGGTTTGGTTTTCCCCCATGACCTGTTACAGCCAGTTGCGCAATCACATTTTCATTTGCATAAGATTTTCTTTCCAAAGCTGGCTGTCTCAAAAGGTTTTTCTAACAACTCTAGTTCTCCTCCCCCAGAGTCCGAGAGGAAACTTCTTATACCATTCTTAAACAGAAGTTCACACTTAGGTCAACCTGGAAGATTAAAAATAAAAACTAGTAAAAACTATAAAATTCTTAAGTTACTATTTGTTTGTGGTTCTTGGCCTACTGCTGCCTTCAGAAAATACTGCTAGAAAATATCCTGGAATAATTCTACTGGTCTGGAATTTTTAGAGAATATGATTTTCTTGCAGGCAGTAATTCATTCTTAATTGAAAAAGGGCTTTCAAATCCTCAGAATGAAAGCAATATAGAACTGCAAAACATTATAATTAATAATACATGAGAAAAGTAAATGTTCTGCAAAGCACAGGTAACAATTTGTTTATATTTCTGTCTGTGCAACCCCTTTTTGCTAAGTTTCTTAAGGAGATCTGTGGAAGTGAAAAATAATTTATGCCACCGAGGTGTTTTCCTAGGCTTTTATGCTCTTTTCAATGAGCCACTTTTAGAAACTCACACTTTTGGAAAGGGTCCTATAAATGGCTGTGCAATAATAACTGTGAAAAGTGTGGTTCATGAGCAATTGACAAGCTGGTGAAGAATACTTGAAGCTTATTTTCATCTCCTGATTTATCTAAGTTTTGTTTTTCACTCCTTTCCAAGTCAAAATAAATACAATTTAAAAGTTATTTACTTTTGTAAAATTTATCTTTCAAAAAAATATGGAACTAGCTTTCAGTTAACCAGCTAGGCAGAGGATTAAAAAATTATTCCACATTCATTATATTTCAACACATATCTTTATCATAAATGTCTATAGCCTTGCCTTACAATTCCCATATTTTTAAAATTTATAAATTCAGAAAAAAAATAGTCATGATGCCATACATAAGTCTACCTAAGACTGAAAATCTGGATTTCTTTATGCATGTAGAATTGCCTTTATTCTGTTTAAATCATTCTCATTCTTATTTGTTCAAAGATTACTTTTTTTTATATTCATTGTCTGATACGAACCAAAATGATCTCTTTTGTTAACAAAGGTGGATGTTGTTTTAAATTGTATTTTTTGAAGCCTAATTTGTTTTTAATGAGCTACTTTGAAAAACTCTATGGGAGGGAGAAAAAAACCCATATCTTATCCAAGTGTTCTCTAAATGAAAAAAAAAACTGTATGGATATCTCAACAGTAACTGAAAGTAAGAAGTCCCAGGAGAATGTATTTTCCTGTTCATAGAAAAAAAAATCTAAGTTAAAAAATTCGATAATTTAAAAACTGTGTTATTGGAAGAGAAATATTTTTATTATACATTGATACATAAGATACATCTGTTCTCACTAAAAATTTAAAAGTTAGGTGCTTAGATCTGAACTAGTTTTTTTTTAGACCTGCTTTATAATCAGGGGAGAGAAACAGAAATACTGTAGTGATCCATCTTATTGCAGAATAAAAATTAAATCAGTTTAGAAGAATTCCCTCAGTACGTTAATAGAAATCAATGTCTGCTTTTTGTTTTTCTTCCTTTTCTGTAACAGGAGGCCACTTATTTTTATGACAACTCAGGACTTAGATATTTTACCCTCAGACAGTTAAAGTTTCCTACCACTATTCCAACAGAATTTTGTGATATACATTTTTCAGTTAATTATTTAAATCCTAGAAAGGCATTGTGGTTTTGACTCTAACCCAGAAGTTTAAAAATGCCTTCTTGCTAAAGCAGAAGTTAATATAAGATTGTAGTGAAATACAGCGTGTACTGTGTTTGTCATGTTAGCTCACCATCATTAATGACCTAAAGAGAAAAAGAAATAACTCCTTCAATGAAAACACAAAGGCTTAGAACATGTGACATTCTTTTCACTAACATATGGCATTGACTTCTTGCCGCATTAAAGTAACCATAGTTTCTTCTTTAGAAAACCATTACAATTTCTATCAAATTAGAACAAAAAAATCTGAAATAAAATATATATAGTATGCTGCAATATGAATGTTCTGTTCTGTGTTCACACTGTTGTTGGTCAAGGTTGCAGCATTTAATACTAGAGTTATTTACAAAGTGTGACATCACAGTCAGTCTGATTTTTCACAAATGCTTAAATGCAAATTTCCCGAGATATATGCCTGAAATAATGTATATAATGGATTTTTATCAACGTCATTGGAATTATTTTAGGAAAATGTACTTCTATGTTTAAATTTGATTTTCTGTATTTTTGACTGTTTTAATATAAGGGATTTGTAAGAGTTAATGTGCAGTGAAAATTTCTGATACATCATTCTGAAAATTCTTAGTATTTCTTTCTTTATGAAAAAATTGAAAAATGCTTCCATCTATCAGTTTCAGATATAAAAGTTTACCACATGGAAGAGTTCCCACTTCCGCTCACCTTTATGAATAACAACAAACTCATCACAGAACTCAGTTGTAGGAATAAATTTTGGGAAGGGTTGTCCATAACTAATTGAGTTTCACACTCTCTCCTGCCAGAGTTCAGCAGCTCTCACAATAGGCATATTTTGGAATTACGCCAACTTTTGAAAAATACCACCTGTCTCTCTGCTGGAGACTAGGAGACAACCATCGGGCTTGATAGGCTGTGAATCCTCTAAACACAGTGAAAAGTTAAACTAGAAATTAAACTTCCCTACTTTGTTGTAATGTCCATCCCAGCATCTAATTCATAAATACATCATTCTAATGGTTTCCAATAGATCTAAGTAGTGTGGATATCATCCAATGTTATAATGGACTTGCTGAGTTCTCCTAGTCCAGATTTCTCTGTAGCACCGAGTTCTCTAAATCTGCTGTTGTTTTCTAGCTCCTTTTTATATCTTTAGCAAAACAAAACCATAAATTTTCCTCAAGAAAGTTGCTCAGAAGTTGTTAACAGGTCAGAACTTCTCTTCAATCCCAAATTGCGAAACGGCAAAAAAACCCCCCAAAAATCAAAACCAAAAACCAAACCAAACAAACAAAAAACCCCCAAACAAATAAAACAACCTAACAAAACCCCACAAAAACAGAAAAGGAGAAAAATAAAAGAAGAAAAATGAGTGCTAATTCTGAAAAAAGTAGAGATTTCTCATAGGAAGAAAAGTTGCAAGTGACTTTCAACCCTTTGCCTACAGTTTATTCAACCTGACATGAACTGTGTAAGCTCTGAGTATTGCTGACAGAGAATTAGGATCAGCTTGAAGTGTCCTGGGAACTTTGCTGAAGGCATCAGAGGAATTCCCTAGATTGGAACTGAGATCTCTAAAAAGTCTGAAAGCTCTGCAGAGTTCAAGATCTTCCACTCAGTCTTCTCTCTCTTAATTTACTGAAGACTCTCACTGGCTTGAAAGCAGAAAGGATCTTCCTTGGGTAACTTCCCCTCAGCAACAATAATTTCTCCCACATACTAAGCTATTAATGGCACAGGCCAGTGAGGTTCCATCATTCAATGTGTTTTGCAAAAATGTAGACAGTCCCAGCAAAATGTTTCGCATTTCTGACTGAAAGTTCCACTAAATAAACCCAGACGAGGATTCAGATCATTAAGAAGTTGGATAAGTTGGTTCCTACCAGTGAGGATTTCTCTCTGATGCTGTACCTCATGACAGATCTCCTTTGCAGGCACCTGGTCCTAAACTTTCTCAGTGTCTCTCCAGTGAAGCCACCAGGGAAAGAGAGAACACGTATGAACTTTTAACAGAAATTCAGGTGCTTAGAAATAAATCTTTTGCTACCAAGAAAATACAAGCAGAATTATTTATGAGAGGTCTTTTTTCATCATAAAAGGAATGATAAATAGATGTTTTGTAGACATAAAGCT
Source organism: Edolisoma coerulescens (assembly GCA_013397115.1). Taxonomy (NCBI): domain Eukaryota; kingdom Metazoa; phylum Chordata; class Aves; order Passeriformes; family Campephagidae; genus Edolisoma; species Edolisoma coerulescens. Next base: position 9,657,589 of record VWZW01006289.1, read on the forward strand.
GTTTCAAGCAGGGTTTTCCCAAATCACCAACAGAGGGAATAGAAAACTCATTCCTCCTGGGATGTTATTGTACGTTACAGCAATTTTTTTTCTGAGGCATAATATATTCTGTGATTGTTCCACAGGTTTTAACAGGAGAGAGAAGAACATCTTGGCTGTAGCATTTTGACATATTGTAGCTGATTGCAGTTGTTTTTCTATGCAAGAAGCATATGAAAAATGTTTCTCCATTTTTAAACTTTTAGGGTAAAAATGCACGCAGAATTAATTACCTCAGACCACAAGCTGTACTGAAGGTGGATCTGGGAGGGATGGGAGAGATTTGACTTCTGGCAGAACTTGCCAATATTATTGCAATATAAGCAATTAATCTTTGTCAACAATTAGTATGACAAGCAAAATTGGCTTAAATGATTGATCTACTCTCACAGTGGCATAACAGCTGATGAACCCAGCCATATAGGTTATAAAGTCAAAATGAAAATGATAATGAATAGCATTATGCAAATTTATAAAAAGTCAAAGAATGGGGGAAAAATCAATTTGAACACTAAATTCTCTTATTTTTAAAAATGGCTGTTTTGAGAAAAACAAGTTAAAAGGGACATATTAAACACATTGGGACGTTAACCCCTTCCTAGTTTTATCACAGAATACACTACTAACAGGAGTTATAGGGACATTTGAATTTAAAAAAAGCTGATTTTTCTCCCAGTGAAACAGTTTATTTGCAGCTGAAATGCAGCTGTATGAGAACCACACAGAGAAGAGTAACAGTTTGGAAAGGATGAACAAAAATCTGATGAAACTATTTTGTATAAGAATTAGTTATGCATACGTGACATAAAACTTCTGCTCCTGGAAGTACTAATACATTAATTTGGGAGTGCTTCCATGCTCCAGAACCTGGTCTGCCTCTGACTGCTCTCCAGCCTCTAGAAGAGTGAAACTGAAATGTGTGTAAGCATTTCACCCCATCACAGGAAAACAGTCCAGGCCTTGAGGACTGTGATTAACCTTAATTGTGTACATAGGGAGAGTGAAGAAATAAAAATTCCAGAGGCAGCACTACAAATGAACTTCAAAAGTCAAATCATTGATATGGCCTTGGATTTTGTGATCAATGCAAGTACTTACATTGCATGAGGAATACTTTTTAATGTCTAGTTTACAGCAGTCTTTGTACTTATATACTTATGTGCCTAAATGGGTAACCCCCTCCAATGATTACACCCTATGCTTATCAAAGGTAACTATGATAATACATTTGCCGGAGACACAGTGCATCTGTGAAGTTTGAATCTGCTGTGAATGCACAGCGGCACTAATATTAGTGAGAAGCTTTGAACTGTTCACTGCATTCAGAAGTTTCATCACTTGCTGTCGCGGCTGAGTCCGAATGGCGAAATAAGGAAAACGCGGAATCCCAGGATCAGAGATGAAAGGAAACAACTTTAATAATTTCCAAGGGTTTTATACACTAGTTCGCAAAAGGTGTGTTAAGTGGCATAAGGCAATTGGCCGTCTGGTCATCCAGCCCTTGAAGGGACTGGTCAAATTCTAAGACACCCATTTCTAAATATTTTCCTAGTCAAAACCATAACAATCAGGCAAACATCCTGCAGGTGGAAGAAGTTTACAAAACCGTAACATAGTCTGAGATAGTTTGCATGGGAAAGACAGAACTCTCACAAAATGCTACAGAGAGACGAAGAAATTCTCTGCTGAAGCTTTTTCAGTATCCACAACTTGCCATGGGAGAGCCACAGCATTTTGCTTCCTCTAATGTCAGAGTAGGTAAGGCTGCAGTCACGTTGGAAGTGTTTGCTACGAGTGCTGGAGATTTTCGCAGTATTTTTACTCCCCTAGTAGAAAAGGAATACAGACTTTAGAAGACTTCACATAATCGACTGTGATTTCCCATTTCATTTCATTTTGTGTATAATCCACTTTCAGTCAAAATTAAACACCCTTTTAAAGCCCAGGCCTTTCAGACTCTGGTTTGTATTCCACAGTTACTATGTATAAATTTATTCTGCATAAGTGTATTTTCTCAAGCAATACAAAGCACTCAAGACACAGATCACGACACTGCCGTGCTTGGTGTGCTTACATTTTCTAAGATCAGAGAGCAGGCTGTCAGAGCAGTTAGCAAGTGTACTTCTTCAATTCAGCATTTCTAGAATTTTTCTCCAACATTTATCATCTCTCAAGAACAATCAGGAAGGAAATTATCTTGTCAAAAGCATCAGAGTTAGTTTTGCTCTCTAGAAGCTTGTAAGTTTCCAGTGTTTTCCTTTTCCGCAATGCAAATCATGCTGGCCTTGCCTTTTACTAGCTCATTTTTAGCAGAATTGGAAATGAAATTCACAGTTTGATATGCATGTATGTTACAGCAGCAAGTAAGTTCTGTCCCAGCTCAAAGACTTCTAACACTAGATTCCTGTTTTTTTCCATTGTCACTGTAATTAGCATGCTGCTTTTTTTGGTATTTTGGCCACTACTTATAGGTAGCCAGATTTTTTTTCTTTGAATGCAGGGAGAAAATAAAAGGGTAGAAAACTAAGATAGAAAGTGCTGTAATTTCATCTTGGTGAAAAGCAAACCCTAGAGTATGCTCTGGGAGGTCTAAATTGCTCAGTAGTTGCTGTTTGTCAGAAAGATTTGAATGGAAGAAAGGCCTAAAAATTGCTTCTAGGGTAAGGTTACTGACCAGGACAGCTAAAATAGCCTGTTAAAGGGACTCTTGGATGGAGAATCGAGAGCTAGAATGCATTTCTTTTAGCTATTAAACTCTGAATGGGCAGCAGCATAACATATCTGAAAACAGTGAAGAAAAAAGATTAAGTAAAATATATTTTATGTGCTTTAAGAAATGTGCCTTCCCATTGAGGAGTCAAATAAGTTAGGGCCAAGGCTGCCAAGGGTAATGTGCTTCAGTAAAAAAAACCCAGAAAATAATGAATAATTAGCCGTTGTAAAACTTAAGGAAGAAACATAGACCCCTGTGTCAGCAAAAAGCTGGATTTCCATATGATCTTGGGTCCTTAGTCTGGAATTAGGATGCTTCTACACCTTGCTTCACTTTGATTTGGAAGGGCAAAAATTATACTTCTGTTGGCTTTCTACTGCGTCTGCAAAGGCAAAGGGAAAATGAAGCAAAGGGAAAGCTTGAATAGAGTTTATCGCATTTGGAACATTCAATTCTGTATCACTGTTTCAATTCTGCCCTGCGATCTGTGCAAGCTCTTGAGCAGCTCTCCTCCCCGTGTATACCTCAAGATAAGGGAAAACTGCAAAGGGGAGTTCCTGGTACTGACATCCTTTATGTGGGAAGAGATACTATAGATCGAGTCTGGATATGACACCTTTCTTCTGAAGTAAAAGGGTCAAAAGGTTATTGCTAAGTTAAATACTTTATCACCTTTCTCAAAGGGAACATTTCTTTCTGCCCTCAGGTGATTCTTTTCTTTGTTGAGTTGGAGCATTTTTAGCATATAAGGGGCAATGACTGTATTGGTAGGTCAGTGTCCTCAAGCAGAAATGCTTTTAAAAGGCCAGCTTCTCCTGAATCAGGACAGAAACGGTCTTTGTCATGTCCTTGTCAGTCACTTCAAAACCTGTCATTTCTTTCTACTGCCTTCCTGAGCACTGAACATGCTACAGCCTGGTTATTATGCTTTTAATAAGACATATAGCCATGGTTGGTTGCATCATTATAATCTGGTCATGAAGTTCAACACATCTTCTATCATAAGGGTATGACTTAAGGAATACTGTGAAGGGTGTTCTTTTAAAAACTACTCTTTTTCTCATGCTGAAGTGTATAACAGAATTCTAGACCTAAACGGAATGAAATTTGTTTAAGTGTTAAAAGAAGACATAATATTTGTTCTTATTTGTCTTTAGAACCTTAAGATTTTAGATGTAACCTTTTCAATCATTTTTACATTATCAAAGTATTCTAGTCTTCTGTTTGCTTGCTAATCATACATGAAAGCTGAACAAAATATGAATCAGTGTTTTGGGCAATAGCCTAAAGGACTTGGAAAAACCTGGGTACATGCATCAGATTTTCTCTCTGACCTTAGACTACCTAATCTTTCCATGGCCTTGGTTCTTCACTTGTAAAAGTCAGCATTTGATGGGTTTCTGCCTCACACAGGTAAGATCTGTGAAATGCCACAATATTAAAATCTCTATGGCTGATAACCTAAGTAAACAGCAAACAGTCATTACTCTGGTAGCTGAAGCTTTAAGAAAAACACCATATGTTTTGAGACTCGCAATAACACTATGAAAAGTGGCAGGATGACAGTACTGGCTGTGTTTGCACATCTTCAGGACAGGCTCCCTGGAGAAAGCCCACGCAATCTTTTAGAGTGTCCTGAAAAAAAGATCCAAGAAATGAGGAACCCCCAGACATTTAAGTACAGTTGTTCATGAAGAAAGTTGTTCATTAAGTACAGTTTCTTCATGAAAAAAAATTACTTTGGTTCAAGGCTTTTTCTGAGAAAGAATTTAATACACTGCATGAAAATATCTGGAAGCAACGGGGCATTTTTTTCAGATGTTCATGTTGGGGCTTCCCATGAAGTGAGCATTAAGATAATCATCTTGGTTTGTTTGTCTATTTTTGCACCACACCAGCATGCTGCGGTGCTGAAATGAGAAAGGATCAGTATTTTTCCAACTTAGCCAATAAGAAAGGTCCTCAGGAAGAGAAGAAAGAATTTGTATTGGAGTTAGTGAGGGCTTTGAAGCTGACGTGTTTGGACTTTGTTTTCAAAGTGAACATAGTACTGTTCTCTTTCTTTCATTCTTTTGTTCTTTTTTCTGGGTCACAGCTTAAAATCCATCCTTCCTCTATCTTCTGCATCTTTTCCCTGTGACCTTGCTCTCATTCTAGCAAGTGTTAAGGCTTGATGGGAACTTAGAGATTCCTGTTGCTAGCCAGAATGACTTTCATCTCCCTGGTGAATCTTGGCTGTGTCTCCCTGCATACTCCCTCTTGCCTCCACTCAGATGATCATTTCCTGTTTGCCATGTCTGTTCCTCCTGTATTGTGTTGTAGGCACTCCAGGAATTTTCCCTGGATGCACATGCACGGGGGATCTCAGCTGCCTTTCTCTTTTCCAGCATTTCTGTGACTTGCTGCCCTAGCCCTGCCAAGGCACAAGGCTGTCTGGATTCCCAGTGCTCACCCCATGTCCTTCCTTATTTGGTAACACAGGATAAACTGCAAGTAGCTCCACCAGGTAAACCACCCATCGGAAGAGCCAATGAGAAATGTTAAATTTTTTGCTTCCACACATCAGTCTAGCTTACTGAAGCCAAACAGAAAGCCAAGAAAGTGCTGAAAGCTCTCTCCCTACTTCTACTTTTTTTCACAATATTTTGCCATGTTCCTTCAAAATCTAGTACATGCACTGTGATGTGGGGAATAACACATACTTTTTGAGGTCAAAGTCCAGAAATGCCACTCTGAACGTTCAGTTGGCTTCATTTTCTATATCTACAACTCTCCAGGAGATTTTGATCATAGCTCCTCTGTAACCATGAGATGCATTCATTAAAAACAACAAATGAAAGAAGGAAGGCAGGAAGCAGTATTTTGCTAAACTCTTATGTATTTATTCTCTCTTAGAGCTTTCTTAATAGTCATTAATTTTCATTAAATGATACAAATATGGACAATTCTTTCAGTTAATGGGTTGTACATATAAGAAGAGAATAAAGACCCTCTCCAAAATTTTGATCAGTCTGGTTACTTGGGTAGAAACTCAATGTATTGAATCTCAGAGCCTCTTGTTCTTGTGAATACATATGGCATAGTTTAGATAAAACTAAAAGAAAAACAGTGTGAACTGAAAATCCTCCTATGTCTTCAACTTTTATTTACATGTCAGTCTCTGGGACGCTGTCAATACAGTGTGAAGCTAACACAAATGCAAAACAGTAAGAGGGTGACTCTGCAGAGCAGTGTCATATCTGTAACCTCTCCCTAGCATGGAGACCCTTGAATGAAAGGAGACAATCAGCTTGAAGCCCATGTGTGCAGCGTGGAGTCACGGAAGAGCTGATATGCCCAATGTTTCACACAAACGCTTACATGATCTAAGGAACTGAGCTTTGAACCTTGAACTTTTCCCATGACACTTCCATCAGGAAAAAAACCTACTTATTTCATTCTGCCAAGATATTTTCCACAATCTTTCATAAGGAGTGAAAATGGGGAAGTCTTTATAAGAGTAAACCTAGAAATACATAGAAGAAGTCTCCTAGTTATCAGCTCCTAATGTGACTCTCTCAGGAGAACTGCCTTCTCTGTCCTTCCGTCCTAAAAACTAGGCTTCTGTGAGTAAGCTGCTAAGATTTTGAGGGTTTTCTTCAGCAAATCTTCAACTCGTTAATGTATAAGGTCATGCAACCTCTCATTTTGAATTAAATAAGCATAGTTATTCACTTTCTAATATAGTAATTAATGAATATGTCTGTCTAGAAATAAATTCCAATTGGGCCAAGATGATTCATCCAAGTGAAAGGTCTCCTTTTAGGTTCAGAAAAGATATGGCAATAGTACAAAAAGATGGGGTCATTACAGTGGTCAAGTTCTATGATAGTGATGAAATACCAGTACCAAAAATCAGGTATTACCAAAATGCTAATCGTACTTTTCATTGTAATCAGGGCAATGATCCTTAATGAGGAACCATAATGAGGATTTAATTACAAAACTTTGTTAAGGATATGCTGCTGGGGATATGACTGTATACCATCAAGACAAAGGCCTGACTCCTGTACACTGCAATTTTTTTGACACTTTTTGTGTGTATTTATATGATGCAGATGGTAAAGTCTGACTAATGTAGAACTTGATAGCGTTGTAGTATTAAGAGTCATTCAAAAAACAAAGCACAAAAGAAAAACCTAACCCTGCAAACCTTCATGCAGATTTAGAAAAAATCAAATCTTGGGGTGTATCAGTGAGTTAGGAAGACTGGAAATAAAGCAAAATGAGAGAGGGTTAGACAGAAAAGAAGAAACTTTTTTCAGTTACATTATTGGTTTGGAAGCTACAAGCAAAAAGTTTGAGTCACACCTTATCCTTCTAAGGAATGCCGGAAATAGTTCAGGACAGTAAGTACTTATTGCACTGATCATGTGAAAATGAAACAGTTTCCTCAGAACCACAGTTTCCCCTTTATCAATTACTGTATCAAGAGCCTAAGACGTATCAAGAGCCTAAATTGACCTAAGATAACCTTGTAAAGATGAGGAGGAAAAAAAACCACACCAGATATTTGATTTTCCCTGCAAGTGGAAAGTGACTAATGGCCTCATGACTCCTATTTTAGAGTTTAAGAGATTTCACTGTAGTAGGTCCATTTCTATTCACCTTTACCAACAGGGTTTATCATCCAAAGTGGAAATCTAGGGAAAAAAGTGTGGTGAATATGGATGCTCTTTGTAAGGCTCCTGTATAAAAGAGCTCAATTGCTCAAAAGTCCATATATACCATTTCAGCACGAACTAATAAAACTGTATCAAAGTCCAGGAGTCATAAGACCTGAGGCCAAAGATGTCTTAAGTGAAAGCTATTATTTCTTTGATGGAGATGTCTTGTCTCATGACCTTGACACCTGTGTGTCATTTGAAACACTGGCATCTTTAAGGGCTGTCAGTAAACAGATTTGCTCCTATCACAAGCTGAGACATTATAATTTCTTCACAATGTATAAGTGGTGATAGTATGGGCTTGTCACTACCTTTACGGCTGGTGCCTCTGCAAGATTTTAGCCTGCTCTGAGAATCACTGTCCAAATGAGATTTGTGCAAAAGCACTCCATCCTATCAAATGCTATGGGAAAAAAAATGGATGCGTGTATTCTTCTGGCACTTTGTCTGTAACCAGGGAAGGGCAGAGGCTTCTTACCTGCCACATGAGGTCACATCAGCAGGATTCCTTTCCAAAACAAGTTATCCCTTTCCAAAAATAACTGTTCACCTCCAATAAAGCAAAATAATCAGAGTTGATCCTATGGGGGGAAAAAAATTAAAAGAGAGAAGCTCTCAGTTTTTAGAATGGGATGTAAGTTCTGCAGATAAGACCTTGTAGGTGAAAGTAAAGTTCATTGTAATCTAACTTTGAGTTGCTGCATGCTGACAAGAGCTGCCACATTCACCAATATACCTTCTATGTGACAGCTGAATAAAATTTGGGCATCTTGCTTTATAGAGTGTGGTAAAAGTTAATTGTTTGTTGTGACTTCCTAAGGGAAGAACTTCAAAACCTATGTCCTTTTGCAATACTTGAGAACAAACATGTAGCAGGGCCAGCAACATATGCCACACCTTCTTCCTTCAGGCAATATATGAAATAGCTTTCTGACAGCTTAGCAGCTCACCAGCTTCAGAGCCAGGCTGGCCAGACCAAATGCACAGAGCCAGGACTTATGATTTTTCTGTAGGCAATGTGATCCATGTACTGCGGCCAGAAGTAAAACTTTAACCTTGAAGGCAGCCCTAAATGAAGTGGGAACAGGAAGACAGGCCAGGCCCCACAGAAAACAATTATTGATCCATCTCACATCTGGATTTATTTTGCAAATGCCTGTAGTGTCAACACACAGCTTTGAAAAAGAAGAACAGGAGTTCAGTAAAGAAAATGGTAGCCACAGCAGATCTACTTGACAAGCCACAGTACATCTCTGCTGAGGGATTTACTTTGCCTTTGTAGAGTCTCCTAGAGATAGTTCTTTTGGGAAGGAGACCACAGTGCTGGGAAAGATTTGAAAAGTCTAGCTAGTACATTTCCATATTCTGCAACTCTGTCAAGAGCAGGGGGGTTGTTTAAGATATATTAATTTTACAATACTGGAATGAATCCATGTCCAGTTAGCCATTAAAACAAGCTATTTGCCATGCATTTACTTTTGTTGACTGAAAGACAGAGGAAAGAAAGTATACCTTGTGGAGCTTCTACAATTGTAAGTCTGCAATTACTGAGTTTCAGTTTTCTTACTACTTTTTGTAACACAAAGGAGTTACATAGCCTGCAAGACAATGCCACATAACAAAAAAGGTAGAAATAAAATTTCTCCTTAGTCATATTGAAAAGTATGATTAGCAGTAAGTGATGGACAGTGTCATTCTTTATTTGTCATTAATGTTCTAATTATCAAAGGCAAAATTAGAAAACTTTATGGCTTGATTTCCACTTAGAGAACTTATTTTAAGCATGAGCTGTAAAAAAACATGCTAAGGCTTGCTTGAAATAAAGTGTAAGTGGACATTTTCTGCTTCTGCATGTACATGTAAATTTGTTATGAAAATATTTTTCTGTGACCATATTCAATTGGGAAAGCAACCAGGGTTGTCTGCAAATAAAATAATTCATAGCAGGAGGTCACAGACTGCAAGGAGAGAAAATTACTTGACTGTATGAGAAACATTAAGTAGCCATAGGGCATGTCCTCTGGAAAAATAGGAAAACTAAACCTTAGTACAGGCTAGTTTTTTGATTTTATTTTCTTCAAATTTTCCTCATTACCTGAGATATTTGCAAGGAAAAGGTTTTTGTGCGCTTGAAATTTGTCTGTGCCAGTTCTGAATAACAAGACAGACATCTAAAATCTACATTTATATTTTCAGAAAGAAATTTTTTGTGAAAAAAGTACCAATTCTGTAATCATGAGCATAGCTGCAGATCTTTACTACCATCAGCAGTCTTATTGAAATCTGTTTCCCCATCAATGTTTGACATTGAGACAAGGTCAGAGAGAATATCTTTTATTAGTTCACTCAGTGTTGTTAGAAAATTCTAACATGTTCTTTGATTATTTAAGGCATTTTTCTAGTTTCAGAAGGCAGATGATGTATTATAGCTACATTACAGCTGTAACAACATTACCCCTTTAACCATATTTTGCTAAGTGACTGACAGCCTGAATCTTAATTAAAAAAAAAAATGCCTGAAAGTCTCTGCACCACCACTATAGATTTAGTACCATGAACACTTTTTAAATTTAAGCACTATTTGTTTAAACAGCTTTGGAATTCACATCTGTGCCCTATTTCCACATTATCCCTTCATGTGCAGAGCTATAAATATGCATGTATCACACAGTGAACCTGAGTTAATAAATAACATAGATGAAAAATAACCTCAATAGAAAAACATTGTCTTATTTTTAAATCAGCTGTGACTCCCAGCCCAGAATATCTACCACCACAACTGAGCAGGTAGCATGAAAATACGACTAAGTGGGAAGGAGCAAAGGTTAAGATTGTTTAAATTGACATTGTTATTGAATGAATGGCTCGTGAAATTCTACTCTGGGATCTGACTACATCTTAGAGAAGTCCCCTCCCATCTGCTTAGCAGCATCTGCCACCATGTTCTGAAATACAAAAATAAATCTCATCCAGATGAAAGTACAATGAAATTCTTGATTATCCCAGATGGAATTTTTTTTTTTTTTTTTTTTTTGGAAATGAGGATTAATAGCTCTGACCCTTATACTGGCTGTACCGGAATTTTTAAGAATTTGTGAAATTGTGACTCAGGGGTGGAATTTATGTGTTTATATGGCGGGGAGGGGCAGGTAGTAAGAAATGTGTAACCCCATATTATAATCTACCTATTGCAGAACCTGACAAAACCATGATGGGTGGTGGTTACTGTACAACCCACCTTCATCCAAGTGCTGCTGAATCTTGGTTTCCCACGTGAAAGACAACCACTTCCCACCATATGGCGTCTCTTAGCACCCTTCAGGGGCATTTGTTCACAGCTGACTCAAAGAAGATTTCAAGCTGTTGAATCATCATTCAATCTTTCATAAACAAGTAAGTAATCTGTGAAAAGCTTTCATATGACTAAGTAATGTCTTGATTTTCCTATAAAGATGTCAGACATTGTAAAGTACAATACAGCTGTGGAATTATTTGATGAAATAAGAAATTGTGGTTTTGATATCTCAATAAAATTATTCATTAAGAACAGCTTTATTTTCTGAAGAGAGCAATGGAAAAAACCAAAAGTATCAGCCATATAGACAAAGACCCATTTAATAAATAGAAGTAACAGTAAAAAAATACACATGCATGTGCACACAGAGCCCTCAAGGACAGTGAAATATATGTCAGTACTATAAGTTGTTTCTAAGTAAGGGACATTCCTTTGTTGGTATAAATCAGTGCAGTTTGCTGATTTTGTGAACTCCACTGATTTAAGCTACACTGAATATCCAGCCTTTTGACAGTTTCTCTGGAGTTATTCCTGGCACTGGAATGTATCGCTAAAGTTCAAAGACACATTCTGTGCTTTTATGTCAAGAGCTACCACTATATAGGGTATTATGAATAACGTGACATCTAATAGAAAATAGTACTTTCTAGGAATAATGTCACCTTTACTCAGCTAGAGGTATAAGTTGTTTTCTGAGAGTTTAGTTTTAACTGCTTGTCCTGATCTAAACTGAGAGTGAGTGACTTCCAATTTACCAAGCTAAGAAGCGGATTAGATACCATAAAACTATTTCCTGTATTTTCACAAGATATTATTAAACCTCCCCTAGCGGATCAGTTATTTGTGCTCCAGACTTTTATCTAGGTTAGCTCAGTGGTATTTTGAATCTTTTAACTTGTGGATTTAAAAAGAAAGAAAGGCAAAAATAAAAAAAATCTCAGTCCCAGATTCCACAGAACCCTTTGGAAACTTTTCACACCCACATTACTGTGTAACATCTATGGATTTGCTTTTCTGTTACAGCCTTTCTTCAATTATTTAGAATAGCCATTCAGGAGTTTCAGACTGCTGATTAAAAATCATTCTGCTACTTTTCTTAGTGTCCCAGTACCATGTAGTTGAGCTCAATCCTTGAAAAAAACAGGGGAGTTGTGAGCATTCAATTCATACTAATGTCCTTTTTCAAGCAGATGTACCAGATGTTGCTTGGCTTAGCAAAGCTCTTTCAATAGCTGTGTGTTCCTCATCATCACATGTATCCTTTCAAAAATTAGAGTATCGTTAATATCACTGATATTTTAAATACCTGCTGTCTAATCTTTAACCATCAAATCAAAGTTTCCTTTGAACAGAAAACTCTGCTGTCAGTCTTTCACAAGGCAATATACATTTGAATGTTCCAACAACTGATGCTCCTATGTTTGAAAGAGAAAAAATGAGAAAGAGTAAGATATCTGAATAACATATAACTTTATGAATGAAATGCAGTGAATCCAAAGCTGTATTCAATATGCAATGCAGTAACAAGCTATCAACTCACCATGTTTACAAAATGCTGCTTAATGGAAGAATTGAGCCCTCCACAACACCCAAAATTTAGCTGCTCTCTTCTCACCTGTTATAACGGGTTAGCCATCTATTCACATGCAACCACATTGCAAATTATCAAACTTTAAAGGTAATTTTTGGCAAAAATAATTAGTTTCTAAGTGTCATCACAGAAAGCTAAGCATTCAAGGAATAACAGGTGACATCTCTTGGAAGATATATATAAAGATTGGCCGAATATTAGTCTTGGCCCATGGACCTTAAGCTAAAATCCAAATTTAGACTCAGATCCATGGTTTCCAGAGTTAAAAATAGAGAAAAAGAAAAATATTCACAGCATTATCTGTTACACAAGACCTAAATATACTCAGGGTTTTTGACTTAATTTATGCTCAATTTTATAAACTGACACTAACAAAAATAACATCAAATAAAATTACACAATATTTTGTGAGCTTCCTATTTCCCATGCAATTATATTCCTATAATTGTATTGGTCATTGTAATAAAATTTCAGCTCCTTGACACAAACTTGCTCTGGGATATAGAACAAAAGTGTGTTTCAGATTATCCTGTGCTATCATATTAGTCTAAAGTTAAGATGCTAATGAATGAGCAAAGTAGAACCTTTTACTGGTGGGGGAAATAAACAACTAAAACCATGCAGGATAGCAGAGTAATGTCTCCTACTGTAGTAGAGCTCTCACTGGTTGCTCTCTTGGGAAGACTTGTGATGAATCTCTCCAATTTGCTATCTGAAGAGAATAGTCTGTGCACTTGCCTATTTAATCTACCTTTCTGCTCCTGAAATAATATTCTCCTCTTAATTCATCACCCAAGTCATTGTACTGGTCTCCTAGAATAAAAATAAGATCTACAATAAGCTGTGAATATTATGCCCATCTCTGCTTAATTTATTTACTTTTCCAAAGGGGGAAAAAGCCAGTATTTGATTAATTTTATGCCAAATTTTCTTCTAAAATTATGTAAATTTGTCCATCTATGGCAGTTTGGCCTGGGCTGAATGCCAGGTGCCCCCCAAGGTTGCTCTATCACTCCCTTCCTCAGCTAGGCAGGGAAGAGAAAATATAAGGAAAAGGTCATGGGTTGAAATGAGGGCACCAGGCACCACCATGGGCAAACCAAATTTGGCTTGGGGAAAATGAATTGAATCTATTACCAATCAAAATCAGAGTATGATAGGGAGAAGTAAATCATAAAAACACCTTCCCCCCCAACCCTCCCTCATTCCTGATCTTATGTTTTGGATTTGTGCTGAAAGCTGAGTTGATAATATAGGGATGTTTTTGCCACTTCTGAGCAGCACTTACACAGCATCAAGGCCTTTGGAGGGGGTTTGGGGGGAGCAGGGGGCATTTGGAGTTATGGTTTTTGTCCTCCCAAATCACCTTTATGTGTGATGGACCCCAGCTTTCCTGGGGATGACTNTAGTAGAGCTCTCACTGGTTGCTCTCTTGGGAAGACTTGTGATGAATCTCTCCAATTTGCTATCTGAAGAGAATAGTCTGTGCACTTGCCTATTTAATCTACCTTTCTGCTCCTGAAATAATATTCTCCTCTTAATTCATCACCCAAGTCATTGTACTGGTCTCCTAGAATAAAAATAAGATCTACAATAAGCTGTGAATATTATGCCCATCTCTGCTTAATTTATTTACTTTTCCAAAGGGGGAAAAAGCCAGTATTTGATTAATTTTATGCCAAATTTTCTTCTAAAATTATGTAAATTTGTCCATCTATGGCAGTTTGGCCTGGGCTGAATGCCAGGTGCCCACCAAGGTTGCTCTATCACTCCCTTCCTCAGCTAGGCAGGGAAGAGAAAATATAAGGAAAAGGTCATGGGTTGAAATGAGGGCACCAGGCACCACCATGGGCAAACCAAATTTGGCTTGGGGAAAATGAATTGAATCTATTACCAATCAAAATCAGAGTATGATAGGGAGAAGTAAATCATAAAAACACCTTCCCCCCCAACCCTCCCTCATTCCTGATCTTATGTTTTGGATTTGTGCTGAAAGCTGAGTTGATAATATAGGGATGTTTTTGCCACTTCTGAGCAGCACTTACACAGCATCAAGGCCTTTGGAGGGGGTTTGGGGGGAGCAGGGGGCATTTGGAGTTATGGTTTTTGTCCTCCCAAATCACCTTTATGTGTGATGGACCCCAGCTTTCCTGGGGATGGCTAAACACCCACCTGCCCATGGAAAATGGTGAATTCCTTGCTCTGCTTTGCCTATGTGTGTGGCTTTTGCTTTACTTATGAAACTCTACCTCGATCCACAAGTTTTCATACTTTTACCTTTCTGATTCTCTCCCCCATCCCACTGGGAGGAAGTGAGTGAGTGCCTGTGTGGAGCCTAGGTGTTGGCTGAGGTTAAACTATGACAGTAAGTATCAGAGGGCTGGGTGGTTCATTTAACACAGGACATAAGCACAGAAATTTGTGTGTTTCTGTGGTGAAAATCCTGGATCATAAAACTGATTAACAGTATAAAACCTTTTTTTTCAGGAATTCTGTAATCACTGTGGTTTCAATATGTGCAAACATACCTCTAGTTTTATTTAGTGATAACTCTTATCTGTGCTTTAAGGAAAAAAACAGTAATAGTGTGTCGGAGAAGTCTACAGTCCTCCCTAATACAATCTTTAAAACAAAAAATTACTTACAAAGTCTGATTTAAACCACCAACAGATCAAGAAAACTAAGAGATGTAGTTTACCCTCTGCTCTTGTGGTTACCTGTTCTTGATTTTGTCACCTTTGATCACTCAGTGCAGCATGAACCTCATTTGGTGACCTGAGCCATTGACTGAGACTGACCAATGGCCATTACACTCCATTAACAAATCAGTGCATTTAAAATAACAATCTTAGGGACTTATTTGTAATAAGATGCGAGTGTCAATAGGCTCTCTTCTGGTGAAAGACAGAAGAGTTATTTGCTCTTAGAATAATTTAAATATTGTTCTGTTCTTCTACACACCTTTTACCATGGTTGTATCTTCTTGTTTGGGTTTTAGGAGTTACCCTTTTGTTTTCCTTTTCTCTTAAAGAATTTTTCCCATATTGGCAGCTAGGAGACAAATCACTGAGTACTTAAGAGAGACAAAAGGACCTGGCCACAGGAAGGGAGGGTCTGTGAGTGGCCTCTTTTTTTTTTTACTCGAGGTGGGGTGCGGAGCCTGGCGCGGTGTTCTCTGGGCGTTTGGGGGGAGAGGGAAGCCACGCTTCTGGGGGAGAACCCACCACTGCAGAGTCTGGCTTTTCTCCGGCTTTTTTCCACCACCGTGCCTCAGAGAAAATCGCCGGGACCCCAAGGCTGCTTTTCCCTGCCCAGCTAAAAGTTGGGCCGCGGCTGCCCTGCCTCGCCGCTCCTGGGCTGTGCTCCTGTGAGCCTTCACTGCCCGCCTGCTGTTCTCGAGGGTCTGGCTGGACATCGGAATCGGCTGTCCGGGGCTTTGTGAAGCTTTTCTTCCATCCTCCCCCGGACAGGAGAGCTGCCATCACCGCGTGTTCCCCGAGCTCGCTCCGGAGCCCCCCTGCAGCCGAAAGGAACCATCGCACCCACCCTGCGCCCCGGGAGCCACCAACACCCCTGCCCGCTGTGACCGTCACTGCGCGGAAGGGGAAGGTGCCTGCGGCCGAGAGAGGCTGGCACTGGGTTACTGGTTCTGTTCTGTTGTTACTGCCACAGTTATTGTTGTTGGTTGCCTTGTTGTATATATATATATATATTTATATATTAGTAAAGAACTGTTATTCCTATTCCTCATATCTTTGCCTGAAAGCCCTTAATTCCAAAATTATAATAATTCGGAGGGAAAGGGGGTTTCATTCTCCATTCCAAGGGAGGCTCCTGCCTTCCTTAGCAGACACCTGTCTTTCAAACCGAGACACTTCTGGGTTAACCTAATCAAACAGCTGCAGACAATATATGATCTATTAACAAAAAATGTTTTAAATGGGAAATACTTTTTTTTTTCCCCTTTATTTTCCTTTTTTTTTTTTTTTTCAATTGTGGGGCTGCAGGATAAAATTTTGACAAACTTGCAAACAATTCACCAACCTGAGATTGATGAAATGGTAGACACAAGGTCTGGCTTAACTACAACTAGTTGAAGATTTAAAAAATTTGATTGTTTGGGGATTTTTTTGGCAGAAAGTGCTATTTTTAGGAAATCCATGGAAGTTTCTTGATATGTTTCAACCAATTATGCTAAGTGTAGACAGAATAGAATTTTTTGAAACCTTGCTGATTTCTTGTAAGCTTGCCTAAAATACTGTTAAAGAACTTACATATTCAGATTGGAGTTTCCAGACCAATCTGCCATGCAGCCTGTTTCTGGAGCTACACAGGCTTTTTGCAACAAAGTTAGTCCTTCTCTAAAGAACAAATATTTAATTTGCATCCTTGCCAAGAGCCTTGATTGCATGACCTAATAATCTCAGCAATATCAGAATGGGCCTTAAGTACAGGAACTAGGAGTTGTTAATTCCTGTCCTTTTTAATCAGTCTTCTTATTGAATTACCATTTTGGTTTTGTTCAGAGCAGCCAAATAGCAGTTGTTAGTCTTTCTCTTTTCATTTATACCAGCCTCTTCAAAACAGAGTTAAGAATGAGTTTTCATTCAGCAAATGGCTTTTACAGATGCATTTGCAATACAAAATTTATACTTAAAAGCTGAGACTCTAGGCACATGATACCCAGAGTTTTAAAAATACTGGCACCATACTGATTTGTAGATTAGTACTTGTGAGTGGCTCAAACACAATCTTTGTGACTCAATACAACCCTTAAATTGCCTATTTACAGGCAATAAATATGATAAGATATGAATAGATATGAAAAGAAAATATTGTTTATAATTCTTATATGTCTCTTGGAAGTTTGCTGTCCTATAGCATTTATTTAACAAAGAGAAAAGGATGCTTGCATGTGTTCTTTAAAAATCAGGAAACTGTGCTTTCATAATTGTTAAGCACCTTCAAGTATGTCAAAAAATACGTTCGTGAAAAGATTTAAATAGTAACTTACCACTTCAAAATAAAAAATTAATTTGGCCAAACCATGTTTTTGAACAATTGAATAAAGTGCTGTTCTTTGGAAAAAGGTTTAAAACAAAAGTAAATTAAACACAGAAATGGAATTGATTGTCATTGTTAGCTTTTCTTCTTTGGTATTTAATTTGTATGAGATTGAGGATAAATGTCTGCGTGCATTTCAGATTTCCTCCCTTTAGCATGTGTTGGCCCATGCTTGCAAGTGTGCATTCACTCTCAGATGCTGATACAACCATACTCCTTGCATGTGCCAGCATGTGTGCACTAACAGTGTACTAAAAAGTGAGAGTCTGAAGTTGTAGGCAATCTCTTTCTCTTTCTTCCTCCATGACCAACTTTCCCATTTCACAATGAACAGCTGACAAACCCCTTGTATATACCCATATATCTGACAAACCCATTATTACCTCCCAGAAGATAATTTGTCTTTGGAATTGTTCTTCTCTCAACATCTTTTACATATCTGAATGTAATTATTATCTCCAAAACAGTGTTTATCTCAATTTTTGACTTTATTAAAAAAACCCAAAACCCCAAAAAAATCCAAAAAAACCCACCACCATCCCCCCAAAAACCCCACAATATGTAATGGGAATTGGTCAGATGGACCCAGTCAGAGAGTTTTGGTCAATGACTCTATGCCCAAGTGGAGACCAGTGTCAAGTGTTGTCCCTCAGGGCTCTGACTTAGGACGAGTGCTCTTTAATATCTTCATTAACCACATAGACAGAGGGATTGAGTGCACCCACAACAAGTTTGAAGATGACACAAAGATGAGTGATGCAGTTGGCACAACACAAGGACAGGATACCATCCAGAGGGACCTGGACAAAGAGGACCTGGACAAAGAGGACCTGAACAAACTTGAGAAGTGGATCCATGAAAAATTTATGAGGTAGATATGTTAAATACCAAATCCCACTATATTAAAAGAAAAGAAAGTACAAATAAGAAAAATTTGTGTGAATGTTTTGTGGTGATTCGAAAAAAAAGGCATGTACTACTACTCAGACACAGAATATGTTCATAAGTATATAGACTTATTTTGAGTTGCCTTGGCCTATTTATTTCTTTAGTTCTTAAATCTGCATTCATGATTGTTCTAAAATAATACTTGAAATACCAGACTTGGTGAAGGAAGGTGAGAGACACCAAAAATACTTGAAATACCAGACTTGGCTGGCATGTTTCCAAAATAGACTCCTTAGAATTAAAAAGTTTTTGGACCACACTATGCAGCATTGTCATGAAATGAACAGAAACCTATCTGTGGTGACTTACAGTCACTTGATTGTTTAAGCATGTTTTTTTCATTAAAAAGCAAGCTAAAAACATGTTAATGATTACAATATACCTTTCCAATATGCAATGAGAAAAAAAGCAACGGATTCAAAGATAATTACCCTATCAGAGCAATGTTAAAATTATCCTGTCACATCCCTATCATTTTGTCATTGCATTAGCTGACTTTATTAGGACCTTTACAGGATCTGCTTTTAAAATCCAGTAAGCATTGAATATAGCTTCTAAAAGAGACATTTTGCAGTTGTCTTTGTGGGCAAAAAATAATCAAAATAAAAATCCCCAAACCTGCAACACAAAAAAATATGGTTTTTTGGGAGGAACACAAGGAATTCCTCAGATTTTCCCATTTCCCTCTCACACTGGTTTTCCCCTTTTGCCTTCAGTCACCTACCTGCTCTGTCCATGCCCTTCCTTTTTAGTATTCAAACACTCCTCATTCTCAAATTACTTTATTTATGTAGTACCTTCCAATTACATATATACTTTTGTCAATGTCTCCCTTGGACCCTCTTTATCTACCATGAAATCTTGTAGCCTTTAGATGTCTTGCCCTCCAACACACTACTCTTTTTAGGTTAAGGTATTAAGATTTGATATCTTCTAGAATTATCACAGTCCAACAGGTCAGTCCTCAGTTCTGATAACAAGATTCTCTCTTCTCTCCAGGGTAATTGCAAGAAAAAGTAAGCATCACCTATCCCGGTCGAGTAAGCAACCAAATTGCCCTCATGGCCAGAGCTCCCTGACCCTTACAATCTTTCATCCTACTTGCTGCTTGCTTATCTACTTCTGCCGACTCGGGCATCAAACTCCACACTTCACATTACCAGGCTGGAAGAATACTCGCTCTGCTTGTCATGGCTCCCTTGGTGGAACGAGGCTGGCATGTCTCCCATTTGGGTGGTATTTACTGAGGTAGACCAGCCTGCTACAGCCCTAGCTATTAGACACTAGCCCCAAAGATGGCTGGCTTAATTAGGCAGTCCACCAAGGTGTAGGTTTCTCACCAGAGTGGCAATATCATACATAGATTTAGAGGTGAATAACTGAATCATGGTGCATCAATTATATCTGATACTTTCCTAGCAGGAATGTATATATGAATACATGTATTCACACAGGACATTTAGCAGCTCTGACACGGAGACATGATTGACTTGTTTAATGGGTCCTTTGTCAAACATCTGAACTAAATGTCTTTTACTTTGAATTGTAAAACCCCAATCAAATGTCTATGGTATTTTCCTAGATTTTATAAATATATATTTAAAAGCTCTGCTTAAAACAGCAAAAATGTCTCTCCATGGAAGTACACTAATTATTACGGGCAATATTAGGAAAAGGTTTACCACCAGGTTTAAATGAGCAACTGACTGACATTGGAATATATTGAATTGTTCTGAAAGCACAATTATAGAAAGCTCACTCTCATAGCTATTAGCGTTATTTTTAAACCTACTTAATATAGATCAGAAGTCAAATGAAAATATCTTCAAAGGCTTATGATCGTTCATGTGAGTCTGAAAGGTATTTGGGAATTCTTGGTCAGGACATCTTAAATATCATTGCCACGGGACTTTAGAATCATAGTACAGATGTAATGTTGCTTCAGGAAACATTTGAGTGACATTTAGCATTTAATGTTTCTCTGGACTTCTCTGCAAAGATTAGAGAAGAAGCAGTTTTAGATTCTGAGTCAATTTTATCACACCCAGACTGATACAACACAAAACAGAGAATATTATCCCAATTGCCTACAGGTGAAGTACATTTCTGTAAAAGAACTTTTTGCACTTCTCCTGAAGTGCATGTATTAGAAAGGTTACAGGGTTCTTCTGGCTTGCTCAGGATTTATTTTTGAGATGTCCATAAACAGTTCAGATTCAGCCCAGGGGGAAATCTGATATTTTAGAAATATAAAATGTACACTAGAAGTGGCATAATTTCAAAGTGAAGCTTAAGGAAATCAAGGATCATCTGCTGAAGACAGGACACAAGAGAAAAAAAAAGAAGACAAACTCCCCCAAAACACAGAAAAAAAACCCTATTCAAAAACCCAGCATTGATATACATTTTAATATGTTTTAACATTTCCAGTCCTTTTGAATAAAATGTAAGGAGAAATGGATGGTTTGCATAAAAAATATGTGCTACGAAGATCTAAGTTAAGACTGGTTTTACAGGTTCACTACTTAACAAGAAATTCAAGCGGCAAACATGAATTCAGGATTTAAGGAGATCTGAAGAAGATCTGTTAGGAGAAGTCTGTCCATAGTGGCTAGATCATTGAAACAAGAAGTGTCCGAGTTTCATTGCTTTCTCTAATTTGTGTGGTTCACGTACTAGACAGCGTGTCCCAGTCTTGGAGCACACATCCCACTTCTGAGATGCATAGCTCGGTCACATCCCTCAAGAACACCAAGAGGCATTCTGTTATTACTCTGTACACATATTGTTTACCTTGAAAGGCAACTTGGATGGAGAGGAAGGGATGTGGGAAGGTAGCTTTGCTGGAGTTTTATAAGGGTGAAGGAAGGTGAGAGACACCTAGCAGAGTCACTTAGTTACCCTGAAAAGCTCAATTTCTGTAAGATTACTGAAAAAAATTCCCGTATTCACTAATACTTGTTCAGCTACATGTAGTAAATCTGCTCTGGCAAGTATTCACAACCCCTTTTGTTTGCTTTCTGTGAATATTCAGGAGAATAATGTTTGATGAAAGAGATAGTGTTCCAAACTCTTTTGCAAATATGTATTTATGAAAGAAGTATTTACATGGGGATCTTGAAAGCTGAGATTTTTCACATAATAGAGTTAACCCCTATGCTTCCTAATCCTGCAGAAAATGGAAAGTGTTCCACCATTCTGTTTATCTGTACTTTCCTCCTTAGTTAGTACACCATGTTAATAATCCTAGAAACAGTAACTTCCACAAGACTATTTGCAATGGCAAAGTTATCTTGAAAGACATAAGTGTCAGGAAGGGACAACTTATTAACTAGAGTCAGGATTCTGATAATTTATCTGTGTTAATATATTTAGAACTCAATTTACTCACCCAGATATAGGTATCTAGTAATGTGATGACCTGCACTGTTGTATTTCCAATGGTTTTATGAATAATTTATCACAGATGTTTCATTCGGAATTTCGAATTTTATGGTCACATGATGTGTGATAGTCATAACTGAAATTATTGGCCTTTAATATTTGTTGACAGTGTGATACCGCTAACAATGGTTTTATTGAGGGAATTGAGACAGTGGCAGGGAATAAAACAGGAATTTATAAATCTAAAATTAAGTCTATTTTTCATAGGAAAAGCATTTAAAAGAAATTTAATACGGATTATTTTATTATGGTATTTTTATTACAGTATTACATGCAAAAAATCATACTAACGTATTAAATTCAAAATTTACATAGATTACAAAAATGTCTTTTCATACCTCCTAATCCAAAGGATTATGGATGAACAACTATATGGATACTTACCTGTCCTCTAGGAATTGGAAAGGGATACCGTAACAGCTGTGAATGATGTATTAAATTTGATTTAGCAGGAATTTTCATTTGATTTAACAATATGTTCACATGTGTATGTGCACACAGTATACAGAAATCGCACGTCTCAGTATTCCTTGTACAGACCAAAATGACCCAAGTTATATCCCACTTTAATAAACTAAGGTATTAAAGCAGGTTAGCAAAGTGTTAGGAATCAATGAAGGTAAAAACTCTTCAAGTATATCCCCCATTCTCAAACAATCCATATGTGCTGGTTTAACACAGTCTGTTATTTTGGTGAGGGGGGGGAAGCCACAGGGGTGGGAAGCTGCTAGAAACTTCCACGGTGTCCAACAGAGCCACTCCCTGATGGCTCTGAAGATGGTCATGCTGCTGGCCCAATTAGAGAAGTTGGTAACACCTCTGTAATGAAACATTTAAGAAAGAAAAAAACCCATGCTCAGTTCTGCCAAGGGGTGGTGAGGTGGCCACTGGGGGCCATGCTGGGCGTGGCCACAGGGATGCGGCACCATGGCTGCCACCATACCTGGCACGGCCTGCGGCGATCTGTGCCTGCCTAGCCGCTCCTAGGCAGCCGCGCTGCAGGCAGAAAGGCAGGAGTGGCGGTGGGGCTGCATGGCCGCAGCGGCTGGCACTGCCTGTGCAGTGGCAGCGGGGCCCACATGGCTAGTGGCAAAAATGTGGCCAGCAATTCCTCGACACGGAACCCAGATGAGGTCAGCTTCTCGGCACTGAAAAGTCCTGCAGAAATCTTTGAACTGGTGCAATTTGTTGGCAATGATATTTACGAGCAGCAGTTTTTTCCTTCTTAGTCAGAGAAAGAAGAGGAAGTGAGGACATATGGCGGGAGACAACATGGCGACACCAAGGAGAGTGGAAAGAAAAAGGGGGAGAAGGGGCTCCAAGCGTCGCAGTCAAGACCTCTCTGCAAGCTGTGGTAAGGACTATAATAAAACAATCTCCCTGTAATCCATGAAGTCCATGGGGGGGATGCAGAGATCCACTCGCAGCCTGTGAGAAAAAGTGCTCATGTTGGAGTTGAGTGGATGTTAAAAAGCTGTAATCTAATGAGAGACCTGAACAAAGAAAGAGGGCCCTTGCTTCTAAACTGGAACAGCTTATACTTAAAAGGCTACACCCCATGGACTAAAACTCCATGCAGTTTTAGGAAGACTGTTTTGCCCATGGGAGGGACTCATGTTACAGCAGGTTGGGCGGGACTGCTACTGGTGACAATTAAAACAACGCTGGAGAAGTTCACAGAGAACTATCTCCCATGGGAAGGACCCCATGACACAGCAGAAAAAAGAAGCTTGCCCTAAGCGAACTGAAGAAAGATTTCTATTGAGAAAGCAACAAAAACCCTCATGGCCTGTCTCCCTGCGCTGTCGGTGGGAAGGAGGGAGGGGCTGGTAGGGGGGAAAAGGTGTTTTAAGGGTTTATGTTAGTTCTCTTTATCCTCTTTTGATTCTGTTAATAATGATTTTTCTTTATACCGTTTAAGTTTAAGCCTATTTTCCCCTCAGAATATTTTCTCCTAATCCTTATCTCAACTCATGAACCCTTTGTTTTTTTTCCCCTGCTCTGCTCAGCTATAGCAGAAAAGAATGAGTGAATGGTTTTTCATGGGTGCCTGGCATTTGGCCAGTGTCAAACCATGACACCCTATGCATACCTTCTCAAAAATACCAGTTTAGAAAATATCTACACCAATAAACTAGAAAGGAAAGGACTTGTGTTTAAAATCTGTGCCAAAAGAGAATGATATTCCATAGCTTTTCCTTTTTGTGTGCATTATCCACACATAGCTGTTACTCAAATTGCTGCAAATTTCAAGTCTTCTGTACTAGTAATTTAAGGACTATACACATGACATTCAACAATTCCACTGGGGAATAATAAGTGAAGTAATTTCATTGTTTAGAAATTCCAGAAAATCACAAGTAAAATATAATCTAACATTATTGACATTTTTATTCACTAGAGTTATCAACATTTTTTTTTTGACAGACAGAAATACCAAGAAATTGACAACACTGTCTGAAATTCAAGGAAATACGTCTAAAGAAGAGACAAAAATCTGACACATGGAATTACCATCTGACTGATATTCTTACACACTTATCATTCAATGGTCACCACCCTGCCCTTCCCAAATGGTCGAGGTTGGAAGGGAGCTCTGGAGGTCACCCAGTCCAAGCCCTCTGCTTAAACAGGACCATCTAGAGCAGGTTTCTCAGGACCAGCTGGCTTTTTGTCCATTCTTTCTCTCCAAGGATGGAGGCCCCACAACCACCCTGAGCAACCTATGCCGACGCTCTGTCACCCTCATGTTGATGAAGTGTTTTCTGATGTTCAAAGCAAAGATCCTGTCTTTCAGTTTGTGGCCACTGTCCTGGTCCTGTCACTGGGCACCGCTGAAAAGAACCCTTCTCTGTGTTTGCCCTCTCTCTTCAGGTTTTGGTATAAATTGTTAAGCTTCCCCCCGAGCATTCTCTTCTTTATGCTAAACAGGCTATTTCTGTACAAAACCAAAAAGGATTTTATTTAATGTTTTCAGACAATAATCATTCTTAAAGATGCTAGCATAAATATGCCAGTCCAATTTTAATCAATAACTGGGACATTGTATAATAAAATTTGCATTGCTCATTTCAACACTGAGATTTAAAATAAACCTAAATTATAATGTTATTGCTGAGAAGAATTCCTTTTCTAAAGGTAATAAACCAAAACAATCTCTTTCACCTTCAAGTGGAAAACAAAAAAAATAAAATAAAAATTGAAAGTCATGCTCATAACCAATCACTAAACTACTGAGAGGAGAAAAGGTGTGCATATTATGACACAGATCAAGGCAATATTTTTTTTTTAAAAAGGTGGTCAGAATGGAGGAACAGGTATCCTGGGTTAAATTTTAAAATGCTCTCCTGAGGCAGAGAGCAGAGAAATGAAATAATACAGAAAGAGAAGGATTGATATGTATTAAAAAACTTTAAGGGCTTTGAAATGGTTTACTTTCAAAACAGAATAAAAACACAAAAGAACAACAGCAAAAACAAAAAAAAAAATAATGGAGAGAGAGAAAGATAAGAGTACAGAAGGGAAAAGTAACACTTCCCTAATTGAGGTTTCATCTTAGGATAGTCTATGAAAAGCAATGGTGAACCATATTCAACACTGCAATAAAAGCTCTTTCCAATGTCATCAAATTGATTAATACATAGGACACACAACTGGAATCAAGACATACTGTCTCCATTCCTCTCTTTCAGACATTCAGGGCATGTTTTGACCACAAGAATTGTACAGGTGCATCAGTAATATTTCAATTAGTGCCAGTACTTTTGCATAAATTTCTGTTTATATTACTGATTTTAAAAATTAAATTGAACTGTAAATCCAAGTCAGGCTCTTCACAGCACTTAATGGCAGGAGGACAAGAGACAGCACACACAAACTGAGAAAAAACAGGTTTTGACTTGGTATGAAGAAAATGTTATGCACCATGAGGACTGTCAGGCACTGGAACATGTCGGCAAAATAAGCTCTCAGTGTCCAGCCCTTGATGTTTTCAAGGCCAAGCAGGATAAATCTCTGAGCAACCTACTCTGATGCCATTTCTGACTCCACCACTTTCAGTAGGCAATGAGACCAAAGACCTCCCAAACTTCTTTCTAACATGAATTATGCTCTAATCCTGTGGTTCCAGCTAAAGTAGAGGTGCAATTTTATATCTGAGTAGTTTGAACTGACACACCCTTACTTCTCAAAAAGGTTTATAAAGTTGGACTTGCTGCCATACCAATGCTGTAAGGTTGGGTTTGGTCATTTTTCCATAAATGAAAGTCAGGCTTATGCTTCTTAGAATATCATTTCTAGACAAACCCTTTATACCTCCATTTTGTGTCCATAATACAGAGTATTTTATAAAGGCATTGTGAGGATACAGTCTTTATTTTATGTGAGAAGTTAAATTTATGTAGTTATGAAAAGTCCATAATCATAAATTAAATTAAACAAACCACATTTAAATTTTACCAAGTAATTACATGCCTTATCTGAGAAAAAACAGGAAACTCCATTTAGTTCAGTAGGATAAGGCTAGTCAGGAAAATGGGAAGCTAAACGTGACTTCACTTTGATTTTGGAAGAAAGTTAGTAGCTTGAAAGAAAATCATTACTATCCTAGCTTGCATAAAGCATCAGAGAAGAGTCTGTTAATTTAAATGAGCCCAAAAAAGCCTACAGCAGAGAACAGCTTTAAGCTGAACTGCATTTCTCTTTTGCTTGTGGAGTCACCTTTTTATAGTCTTTGGCATATAATACTGGGAAAAGTTCAGGGTGTGGCCAGATGAAAAGGATGTTCTTGGGATCTCTTGCTTTTCCTCTGAATTGAGTTACATTCAAAATGGTTTCATTTTTATCAGAGATTTCTTACAGAAAAGCTATCTGTGAGCAAATGAGAGGAGTCCATCTGACAGTCCAAACCAACTGGCATCCCACGAGGGAAGCCACAGCTGCATGCCCACTGATAGGAATATTATCCTGCTCAGACAATGTGCTCCATTCCCAGGGGTGGGATTTGCACTGTATGTGACATGCACGCATGAGAGTTTTCCATGCTGCTGTCTTGGGGCCAACCTCCAAAGGGTCTGTTTAGCCAGGCTAATAGCAAGTACTGAGTATTCATCTGTGTGAAAATGTTCCTGACTGCCCAGCTTTTAATGTTCTTCCATATTTCACTTCCTCTAAGGAACAGAGATCTGAAGACCATCTCTTTAATTTTAGCCATCCAGAAGCTAGGCTTGTTAGGAAAGAAGAAGCTGCCCTCTGAAAGTGTTTTTATTTCCAATGATAATAGATCGAGCGTTGATGTCTTATCTTACAGCTGGGAAAAAGGAGCTGAATTGAACCTCACACAAAGTACCTGCCCATAATGGTCTAGAAATATTGTGGGAAACCTGGGAACTGGGTGTAGATCATCTAGGTTCTTATCCAGTACTCCAATCACAAGACTATGTTTTGTTGACTACATGGAATTCAGGAAAAAAAAAAAAGCAGCCTGTTTCTATTATCATTATCCTGTCTTTTGGAAAGGATAGGCCAGTCTTTCCCAAAAATGAGAGTTGGCTAGTTGGTGCTTAGTGACTTCTCAGATCATTATTCTTAGAGAAATAAAATCATAATATAATTTTTTTAAAAAACTGTAAGATAATAAGATCTATCTAAAATGTGTATGGGAAAGAAGCACTACAGATCACTGTCTCAGGCTCTGCACAAAAATATTGATCTATAGATTCCTCTTTCATAATAGCTACCTTATTTATAACTTGGGTTTTCTTTCTGCTACAGTAGTTCTTATAATAAGCTCCCCTAGTGATTTTTGAAACATGGGAAAAATCTAACCGTATTTTGTCCAGCTGTTCACGAAAATTAACAATGCCAGTGCTGAATTTAGTTAACATAGTAGCTAGGGCTGAAGTGCATGTCTGGAAATCATTTGTATGTGAGAAGTTTGTGCTCCTGATCCAATGCCAACTTAGGGGGAGAGACAGAGACCAAGGTGGCATCCTGTGGCATTGAATTAAATCTCTTTACCTAGGTCTATTCACAGTTATTTATTTATTTTTATATTTTCTTTCCCCTGCTCATTATGGAGGGTTTGTGTTAACCTCTCTAGCTGCAGGGGATATGCAGACATCAACTTGATCATGGCATTCTGTAGCTAAGAAACTTTACATTTGACATATAAGTACAGACATTGCACTAAGGGACTTCATTTATCCTGATCAGATATTCTGTGCAATTTTCAGCAGCTAATGCTTTACCAGTTACTGCAAAACCAATGAAACAAAGTAAAAAAAAAAAAAAAAAATAGTTATTTATGCATGTAGACTGCCACCCACAGGAAAAATTAATTAATCCTCAGAGTGAAGTTGAAATATGCTGGTGAAATTAAAGCTATTCTTGCCATGAAGAGACCAAATGAGCACTGCTTCAGACCTAGTTGAAGCACCTGCTCCAAGAGAAATATGAAGAATGTAAGGGAAAGACAAGGAGGGAAGGTTAATTTAGGCAGCCACTGGAGAAAGCAAAGCCTATATATCCCATGAAACAGATCCATTTGCTGTCAAGGGTTAATAATTCAGTCTGCAAACACATCAAGTCCAAGCAGCGCAGTACAGATCAGGGCCACAGGCAGCAGTGGGTGGTTTCAGTGTCTGTAAAGCTAGGGAGCAGGGAACAAGCCCATCATGAAATCTTTATATTCAGGACTCTTGGGCTTCTCTGCCTTATTCTAGGTCCTCTGATCTGTTTGCTACAAAGAATTTACAAGGTGAGGGACATTCCCCAGCATCTTGTGCATGCAGTAAAAATGAAAGCAGTATTTCACTGAACTTCTCCACTATGGTCTTATCATTCATGAGTTCCCCTTTTAAACCTCTTGTCATCAAACAGTACCACCCATTCCCTAGCTGGCTGATTGTGATGTATTTTAATAACTTTTCATTATCAGTTTGAGCATCCTTTGCAAGATGCTCTTCAAATTCTTTTTTAGCTCTTTTAATTTCCTGCTTCTATTTGACCTGTTATGTATTATGGATTTTTCTGTTCTCCTCAGCTGAAAAAGCTTTCCAATTTTTAAATGCCAGCATCTTCTGTATGAAACTGTCTTTAAGTTTTTTATTGATCAATGCAAGGGTTTTAGCTGGACAGTTTTTCTTTTTCTTTTTTTTTTTTCTTTTTTTTTTCATTTTCCTTTTCATTTTATTTTGTTTTTTTTGTTGTTGTTTGTTTTTGTTTTTGTTTTTGTTTTTGTTTTTGTTTTTGTTTAGTCTTATCTAGTCTTCTAATGTAGTATTTTAAACTTGAGTTTTATTCCTTTTTGGTTGTATCCTTTCTGATTTTTGCTTTCATCTTTTTTTGTAACTTTTTTCATTTCTATGTGTTTCTCTTTTTTACAAGTGTATAGCTGTATGCTACATTTGTTTAATCTATTATTTCCCACTATAATGGAAAACCTACTTGAACTGTATCTGATATTATAGAGTGACATTCCTAGTAAAACCACTTGGACTAGACCTACTGCAAGGTCAAGACCAGAAGAGAGAAGAGGAGAGGTGAGGAGAGAGGAGGGGAGAGGAAGGCTTTCATGGACAGACCTTGTGAATGGCCTTACCTTCACAAATTTTGTGCTGTTTACCCAACAAGCTCAATGACATAAACAGTTACAGAAAGGTTTAACTGAATAAGAATTATGGGGCATAAAGCAAAAGTGTTCTTCTTCCATTTGTAACTAATCATTATTTTTTACTTACTTGTAACTTATATACCCAGTCAAGGGAAACAAAAGTACCATCTGACTCAGACAAGCTGTGCTATGTGTGGTATTTGATCAGCCTTCAATAGTCAATTCAAGCAGTTCAGATGCCAAAAAATTTTCACACTAACATGTGAATGATTATGAATAAGTAAGAGATATATAAAGACAGAATTTAAATCAGAATTGCGATTATTTCTAATTAATTCTAGAGTTAGTGCATTCTTGACTCCATGGTAGCATATCCAGTAGTCTCTGCCAGAGCACATCATGCTGTTCCTATTACTTTCTTTTTATAGTGAAAAAATAGGAATAGCCTGACACATAATAGGATTTAGGATACATTATTTCACTGATATATTAATTTTTGATACATACATAGGTGATTTGTAGTCACATGTGGTGTTCAACTGTAATTATTAGAAATATTTTTGCTAGTATTTAATCTTTAGTTTACCACACAAAAGAGAACTATAATAGAGACAGAGAAAAAATAATCTTTTAAAAATGGCAAAACAACTCCTTTATTAAAGAAAGAATACATCAAAAAAATTAATGAAATATATAATTAAATTAAAAACTGCTACTTGGGGGAAGAGGCAAAAGGAAAAAAAGTCTGAGAAAAAAATATTTTTATTATATGACAGGTTTCAATAGATGTGTTCCCCACCTGGCTTTAAAATTCATATTGTTTTGGTGCAATTGACTATCATAGAGAATTAGGATAAATACTCAATTTTAACAGGATATAATTCTATTCCTCATAAAAGTACAACTCTTTAGTTTCTGTTACTATCTTTTGTTTTGATGGAAAATATCAGAAAGAAAATTCTTTACATTTTCATATAATTATTACCTAAAACACAAAAAAAAAAAGACTTTAAATATTGAATTCCTGCCCATATATTTGGTGTACCTTACATCTATTTAAAAACCCCTGCTTTTGTAAGGTAAGGGAATCTTATGCTTTCGAGGGTCAGTCATTACAAGGCTGAGGAGAGGTGATATGACCTCAGTCTAAATGAAAGGAAAGGGCTACAGGGCCACATATTTGTAGCTTCCTCACTGACAAAAAAAAAGGGTTGTGGATTGGACAAGGTTGTGGTTGAGGCTGAAGAGAAGCAACAGGCAATATGGCAGTTTTGTCTCCTTTTACTGCCTAACTTCAGATCTGACTTTCTCAGAGAAGAATTCCCAGCGGTGTCAGCTTGACCAGGCAAATTGGTGTTGGCTTTGGTGTTTCTAAAGGGCAATGGAGGCTTTCAGGTGACTCGCAGAAACCGCCTGTGCAATGCAGCCTTTCATAGTGGTTTTTCAGCTATCACAGTGATGACTAATACAGCATGATTTAAGGGAAATGTCACCTGACTCCTACTGTTTGACTTTGCCAAAGAGTAGAAGCATTCAGGTGGTGAGTTAGGGTGATTTACCATGTCTCAAATGAAGAAAAATCACTTCTCAAAATACACTAACTCAAAAATTTGAATAGTATGAGATTACTGGGAGTCTATGACATGAACTCGGTGTGCCATCATATGGTAGGATATGAGCCGGTTCTGGACCAGAATGGCTGCTCTAATGTGGAATGGTACACAGTTCCTGAAAGGCAATGGATATTAGTTTAGTAGACTTAACTATTGTTTCTCAAGTGTTTCCAGAGTGCTCAGTTAAAACTTTGTGAGACTGAACTCACATCCATCTGCATCTTCCGAACAAATTTTACTTATGTAACTTTGTTAATGCTGTAGAAGTTGGTGGCAGAGCAAGGAATTGAATCCTGATTACCAAAAGCAGCAGGCATGCTAGTGCTGGATCATCAGTCCCCCCGCTACTGATATTCATTAATGCCACTGCCGCTCACACTGTGATTTTCTTTGCAATACTGATAGTTCCCTTGGTAAAATGGAAATCATGCAGGTGCTCCTCAGTGTAAGAACAGGTGGCAGAAGCCTGCTTTTAAAATGTGATCAAATGTTTTAATTCAGAGATAGAAGATAGAAGGAACTTACTGTTCCTGAATTAAGCTCAGAATAAAGCCAAACTGACAGCTAAGAATGTCCAGCATGGCCAGATTTTTTTCCTGTTATGTTTTGGCACCTTGTTTATTCTTTTGCTATCAGTGTTGTTGCTTTATTCCTTGGCAAATTGGGATCCAACAACAGCCTCCTTTATGGTATAAATGCTATATTGTCTCTTATCTCCTCTTCTTCAGCGTGACAACATCAGTACCAAATCCCTAATAAGAATGTTAATAGCTAAGTGCTTTATAGAAGTGTGGGTATTGATAATATTCTTACACATCCTTGTGCCTAAAACTTTTAATGCTCTATTCCCCTGTGTTTCCAAAACTTCTCCTTAAGTTTTATATATACTGAGGGATGGTTTATTCATATTTATGTCAATTACTTTCCCTCAGAAAAAAGAAGTACACTGGTCTATTTTCTCTGGATATTATATTAGTTTAGAAGATTGTCAGCTTGTATCTATTAGAAATGTGTCTTAATAGAAAGGAGAAATCTTTCAGGAGAAATTGTATGTTGGTAATCTGAGAATCAGTGTTCTTCTGCATATCCTTGCAGCAGACTTGGCATGTGCAGTAACCACAGAAGTGTCTTTACGTGGTTTTTGCAAAACCTTCAGAGATCATTCCAGATGGGAGAGACCAGTTAGGAACCTCTGCAGAGTTCCCAGAGCTCATTCACTCAGTTTGAGACCAAGCAGCATGTCAGTTACATGCGCTGTTATCCTTTACCAAGGACAGGAATCAGTCCAGTAATTTAGCACTTCAAAGGTCTGACTGACTTTCAGATACTACTGATCTGGTCAAAATGCTGAGAAGTAACAGACTGCACATCATATTACCAATCTCGTGAGGTAGCTTGGGAAAAATTTAATGTGCAGTTAAGAAGAAAAAGCATATTTTCAAGTATCAATGGGACTTTTAATCTTATTTTCATAATATTGCTATTCAGAAATAAATCAAAATCAGAACTAAGGAAAAGAGGGCTGTCTGTTAGCATTCATTTTGGCAAAATATCTCCCAGTTTTTACTTTTGTGTTTAGTTAATTTAGTTTAATGACTAAAAATACAAAGTCTTAAGTAAACAGGAAAAATAATGATGCCTACAACAGACTACAATAAGGCATACCCATTACAGTCTTCAGGGAAAATTTGTGCCTTTCATAGCCTCTCTTGAAGATAGAATATTTTTTTCTTTTTTCTGCCTCTTTACCAATTAGCCATTTTTGCACAACTCCCTTAAGTAATACCAAGCTATTTGGTATTGAGGTTTACTTCAGTCAACAGCTCTGACTTACTGATTGAGTCAGCTTTCTTGTTTTTGGTGTGTTGGGCTCCTGTGTTTCAATTATTCCCTCATCATTTTACTTCTTGTCTTCTACTCTGCCATACTTTTGATAAAGTAGAGAGTCTCGTGGGGCTAGAAAGCCATTGTATCATCTTGCACTGTAACGATGGATCTGGATACCTGCCACCAGGGCAAAATGTTACTAGATTAAAATTGAGATAGCTATATTTAAGAGAGAGAGTAGTTTTAATTAAGAGACTGTACTTACACTAAAAGGTTTTATATATGTTTACAACTTTCTGGCATTCCTGCTGAAGGAGAGACAATTTTGAACCTGAAGAGATACAATAAATCTGTTTCTTTCTCTCCCCTTTTTTCTTCATAAGTGTGTGACAGAAAAAACTGCTGCCCTAGTTGTAGGAGACCAAAGAGAAAGAAGTGACTGAAATAGATCGGTTGGTCTGGTGGGTGGAGCATTAGCAAAGTTCAGCATGCTCTATGAATTCAGCGTAATAATTGCCCCTCCATTCTATACAGAGGACAAATACACTGAATGAAATCAGGCTGGACAGTAATAGGGATCAAAAAAGTGGATTGAGCAAAAAACAGATTTTATAATAGTTGTGCGTCAGTCAGAATTCAAGGTATTTTCATGTTCCTCTTTCCTTTTTACTTCAACTGTCAATAGAATGTTTTTATAAAGGTGAACTACAGTGAGTACTGGCAAAACCACTTTGTTAGAGACCAGACTCTTCTGCCTTGAAATAGTTTGGGAAAGTTAAATGCCACTACAGTAAATACTGTTTCAGATTTTTTACTTGATTTGGGAAAAAAAAATCCAAAATGTCTGGAAAGGAAAAAATTACAGCAAAGAGCTGAATTTTTCATTTTAAATAAATAACATGAGGATGAAAGATTCCTTTTTCGGTCATTTTTTAAATTATGTGTGACGAAACAAGGATTGACTGCAATAATGAAGTTTTTGTGAAGATTTCTCACATGTTTTGAATTGCTGGAGAATTTCCAAAGCTGGCTTATTTTACATAAAACATGAATTATTTGATTTTTCTTCCAAACTTGTCCACAGTTTTCACCTGTTCAACAGCTGGTACATTTCCTATTGGCCCAGATCTCAGCATCTTGTACAACCAAAAGTTGCGTTGCCATACAAATTCACCATGTTTGATAAATGTCTGTTTGCTTTCATGATAGATGGGGTTTGACAGTACCATCAGCTGCCTCAGAACTAGCCAACTAGTGTCTGGTACATTCCTGTCAGGACCTCTTTCCTACTAATTGGTGTTATTTTTGAGTCTCTTGCCTCCTGTTTCATGCTTTCTTCTCAGTTCCAAATCAACTGATTTATGGTACTTCACTTCCTTCTATTTTCAACCTCTATTTTTTCTCATGTAGTTTTGCTACAGGCCGATCTTAAATATTTAGGACTTGGTAGACCTACTAGACTCAGATATTAAAAAGCCATGCCTAACTTGAGATTGGGTTAAAAATCAGGTCCATTAACTGCAACACAACTTCTCTTTGCCATCTGATTCTGAGCTTTTAAAGATTCTTTTGCAAATGTACAGTTTTAATAAGAATTGGCTGCTATTCAGACTTGAAAAGCTGACATTATCATGCTGTTAATATACCTGTAAAAGATAACCAATATCAAGAATATAGACAATTAATTTGTAATGACTGCTAAATTTTTGTTCTATATGGGCAAATGAGAGCTGAGTACAAGCCCAGTTGCATGGATGAAGCTCTTCTTTTGTTCTTATGCTGGAAAGGATAGCAATTTGCTTTAAACTGAAAGTAAAGACTGGGACTGACAATGAGATTTGCTCAAATATACACCAAATGCTAACTTTAAACAAATGTTTATACAATGAAAAGCTTGTATCTAGGTTAAGAAATTCACATGCAATTAACTCTTCTGTCTTTACAGTCTGTCCTACAAATGTTCAAATCATCAAAAATTTCTTTCTTCTTCATCCACCCAATTAAGAAAGCATCTAATACTTGAGTTTGGGCATAGAATATCGTCAGCACTTGGTCATTAATTCCCCCCAAGAATTTCCTTTTAGGCAGAAAAGCCTTAGATCTACATATCTTCATTTGCTGTTGCTCTTCTTCCTCTGTGTCAAATAACCTTATTCAAATCTCCTCTTTGTTTTGCATTTTTTATCAAAGTGAAGCCTATATTTTAATATCTCTTTATAAAAGATTCTGTGGAAAGATAATGGTTAAAGCTGTGAAACTCATGCTTTAGTGTCTCTGTCCCTGTTTCCACCTCCCTGACTCTATTTATTTTGAAATAAATGTTTGCATTTCACTTGTGTGACAGAAACAGTCCTGAGTTACTAGCTTTAAATTGCATGTGCATCTTCCACTGTGGTGTCCATGAATTTCTCACTTTTCAGAGTTTGGCTGACAAGGAAATCTGCCAGCCGCTCACAGGAACTCAAATAAAGAAAACAGACTTCCTAAAAATGTTCTCAATGCCCCAAGCCTGTCAGTGTTTAGCAGGCATTCGGACAGTGCCCTCAATGACATGCTTTAACTTGGTCAGCCCTTAATTAGTCACGCATTTGGATTAGATTGTCCCTATCAAATGAAAGCCTAGTCTAAGTGTGTGACCCTCTTCCAGAGGCAAAAATGGGCCTGGTTTCCTTGTTCCCTGGAGGATTCAGCACCTGCCTTTTCCTCCCTTTTATAAATCTCCTCCATGTGTACTGGAAGTGCATTCAAACTGTGCATTCAATCCCCTCATGACACTGACTGCTGCTTTTTTAATATGTGGAGATAAAGTTTTACTGTATTCAGTTATAATTTTGCTCATGTTGTGAGAGATTTCAGGTTCTACAACACACAGGCTCCTTCAGCTACTCCTTTGCTTCATTGTCTCTCTTTTCAAACCTTCCTTGAAAAGACATATTTAATAATATATTTTATTCCTTAGTTTTATCATCTTTTCTTTAATTCTCATTCAATGTAGTTATAACAGATTTTTTTTTTTAATCACTGTTTTCTCCTGGTATAAATGAAGATAATGTCGTTGAGCTGTTGAAAACACCAGCAATGTGAAAAATGAGTACTTAAGTCTTTACTTCCAAGTATCATTTCTGAGGATTTTTCATATGAAAGGCAGTCTACACAAAGGAGGATTGTGGAACAGGTAAAATACATGACAATAGTTATATTTCAAAACACTGCAGCTCACTAGACAATACTGAAGCCTCTTTAGAGATATGAATTTCTTGCTTAGAGTAGCTAAGCTGTGTATGTGTTTGATTTTACTGAATAGTGTTATAGTCCTGTATATGCAATCCTGGTACAGATGTTCAACTGGGTTAAATCAGCATAATATTATTGACTCAACTGAGCCCATTTAAATCTCAGGTTTGTTTTGCATTTTTTACTAAAGAGAAACCCATGAGTATTTTAAGGACCTGTTTATAAAAGATGCTATAAAGAGGTAATGGTTACAGATGTGAAACTGGTGCTTTTTAGATAGATATAACATAATTTTTAAAACCTGCTACTTTTGTTTGTACTTTCCGAGGCACTACACATTTTTCTCCCTCTGTGCGTTTACTTCTAAGGTCAGGCTTCATGGAAATATTTAGGCGGGGGACTACAGATGAAACTGTGACTGCCACTGCACTCACATCAGCTGCAAGCAGAGTTCAAGCAGCTTGTGAGGGAAAGCAATAGTCCCTGCATCCCACTGGCCCTCCTGCCTGCTGGTCAGTCCTCTGCCCACTTTGTACCAGACTTTGATCAACTGGAGGACTGTCAGATGTAATCTCTTCCCTCTTTCCACACTCACACATTCTGCCTCCTTCTTTAGATAGTAAGCAAACAGTTATTTCATGTTTCCAATGTATCTTTGGTTAAAATCAGGGTGTGTTTGAGGCTGAAAGATTAATTAAAATATACCACTGACACCTTTCTGACTGTTTCCCCATTTTGTCTACAATGAACTTTCTGAGTTGTTTGCAAAGTTGGGATCATTCCATAACCCTACCAACCATTTTTATACCTACCTCAGAGTGGTCTTATCTGTCTCACCTTCTACCGGGCTGTAGGAGTTGAGAAGGTCTTGAACATCAAAAACCATATTACAATCAAGATTGAACATAAAAGTAGTGTTAGGTTGAAGGCTGGACTTGATGATCTCAAAGGTCTTTTCCAACCTTAACAATTCTATGATTCCATGACATGTGGCATCCATTTCTTCCCTTTTGTCACTGAAGTGAGGCAAAGAGATCGTTACTGACAATCTTTGGCTGGCTCCACAGCCATCCAGCTAACACTGTTTGAGACCCACATATTAGCCCTATATCTTCTTGGTTTCTACAGGCTTCTAAAAAATTAACACAGGCACCCCCACCACCCCAATAAATCTGTCTCTGAATTGCATTCCTCCTCCGTCACAATTAAAAGGCTCCACACTTCCTTTTCTTAAATCAAAAACATTTACAGGCCTTGCATTCTCTCTGTCTTTTGTAACATATTTGTGTCTCAACTGGTTTTGAACGTATTTCTAAACATCTATGCTATTTTTTCATATTTGTCTTAACCATCTCCTCTTGCATCTAAAACTTTCATAACCTCATTTTTAATTCAGGTATTCCCAATTCTTCTATTGCATTTTCCAGTCTCAAAGCATCCTGATTCATGGTGTCAGTAAGGTTACAATTTTATCATTTCAGAATTTTTGAGAAACGTATAGGACCGGTGTTCTGGTCCTATTTTCCTGAACTCTGCCAATCATTTATTTATCCAAATAATCAATGTCTAATATCCAAAATGAGCTAACATTTTCCAGTAGAAATCAGGGAAGATACTGATAACATTCTCCTGGCTTGTCATCTTACATGCTGTTTAGGTCTCTGGTGGAATGTCTTCAAGGAACAAGGTCTGACAAATAAATTAACTTCCTTCTTCAGACTTGTAAGTTACTTGAAGTTATACTGATGCCATTTTGGTTTTTGCCTGTTTTTTTATTTTCTTGTATATTCTCTGTAATCTTTTCACATGTATTTGTTGTCTATTCTATTTCTGGCTAGTTTTCCCAGTAATTTTCCATGCCCTTTCCCTAGGTAGAAAGACAAAACAAATTCCAGAGTCCCCATCCTATCTTGGTTCTCCCTGGCTACCAAGGTTGAGAACAACTCTTCAAGACACATTTTCATAAACAAAGTACACCTAGTACTAAGGGAAGGCTCCAGAGAAGGGGATAGACCTGGGTCACCACTTGTCCTCCTAATTGGTGCTTTTTGTCAGTTATGCTAATTTGCCACACTTATAAAACTGTATTCACTTTCTTGGGGGTGGGCTTTTGTGGACATTCTTCCATAATTGCCCCTGAACCTCCAATAAAGATCCAATTTTACATTACCTCTTATACTAAAATTATCTCAAAAGTGTGTGTTGTTTCATTTCTCGGTTGAAAAAGGCATCAATACAATGTTTGGCCATAGTCAAAGAACTGCAGTATCAAGTTCTCCACAAAAATTACAAAATAAACAATAAAGATACCAGTGCTAAGGGTGAAAAGAAAGACAGATGCAACCCTCATGCAGACATGTGATAAAAATACAGAAACATTCTGAAATGACCCAAGTTAAAAGTTCTTTCAGTGGCTAAGCCATTATACGTCCTATTTGAGAAGGTGTGGCAGTCTGGTGAAGTTCTAACTGACTGGAAAAGGGGAAACATAACCCCCATTTTTAAAAAGGGAAAAAATGGGAGGGGTCAAAGAGGAACTACAGATGAACTAGTCTCACCTTGGTGCCCTGCCAGACCATGGAGCAGATCCTCCTGGAAACTGCTAAAGCATATGGAAAATAAGGTGCCATCCAGAGGGACTTTGACAGGGTTAAGAGTTGTGTCAGTACAAACATCGTGAAGTTCAACAGGCCAAGTGCAAGCTCCTGTACTTAGATCAGTGCAATCCCAAGCACAAATACAAGCTGAGAAGAGAATGGACTGAGAGCAGCCCTGAGGAGAAGGACTTGGGAGTGCTGGTTGATGAAAAGCTCAACGTGAGCTGCAATGCGCGCTTGCAGTCCAGAAGGCCAACCATGTCCTGGGCTGCATCCAAAGCACTGTGGCCAGCAGTATGAGAGAGGGGATTTACCCCCTCTACTCCACTCTCATGAGACCCTATCTGGACTACTGCATCCAGATCTGGAGACCCAAAGATAAGAACAACATGGACCTGTTGCAATGAATCGAGAGAAGGTACACAAAGATGATCATAGGACTAGAGCACCTGTCCTATGAAGACAGACTGAAAGACTTGGGGTGGTTCAGCCCAGAGAAGAGAAAGCTACAGAGATACCTTACAGGAGCCTTCCAGTACCTAAAAGGGGCCTACCAGAGAGCTGGAGAGGGACTTTTTGCAAGGGCACATAGTGATAGGACAAAGAGTAATTGATTTAAACTGAAAGAAGGTGGGTTTAGATTAGATATTAGGAAGAAATCCTTTACCATGGGGGTGGCAAGGCACTGAGACAGGTTGCCCAGAGAAGCTGTGAATGCCCCATCCCTGGAAGTGATCCAGGCCAGGCTGGGTGAAAGAGGTGATGAAGTGGTGGGCAGACTGCCTGTGTTTGCAGATTACTCCTACAGAGG
Source organism: Edolisoma coerulescens (assembly GCA_013397115.1). Lineage (NCBI taxonomy): Eukaryota > Metazoa > Chordata > Aves > Passeriformes > Campephagidae > Edolisoma > Edolisoma coerulescens. The sequence goes on from VWZW01006289.1 coordinate 9,697,083, forward strand.
AGGGTGAAGGAACATCTAGCTCTCTTGGAAGGAAAATTAAAGCACTGTCACTTTATTGCTGAAAGTGGAAGGGTGGTGTCTGTTCTCAGAGTCCCACAGAACAAAATTTACGCAGAAGGTTAGGTGTATTTTGAAAAAGAAGTCCCTACTAAATAACTAGGAACAAAGATAGAGACATTCTGAAGCTGTCATACTTCCTGGCTGAGATGATTGATCTGGATCTGAGGGATTATATTCTTCTGAAGCACAGGGAAATAATTGAGGCTGAAAATGGTTTTGAAATACAGACTTTGAACACTGGCTTCTACTTTGTCACTTTGTCACAGGACTTTTGATCTTTGTTTTACTCACACTGTTCACACAGCCTGCCATGTTGGCCCTACTCCTACATTGTGGTGGAATAACAGAGATAATATTCAAGAGGCTATTAGAAGAATATTGGACCCTATTGGAAATTATGGTACCTTTCCTGCATTATTTTTAAAAACAATGGAATTGCCTACTTGGCCTTACTTATTCCAGCATTGTCAGTCCCCATCATATCTCCCATTCAGTAAAGATATATTGGACTACGATAATAAAGGCACAGTGTTGGTATCCCCAGTATGTTTATTTTCTGGTGTTAATGAAAGACGAATACAAGTACTTTCTCTGCTCAAAGATACTTCCCATTTAAATAGTCAAACTACATGAATGTACTGAGTTCAGAAAATTGCATAAATTTTACTGAAGTACCTAACCAACAATAAATGGCATGATTCATAAATCACTTTTCCCCCCCAAATTCCAGTATTCTGTTTTCATCCTATATTCTCTTGAAAGCGATATCAAGTCATAAACCATGAAGCAGAGCAGCTGAGCAGCAATAAGTATTGCAAGTGGAACATCAAAAAACTGCTGAATTAAAGTGGAAAGAAGCCAAACTAGAAAAACACTCTCCTTTCTGTAGACCAATCACAGTCCAATAATATTGAGTCTAAAATCTTCCCTAACACACTGCAGTTCCTTCTATTTCATATTGCTCTTCCCTTTTTCACACTCCATCCATTCAAGCAACTGGCCCTGAACTCTGCAATAGGAACTTAGATAAAGTAGGGTTTCATCATAATTCTAGTATCAGAGCTCTCTCTAGTGGTGACTGCACTACCTGATTATCTATTATTCATCCTATCTAAATACAAGGCGGCGTGAGTGTATCTCAAATGGGACACCAGTAAATTCCTCTTTTAGTGACACCCAGAGAGATTTTAGGCTGATGGAGGTATGTTACGATGAGACAACAGAAGTGTGAAGAGAAGGGAGTTGGATTCCTAGTTGAGTTGGGACCTTGGATTTTGGGCAGATGAGGTATGAATACAATCATCATGACACCACCAGCTACTTAAATTAACCAAAGGGCAAGATAGACAAGAACTAGTGAGGAGTTCACCATCTCAGCTCTCTGCTCTGCTGAAGTCTGCTGTTTTCAGCAGCAGCACCAACAGAAGAGAAGGTCATACGGGATTAGCTAGTTTAGAGCAAAGACTGACCAGTTACTTTTAGTTATTAGGTTGATACTTTTGTTCTACAGAATCCCACTTTGCATTAAAAGGACTGAAGGGTCAGCCAGCTTTTCTTCTACTGACTGTGATTCCTTGGCTGTGACAGGAGGGGAGGAGTGGCTTGAGAGGTTGTAACATGAACTTCAGCATAATTTTGGTCAAGGTTGGTTGGTTGGTCAGTACCCAAAGAAAAGTAACTAAAGCTGTATAATTTCTCTTTTTCAATGTTTCCAAATGACCAGAAGATCTTTGAAGGGAGAGGCCTGGAAAGAATGCCAGATTGTGTAGAGCTGCACTAGAGCACCATAAGAATGGTTGTTAAGAGGCACAACAGTACAGTGGACTGCACAAGAGCCAAGGGAACTAGTTTCTTTGTATGAAAGGATATCAAACTTAACAGAAGTGACTTACTCTTTAGGAGAATGAGGTGGCTATTAGAAGGCTGAGAGATCTCTATCAGGGAGTGGACGTATACTCCTAGAGTTTAAAAACCAAAAAAAAAAAAATTAGAAAAACTCCACATAGCTCTCTAACTACAAAATAACACAATCATTAGACCTAAAATTAAAAGCTCTATGTTTTCAGTTTATTAAGAGGATTCATTTATCAGAGAGCCTGATAATTCTGCAAAGATAATGCAAGTATGCCCTTACAGCAAGAAAGACCAAGAGTATCTTGGACTGCATCAAGGAGAGTGCTGCTGGCAGGTGAGGGAGGCAATTCTTCACCTCTATTCATCCCTGGTGACACCACACCGGGGGTGCTGCTACAACTTCTGGGTTTCTCAGTACAACAGAGAGATGGATCTACTGGAGAGAGTCCAGCAAGGAAGGCCAAAAGGCCACTAAGACATCTGAGGAAATGGAGCATCTGTTCTGTGAGGAAATGCTGAAAGAGCTGGGACCATTCAAGCTGGAGAGAAGAAGGCTCAGATGTATTTTATCAATGTGTATAAATGCCTAAGGAAAGGGTGGATGAAGGACAGAAACAGGCAATCCTACAAAACTGTAGGATAAGTCCTCTTGTAGCTTTTCAAGAGGACTGTTTGTGGGTGGAAATGCTGTCTCATACATGTGTTTCTGTAGAATATTACAGACTTTAGACTCCTCAAATGGGAGCTTTGCTGCATGTGAGTCATTCATACTTTGTGCCTTCATGTCATCAAGATCTTAAGTGGTAGGAGCTAAGTCTCCTCCCTTCTTCCAGTATGCCAGGCAGAGTCTCCTTGGTTTCTGTGAGGAGTTTATGAAGCTGGGCAGTATGGCTGCTAGGGAGGAGGGTGGATTTTGGCCTTCACATCGTTGTTGTGAACATTCTTCTGGCCAGATCCTCCATATGGAAACATCCATGAATATTCTTGGGTATGGAATATGCAATAAGGGACAGAGTGAATGATTTCCCTCAGAAGATCTAAAGCATGGATAAAACAATTTTCTTTGTCAAATTCCCATCTCTGTGCAGCAATACCAAGTATTTTATTGCAAACTCTGTTCACCAGGCTTATATTTATGGCCACTGAAGAGGCTTTTAATGGTGGATTTAAAGATATACTGCCATCAGCTGAAAAGTTATAAAAACCTTCTTTCCATCTATTTTTTTTCAGATCAGTTTCGGGTGGTCACTTACAAATAAATTGAGTCTCTAAATAAACCTTATTTACTCTTTTTCAAAGATCCCTTTCCCCTCCTCTTCTTAAGCAGTGACACCAACTGTTGTAATCTAGCCATATTAAATCATTTCATTCATACTGGTAATAGAAAATCCCTAGAAATTTAACAGCACTTGGATCTTAATTACCAAGAAAGCCATTGTGTGAAGTAGATTGGAATATAGTGTGCTTTTATATAGCCCTTTTCCCACATAAGGTGCAGTGGCAGTGAGATGTTTATGATGAACTGAACGATGTCTGATAATAAAGCTGCATCACTCCGCTAATCTGAAAGGTCCTAGGAGTGATACACTTTTTATCAAGATAGCTTTATAGTAGGTTTCTTCCATCTGGAAGGCAGGCTACTGTCAGGCAATATTTCATTTTGCAAATCTCGTTACTCACATTTTTCATGCTTGGCAAGGTAAGAAGTGACATGCTGAGTCAAAGTTCTGCTGTCTACATCCGACTATACATCCAGACTGATATGACAGCCTTAAAGATTCACAGAGTTATTATAGTTAATAAGCATGTTTGCTTCTATCTGACAGGGAAATCGAATACATGCATTGGAGGATTTCACTTGCCATTGTCCAAAAGTTATATAAAAAACATACTGTTTAGCCAAACTTACCCTCCCCATGCAACAATAATAAAGAAATTCTAAGTAAAGTTTTTATACATTTTTTAAATGAAATATAAATATTCTGCCATTTTTTTTAGAATAGTCGCCATGAATTAAAGGAAAAAAACAGTAGATGAGCCAAAGTTTACATAAGTTTCAGTGCAATTTTTTGTTTTGATAGAATAGAAAAAATAGTTGACTATACAACACACTTATTTACGTATTTTTGTTTAAACTGCAAATATTCTGTCTCTGTGTGTTTCTGGCAAAGAAGAATTTTCTGTAGGCAAATAAGAAATTAATATACAGCATGTTAAACTGCTATATCAATTTACTCTGAAAATTAGCAATGTCTTTGCCTTGTACAGGGCAATCTTTCGTGCATGATACGCAGTTAGTCTATTCTTGAATTCCAGACAGACAGCCAAAACTCTACAAGTGAGCTGAATGATGGTATTTTAAGACTTGTCTATAATTTTTCATATTTTTGGCCTATGTCTTTTATACAGGCCATTTCTCACTTTCAGGTTGGAAATACATTGATCATAAACCGTGCTTTGGTACCTCATAAACCATCCTTTAATGTGAAAACATCAAGAGGTGCAAACCTCAGATATATTCTCCATGTTAAGTGTCTTGGGATAGTAAAACCAACACACCAGGATCCAGTGGGAAACGGAGTTACAGAAAGTTTGCAGGTGCTGACAAAGAACACAAGCAGCATTGTGCTTGAAGAGATAGAGTTAGATACATGTTTCGATTTGAGACCTTGGCGAAGACTGCCTGAGTTAGAACAATGAGCTTTTACAGCTTGAAGTAAAAATGTAGTTTTACAGTTTTAAGAGAAATATACCTTATAGAAGTAAAAATATACTCTTAATAAGTAGAAAACATATTTTATCTAAGAAAGAGTTATATTAAGTAAGAAAATAAAGTATTCTAAGTTTAACAGTAGACTTTAGAGCTTATTAGAAAGTAACAGTATAAGTTTAATGGCAATATGATGATTGGTTAGAAAGTCATGCATTGTGGTAAAATCATGTATAGTGATGATTGGTGCAAATATGTCAAGATATTTCATAGCATTTGCTTATTGGTCTAAAAAGGTATATAAGATCTTGTAATAAGAAAGTACTTCCTTCTACCTCTCACTTTTACTACCTCCACTTGTGGCTGCTGCTGGTGTATCTGCACCTGCTGCAGCTGCCCTCATTGCTGCTAATATTATCATTGCTACTGTAACAGTTGCTGCTTTTGACATTAGAGATGCTGTTTGCAGCATCTCTCTTGTCTCACCCTTCTAATAAAATGAGACTGATTCAATAATAAATCATCACTGTGACATCTCTTCATGTTCCCAACCACGCCAAGTCCCGACAGGATCCAAAAGAGCTTAATTTGAAATAGTTCCTACTTTACCTACATGTAATTAGATGCAATGAGGTCCAGCCTCTGCAGTGGTATCTACTGCTTTTTAGGTATCCAGGCTGCATGGATGCAGCTGTAGAGGCACAAAGGCAAAGAGAGAAGTTGAAGAGGAATTATCTGCTGTGCTTAATTTAGCATGTAAGCTGAAAAATTGAACCACGAAGAGCTTGCTTTGTATACAATGAGGAAAGTAAACTTTGCTATTGAAACCGATTTTCAACTTTGATGCAAACATCCATTTCCAGTTCCTTCAGTATCATTGTATGTATTAAAACAGGACTTGAAGATCCAAAACAAAGTAAAAGACCCTTATTATTCAGGGTCCGGTGCAAAGCCCTGTAACACAAAATTAGTTCCACAAGTGAAGAGGTCGGGCAGAAAGAATGGCTGGGAATGGAATAGCTCAGATAGGGGGCATAACTTTCCAAATCTCAAACTTGAGCAGAAGAGGGAGAACTCTCCTTTCATAGTTCTACACCCTAAAAACAGATCTTTTTTTTCCCCTACAGGACTCTGGTGTGGTTGTCTTGCACAGTATATGATACAAAAATGAGAGAGGGAAAAAGGACTGTGTTTTCCTGAATTCACAAGAATCAAAAGAAAAATTCCTATTCTTTTAACTGAAGTTGAAGTGTTTCCAAACTTTGTGCAGTATTTTTCACTGTAAGACATTATAATTACAGTAGATCTTAGAACAAAATTAGCACATCCCTATGCAGTACAAATTAAGGGAGAATAAAGGTTAAGACCTGCATGGGTTTTATAATAAGTTATCCTTGTATGTATATATATACATATAAAAAATATGTATGGATTAAAAAGAAGCCATTTCTGATTTACATCAGTGGAAGAGAGGGATGAACACAGTCTTTGAAACACAGTAGCAACTGTAATGCTCTTGCATACTTTCTTGTTTTCGGTATTCTTAATTTTGAAGAACTTTATCATTTCTAGCTTGGTTAATATTCCCCAGAATATTGCACATCAAAATAAACCAACATGGTTATATTATATTATTATAAACAACCAGTATTATAACCATCCAAGCATATTAGAACCAACATAATCACAACAAAACAATGAAAAAAAGGACAGAGTAAAATTTGACAAAATGTTGTAATAAATGATAAATTATTATCATGTCCTTTAGTTTCACATATTAATGTGTTGGTCACAATAAACACACTTGGTCTTTAAGACAACAAAACATGAAGTCCCATTGGTATTTCCTGTAACTGCTCTATAATTACCTACAAGCATGGTAGCTGTCCCCACCAGTTTGGCCTGATGGTGAACAAGGGGGATAAATATACTCTGACCTTCACAAGTTGATTGATACTATATAAGGAGGTCTGAAGAAGGAATATCATTACTTAGAGACATGCTATGCAGAAGAGGAAAAAAAAGAAGGCAAAGTAATGGGTAGCAGAATAGTGTCAATTTTCACTGGAATTTTAAGTTAATAAAGAGTGTGTTTCCCCCCCACCATTCATGAGAAAATACTTTAAAAATACATTATTAGAAAAGTAAACACCTTTCTTGGTCTGAGCTACAGCATGACCACATTCCATTAAAGTGCTGAGCATTTATCCAGGGAAAAAAAGTTGAAGCTAGAAGGAAGAAATAAAAAATGTATATTTTTTTCATTTTTTATCACATTTATTACATATTACTATGCTTTAGACCAACTTTTCATTCGGAAACAACAGATCAGGCAATAAAGAGCCTCTACCTCTACAGACCCCTGCAGTTAGCAACCAACACTTTAAAAACATGACCTTGCATGAGTCAAATACTTCCCATTCTCTGAACTGTTAATCCTTTAAAACAAATTTCCCACTCTTTCAGCTGGACTCCTTCATTTCTTCTGTGCTCAGATGGGATGTTTCTTCCATCCTCCACTCTGCTCTGCTTTGCCAGTGTGTTGTTGCTTGTCTCTCATGTCCAGCCTTACCTGCTGCACATTTCTCAAATACTGCTCTGCCTCACAAAGCTCTTTGCCATGTTCTGGCCCTTAGCTTTTTCTCTTGCTCAGCTTTCAGTTTTCTCAAACACCCATGCTGTGCTGCACTTTGCCCAATCAACATTTCTTGAAGCTAGAGGAGACAATTACACCCACATTTCTTTTGGCAGTTTAGGCATCTTCTAGTATCTTGTCTCTCATGCTACCCTTGATGAGTGCTGGCTTTCTTTCCCTTAATCAGTTCTCTCCATAATTATTTCTCTGCTTAATCAGTTGTCTGATTACTATTCCCTCTCTACCAAGCATGATTTTTCCCATCATCTGACATTGACAGTCAGCCCCACCTTGCTCATACTAGAAGCTTCCACTCTCAATTCTTTTGAAACCCACATACTGCTGCTAAAACTGGTATCAACCTGCGTGTCTTATGCAAAATTGCCAGTATGGATTTGGACAAGTGGTGGGAGTCTGCTGGACCACTTCCAACAAACCATTGACACCTGTACTCTTCTACTGAGAAACTGATGGATTTCAGAAACTCAGTGGAGAACTGAAGTAGAGAATACTTAAAAAAAAACAAAAAAGAGGAGTTCATTTTTTTTTGACTGAACTGGTCCAGAGCTATAATTTCAGCTGGGAGATGCTCTGAAGAATTCTTCAACTGGGAAATCTCCAACTGGTTAACTACATCCATACTTCACCACTTCAATTAATAAGGACCTGAAAATGTGACTATAGAAAATACCTGCACAGTCCAATTCAAAAATGATGAGGCAGTCTGAGCCTGTTAGATCTAAATGCATTCTACAACATGCATTATTCAGAAGCAGAAAAAAATCCCACATATTTTACTGGTATTATTATGAATACTAATAAAATGCCAATTAGGTTAAGATTTTTAAGATCTGATAATGTTAGATCTTTGAAATTATTACAAATGGCTTTTCTTAAATTCCCTCCAGCTGTTTCTTGTTTGATACCCAACTAGATACCAGGTTTTCAGGAAATAGATGCTTACCATTTTAAGACGAAACTCTCTACAATGTCTCATTTTGTTCAAAAATCACTGCTTGTTTCTGAGAATAGCCTCTATCTGCAGTTTAATTTCCTTTAAGAATGTTTGCACTATGTTTGCTGAGTTGTTTTTAGAGTGCTGATTATACCATGGGTGGTGTCATATTCCACTCCTAAGAGAAAGGGAGCACCCAAGATTCATAGAAACCTATGATCAAAGAGGAAAAACAGAAGTCAGAAAGCTCTGAAAACATGAAGTCTTATTAATAAATTATACACACAGCATGGAAATAAGTTGGCCCCTTGACTTCTAGTAGCAAAAGAAATAAAAGTATAAAAGAAAAGAGGGAAGATAGAGAGGGGTTAGACAGGAGAAGAAAGGAGATTACCTGTCCTGGATCCAGCATCAATGCAGCCAGCTGGGTGTCCAGGATCCTGGGGAGCTCCAAGGCTTTGTTGGTATACTTTTTAATAAGTAAGTTTTCCCCACCCTGAGGGAAAGTTTCTCACTTTCCGTGCAAATGACTTATCATGCACAGCCCGTTCTTCTAGACCTTTTTGGAAATAGGTTGGAAGTCTTCAGGGGTCTTTGGTGTTCTCATCCCCCTCTCCTTGACCTCAGTCCTGCACTTACACAGTACTGTGTTGCACTTATCTGCAGAAGTCAGAACAAGGACATTGGTCACAAAAAAGTACTGCCACAGAAAAGTACTATGCATGGCCCCTTCACCAGCTACAGCCTGTTTTTCTTTGCCTGTTTGCACAGCAGGTTCTTACACAACAATCCTTGGTTGGCTCAATGGCCATTGGTGTTTGAGACATACACGTTAGCTCCTTATTTTCTGGGCTTCTACAGGTGATCCATGGTTAGAAACTATAGTGATCTACTGAGTTTCACTGGCAACCATTTCACTCTTCTCTCAGAACTCCCTCCATTAAAATCAAAAAATTGCCTCTCAGAACAGTGACAATCTCAAGCCATTTCTGAAAAACTGACAAATTTTTTTCTGTTTCGTTTTGGATACTTGTCCATGCTACATGGTTACTAACACCAGAAAAAGAAAATGCAACTATTTTTTCACTCTCAGTTTTCACTCATGGTGAAGGAATGATTTTTAAGCATTAAGTTGGAAATACATGGAGCTCAGAGGGTTAAGCAGAATCCAGGGATGGAGTGAATTCAAATATTTATACTCAGATATTTGGGCTGCTTTTTTTCATTCACCTCTCCAGAGTGCATATACTTATGCTTCTAAATCCATAATTGAGGGTTCCAAAAAAATAACCTTAGTTTACGGATAACAACTCACTTCTCCTGACAGATGCTCCTTTGTGGTGGAGACCTTTTAAATTCAGGCCAGATTTATTAGAGATCAAGCTCTGGACTTGAAAGTTTTCAGTAGTATAGAAAGGTAAAACTGCCTCCTAAGGCTCTTCTATGGATTAACAGCTAATGTTTACAAAGAAGTAAGAAAGGCTGAAAATATTAGTATTAACATAATACAGGAAATGAGCCAAACAGGGCTTTTTTATGATTAGTGGGAGCTGTCATCAAGTACCCTTCACATTACATTGAACACTGTAGATCATTTAGTTCACTTGTCATTAACAATATAGGAGACTAGATAAAGTGAAGCATTGCAACATTGACATAACTTGTCATAATGGAATACTTCAAAAGATGTTTAAAATATTTTTAAACAATTAGTCATCCTTTATTCAAGCAGCAACCATATGATCAAAGACAAAATGCAAACCAAGAACAAAAGCAGGCAGAGAGTGAGTAGGTAAAGATCACTCAACATGGATCACTGGTTGTTCAAATTATTTCCAGGTTGTTTGGCAGATCTCCAGGAGTGCAATTCAACTTTGTACAGGTTACAGAGGGAAATCTTTTTTTGTTCCTAATGGAACAATTTCACAGCATGATCTCCTAATCTTATAAGAAAAATGAAAAAACCTCTTAAAATGGTTTGATTGTTCATTTTGCAGATGACATTTCTTAGGCATATAATATCTTTTCTTATTTTTCTTTGCAAAAAAATAAAATGGAGACACAGGACTGGAAAATTAGATCTGGAATTAATTGGGCAGGTGGGCAATTCTACATTCCTATTAAACTCTCTGCTTTCTGACAACATAATTTTATTGGCTTTGCATGGCAAAGTTTTGGAGCATGGGGGCTACAGGGTTGTCTTCTAGGAGAAGCTTCCAGGAGCTTCCCCCATGTTCAACTGAGTCAATGCCAGCTGGCTCCAAGAGGCACCCGCCTCTGGCCAAGGGCACATCCATCAGCAACAGGAGTAGCACCTCCAGGATAATGTATTCAAGACAGGGGGAAAACCCCCAAACTCCTGCAGGAGAACAGCCAGAAAAGAGTGAGAATGTGTGAGAGAATCAGCCAGGCAGATGTCAGGGTTGATGGAGAAGTAGGGGGAGGAAGTGCTCCAGGAGCTGGAGCTGTGATTCCATGCAGCCCATTGTGAGGACCGTGGTAAGGTCCATGGAGGTCCACAGGGAAGCAGAGATCCCCCCACAGCCAATGCAGGCACAGCCTCACACTAGTGCAGATAGATGCCTGAAGGTAGCTGTGACCCAGTGGGAAGCCTGTGCTGGGTCAGGTGCCTGGCAGGACCTGTGGACTGGTGCAGCAAGGAGTCCGTGCTGGAGCAGGTTTGGTGGCAGGACTTCTGACTGCATGGGGGACCCACACTGAAACAGCCTGTTCCTAAAGGACTGCAGCCCATGGAAGGGACCCGTTCTGGAGCAGTTCGGGAAAAATTGCAACGTGTGGAAAGAACTCACATTCACGTTCCCATAAGAGGGAGCCCATGATGGACCAGGAAAGGAGTGTGAGGAGTTCTCTCCCTGAGGAGGAAGGAGAGGCAGAGACAACCTGGGATGGACTGTCCACAGACCCCATTCCCTGTCCCTTTGTGCTACTGTGGAGGAGGAGGAGGGACAGAAAATGCGGAATGAATTTGAGATCAAGAAGAATGGAGTGGTACAGGGAAGGAGTTATAGGATTTGATTTTTATTTCCCATGACCCTACTCTGGTTGGATTGGCCACAAGTTAAACTAGTTTTGCCCAGCTGAGTCTGTTTTTCCTGTGACAGTACCTGGTGAGTGATCCTTTATCTCAGCCTATGAGGCTTTCCTTATATTTTCTGTCCTCTGCCCATCTGAGGAGGAAAGAGATGGGAGTTGCTTTGATGGGCATCTGGCAGCCAGCCAGGGTCAACCCACAACTATGATTTTCTTACATTTTTTCATCCCTTTATTTTGTTTGCTTTTTTTTTCTTTTGTCATTTATATATCATATTCCACCTGACATCTTCATATTTTATAACTTGTTCTCTCTTATGAAAGAGATTTGTAAGAGATATGGTAAAATTAAAGTCTTAACTTGAAAATTTCTCCTTGTATTTTTTCTTTCTGCATTACCTTGCATAATATGGCTCTGTTCTGTGGCAGAGGATATGAAGTCCAGCACTACTTAAAGTAGAAAAGCAACACATTGGCCATAGCAAAACGAAAAACCAGTAAATGTACGTCCTTCACAAATCTGACTGCAACACAAGGCATTAAAGGCAATAATAAGCCACAATAAATGTAGAACAAACAAAACCACTTTTTAATCTTTACAGAATATTGTCAGGTAATGAGTTGTATTTTTGGACTTCACTTTGAGGGTTCTTGCTTCATATTTAGTGTCTGATCTCTGAGCACCAACTTATAAAACTTTGGAACATCCTAATAGAACCAGAATCTCATCAGCTGAAGAATTTCTCTGGCCCAGTAGTCCATCACTGAACTAAAAATAGCTAAAGTCCATTGGGGTTGAACTTTCCATGACTGATAGATACCATGGGCTCTTTCAGCCTTTGGAAGTTACTTCTCTTATCCACTTCAGATAGCCGAAGTTTAGAGAGTGTGTTTGAAGGTGTTTTTCTGAAGTTGGTTTTTCTCAGCTGATTTGTAGCTGGCTGCTTAAGATAGCTATTAAGCCTATTGCATTTTATGCCAAAGGAGAAGCAGATGAACTAATAGCCTACAATAGTTTTATCTTGTGTCAAGTGTGGTACTTACAGTGGAAACATCTAATTAAATATATTTAGCTTGCAGATGATTTGGTCTCTCAGTCCACAAAATCAGGCTTCTCAGAGATAAAGAGGTTTTCAGGTAGGATACACATCACCAGGTGGCACATTTTTGTCCACTTATGAGTTTTAATTAGGTTGTTTAAAGCTAGGCTTTTGACTCCTTTTGGTAATGAATCAAAACTTGTCTCGAGCCTGGACGATCATGCAATAGTGACAAATACTGAGGAATCAGTGTTCATATTGAACCATCCCCCTCATTTAATTTATTACAGAAAAACTCCTCCTGTGTTTCTCTTCTGGCCTACTGATTGCCTCTTTCAAGCTCCAGGCTAGATCCAGCCATACCTCACAGCATGGGAGCCAATACTCTGAGTGCAGATCTCCTCCTCCCATGTTGCCTTTTCCCAAACATGTTCTTCTTTTTCCTGGGCACTCTCCACAGCAGTCATGACACCAGGGAAACCCTCTTAGAGGTGTCCCATGAAGGGCTGTGTGTTGCCGCAGGCTGTGTGTCATAGCACAAAATCAGGGCAAACTGGATACTCCCAGATTATCCCTTCCCAGACCTGCCGCTCACATCTTAGCTAGGAAGGGAGTGATTTTCTCTTTCTTTTTGATGACATGTCCTATTTCAGGCTCTTTGTTCTAAACCTCTCATGCTTAACCATGCAACATGATATGAACAGTGAGTGACGATAAATGCAAGTCTCTGAAGTGTCTGTCTAAGCATTGCAGTGAAAAGTGCAGTGCATAGCATTGCATGAGAGTAAGACTTTAAACTATGGATAACAAGAGAAATGAATTTTAATTTATATGTAAAACAAAGATTGCAGTTATAAAAAAAGGGAAATAGCTTTGGAAGAAAAATGGATATTCACTTTTTTCTTCTTATATAGCCGCAGTAGCATGGGTACTATATTTGAACAATAAAAGTAACTGGAGCACAAAATTAATAATTTTCCACTGACCTCCATATTCATTTAAAATTATTTTTCCTTGCAGACAGGTAAAGCTTTGAGTCAATTCTCATTTTCCTTAGACAGTTAATCTAATCCAAAAAAATAGAAAGTGAACAAGAGTGTATTAACAGGCCAGAAAGTCTCCAATGCCCTGTTAAGAAAAAGTTCAGGATTCAGAACTCATGTGGAGGCTGCATGTGCACATAAGTGCAAATTTTTGTGACATGACTCTCACAAAGAAAATAAATTATTAAAAAAAAATTGTATAAAATGTGAAAATTAAGTCCATTTTCAGACATCCTCATATCTACCATAAACCATATATCCCTCTGGGTTGTAAAACTTTCTGCTTAAATTATCAGAAACTGATTATATATGATTCAGTTAGCAATAATCTAAATAATTTATTGAAAAACATCAATGTTTTTCCGCTTAATTTTTTCATCCATCTCAGGAAAAAGACACGGGTGACTTCATATACATCTGGAAATATTTTTTCATTCAGTGTTCACGTGTCCTCATTTTTCCTATGCAGACTAGAAAGTCTCTAACTAAATTACATCTTCACTAAAATGTCTTGAATCAGTGAATCTTTATTTCCAGATATTTCTATCCAATGTATACTCAGGAAGGTCATTTGTCATGCTGTATGAAAGCCAGGTCCATACAAAGGACAATACATTGTAATTTTACTAATGACAAATATACATGTTTTTTCTTAATGTCTCTATTCGGTTGATTAAACGTGGTCTTCCATGGATCGAGGTGGAAAAGGAAGGAAGACCAGAAGTAATAAGTTAGATACAATAATTAAATAGCATTGTTTACAAATCCCCTCTATTAGTTTCTTGTTCTCTAGATTAGGGTTCTTTAAAGGTTAAAGTGTAGCCTGTACAGCCATTATAAATATTTGAGATTTAAAAAAAAATAAAAAGAGGACAGAAATAAGAGGAGAAAGGGTTCAAAAGGCCAAATGGAGCTAAGAAGATGATGATTCACTTAGAGAGTTTTTATTGCAAACTAACATGAACACAGCATAAAATTATAAATTATCAAGAGAAAACAAACTTCTTTATTATATTCCATGGTTTTATCTCATTCTTTTTACAAAGAAAAAATTTTATCCTAGCCAGTTTGGATAAGTACACTTTGCTAATCAAATCAAACTAAGGATTCTTAAAAAAAGATCCAAATTTATCACCAATCAAGTTCTTCTGCCAGTGGAATCATAGGACTGCTAATGTTAGTTCAGTCAAATAATTCTAATTAAAATCCAGACATTTAAAGAAGTCAGTTAATCATCAAGGACTGTAAGCTCATTTTAAAACCACCTTGCCCAATGATAGTTGTAGCTCAGGTTTATAATTTACCCAACCCAAAAGACACCCTCACTTTACTGTGAGCGTTCGATGTGCATGTAATAATTCTGATGCTAACCTAATTTCTCTGGAATAGCACAAACATTTTAAGTTCTTAAGCCATTTCCCTCAAAAATTCAAGAAGTGGTAAAATTCCTACCTTGCAAGATGATTCAAAGATGACTTTTTTTCCATTTCCCCTTAGGAGATATCATTTTTCTTGACCATAAAATATATGGTTTTTCAAATGAACTCTTGGAAACACTCACCACTAAATTTTGATAATCAGCAACAGAGAAAATTGAATGAAAACATATAAAACCACCTGTATGCACCTTGGTACAATTCTGCAACAAAATGAAGAGAGCTGTATCACACACAGACCTGTTTCTCTGAAAATGCCCATCCAGCTGATAATCAGGCCTTGGGATCTTACAGCACTTTGAAAGAGTCATCTTAAAAATTTATTTTTCACATCGGCTTTTCGATTTGCAGTTTTAAAGGAATCACCTACTTTAATATAAATGCATGCCAGGTAGGCCCTTGTTAGAGCTGGGATTTGTATTTCATATTGATCCAACCTAGTTTAAAGCAGAGAGATGGCCAAAACAGCTGTCAGTGGCTTAACTGCTTGCCAAAAGACTTCCACTGAACTGAACTCTGCTTCCACCTTGAGTTTTCATATACAGCTCCCAAACTTTGTCATTAGGATTTCTACAAATATTGCACATATTCATTTGAGTAAATGATTCTGCAGTGTTATATCTTCATTGGGTGCCAATGCTAAAGCATAGCTACATAGCATACACAATTTTGAAACAATTTTTGAGGTGCACTCAAATTAGTAATGAGTCAATTCTTGTCAATGCACTGCTATGAACGAACTATAGAAAGCTCAGCCTTTAAGATTAAAGTGTTTCCTCTAAATACTGACCATAATCATCTGCTTATTAAAAAAGTGAATTACTTTTTTTTTTTTTTTTGTTTCCGAACAGAGAGGTTTTTAGAGCATGCAGTTTGATATTCTATACATATACCTTTTTTCTAGCCAACTCTTGCTGTGTTTAACTGCAGCAGACTGTTTCTAATTTTTCAATTAGTAATGTATTCAATTAGATAGATCTGAAGAGATGCACAGTGTACCACAAAGATGGATGGGATCAAATAAAGGTGAAGTAAACTTCAAAATTGTATTAATGCTTTGTGCTGTTTTGGCTGGGGTAGAGCTAGTTTTCTTCACAGTACTTGGTATGTGGCCATGTTTGGGATTTGTGTTTGAAACAGTGCTGATAAAAAAGAGATGTTTTAGTCACTGGTGAGCAGTGCTTGCACAGAGTCAAGGCCTTTTCTGCTCCTTACCCCACCCCACCAGTGAGGAGGATGGGGGGTGCACGAGGAGTTGAAAGGGCACACAGCAGGGACAGCTGAACACAACTGACCCAAGGGACATCCCATACCCTATGCCATCATGCTCAGCATATACTTCTGGGAGAAAAAGGGAGGATGTTCAGAGTGATGGCATCTTTCTTCCAAAGTCGCTGTACCTGTGACAGAGCTCTGCTTTCTTAGGATTGGCTGAACACCTGCCTGCCCATGGGAAGCAGTGAGTGGAATCCTTGTTTTTCTTTGCTTGTGTGCATTGGTTTTGCTTTCTCTTTTATACTATTGCCGATTGAACCCATTAAACATAAGTTTTCTCTCTTACTCTTCCAATTCTCCCCCAGTCCCGTTCAGGGTGGGGAGAGAACAAGCAGCTGCGTGGGGCTTAATTGTCAGATGGGGTTAAACCATGACACTCTATAATGTTTTAACACATAAAATAGTCTGAATAATAGCATTTTTATTTTGCGGAACACAATTTTTAACTTTCAGCTGATATTTAAATTTTGAAATCACAAAATTGCAAAATTAAAAATGGAACCACCAGTTTGAGAAACCC
The DNA here is from genome assembly GCA_013397115.1 of Edolisoma coerulescens. Taxonomy (NCBI): domain Eukaryota; kingdom Metazoa; phylum Chordata; class Aves; order Passeriformes; family Campephagidae; genus Edolisoma; species Edolisoma coerulescens. The sequence goes on from VWZW01006289.1 coordinate 9,713,662, forward strand.
ATGTATTTCTTGTTGTTATAAACAGGAAATTCAGCAACCAGTAATGTTTCTCTAAGGATGTACATACGTTGTAAATTGACACAGAGATTTTCAGAGAGATATTTCTGAAACACTGAGTCCTGCAGCTGCCTTATTTTGGAAAGAATTTCCCTTACTCAGCAAATTATTGGAAATTTAAGTATCCTTCTGGCTGAAAACATATGTGAAAAAAATTCCATCTCAGGCAATAAACAGTTATGGAACACTAAAAAATAATAGTAACAATCGCAATAGATTTACTAAGAAACCTAACCGTATGTATGCAGCTAATGAACCTTGTAGCATATTCCTGAGGATTTTTTTCCACAATGCTTAGAAAAGAGATGTGGAGGAAAATCAGTGCAAAAGCTTAAATGAATGAACCCAGACTGAGAACTAGAACATTTTGTGCTGCCTGCAAAAACATCCTACAAGGCAGAAAATGGCTTGAGAGACTATCGGCTTATTGGCCAGTCTCCTCCTGGATAATTCTGCCTGTCTGAAGTTAGGACGCATGCTGTGGAGGCAGCACACTGTCCCACACTTTATCCACACTTCCACTTGCAGGTATGAGATGCTTATTTTTCTTTCTTCTCTAGACAACAACATGAGAATCTGAACACCTGTATATGTTCCTTCACTGCCTGAGATATATAGCAAACACTAATCTGTAGGAAATTATATTTTGTGCTAGAGAAACAGAAGGGTGCAAGGTAAACAATCAGACAAGCATTTCACTCTGTCCCAGGTGCAATATTGTTGTGAGCTCCACTCCATTCAAACTCTTCTGCTTGAATACTCTGGATAAAAGTTGCTGACATCTATAAAAAAAAAAATCCATATCATGTGAGTAATATAAATCTACACACATGGAGCACAATACCTAACTGAATCTAGATTCAACAAAATTACATGAGAAAAGAAAAAGAAGAAAGGAAACTTTATAAAAAATGCTCATCTTCCATCAGAGAAAAGTAGAATGTAATGAATTGAAACAACCTTGCTTCAGGATTTATATCTGCAATGTAAGCAGGATATTGGTAAAAGAAAAATTGTCAAAAATTGAACAATAAAATCTGAGAATATTGGGAATGTCTACTGCATATACCTGCTTATATAAGAAAAACCAACAGCTTTGTGGAAACAAAGCTTAATTAGTCCAGCAAGTGCCATGTGGATCCTCCAAAAACCAGCTGAAAATATAACCTGACATCAGGCTTATTACTGACTAAAAGACAGTATTCATACTATATATGGTGTCTAGCTGACAGAAACTGTTTATCCAGAGATTATAAACTTTTCAAATGATGTTATTGCTAGGGAAAAAACAAGTCTCACTAGTCAAAAAATATCATGGCATTTTGCAGTCCTTCCTTCTGCCTTGATTGTTCTACAGAATTCTAAAAGATTTTTTTTCTTTATATTTTACTTTATATTAAAGTTGCTTAAGAAATGTCCCTGGGTCATTCTACAGAGTGCATTTTAAAGACAATTATAGTAAATCTAGGTTTAAATTTTAAAAAAAATCTATGCTAAATGCCTTATAAAACAAAAACAGTCTTCAAAAACAGACCAAAAAAACAGTCTTCAAATACCTTAATTACCTCAGACAAAAATTGTCCTTTTAATTTTTTTCAATCTTGAGATTGTTTAAGGGTAAAACCATCCCTGCTCATTTACACACACACACACCCACACACACCCACACACACCCACACACACCCACACACACTTCAATCACTAGTGAAGCTCTAGAATTATATTGGTAGTTGAGGTATAAGGAAAAATACCTAACTACAATTTTATGGAGTATTTCAGATACCGGCTTGTACTATTTTGCCTGGATTATCCCAGAAAATGGTTGTAATGATGCTTTTGAATCATGACTGTTTTGTGTCTTTCTCTCTAGAACTGTGCATTTCACAGACAAAGCAATGATGTTAGAGGCATCCAACTACCTGAGGCGTGTGCATGTTCCAGCAGTGAAAGTGCTCAGACAACTAAACTGCAGGAGAAATCCAAGTCCAAATAAAGGTGGAATGAGTGGAGATCAGCAGATCGAGTCTGGGAAACCAGACCTTAAGAATTGTTACAACTACTGCTTTTCCAGATATCACAGTAAGACAAAAGGAATGCCATGTTCATTTGTGACTTGCTCAGAATCAGATCTGTGCCAACTCTGAAGATAAAGTCATCTTGTAACCCCTTAATCTCAGTGTGCTTTGTGGCCTTATTAACCTCTAAACATTTTTGGCTACAAGTTATATAGTGTCTTGCCAAATGATCACTAGGTGACCTGTGAAAATCTTTTTATTCTTAGATTTTTATAATGGTTCTAGAAAGTTGAGCCAAAGTCAATTTCTCAGTATTTTGGCTAATATATTGAACATGAAGTCATGAGGATCATTTATTCAGGATAACGTCTTAATATTTTTCAAAAAAAAAAGTAAACCAAACAAACCCTAAGAAGGATAACAGCAGCAGTACAGACTTTCAACAGGTCTTTCTAAAGCCATATAATTTTTACTACATAATAACTCTGAGTTGTGATAGAAATCTTCCAGGCTTTGATAGGTACAAGAGAAGAACTCAGAGACACTCCTGGTATTCCTGCCTTTGGTAAAGGTGTGGATATGAGTTCAGGTTACAGATAAAATAAATGTAATTTTCCATAGTACAGAATAAATACCTATTCATCAATGAAACCATACCCTTACTTGTTTAGACTTTGGAGCAATTACAAATGTCCTAACACACCAAATAATGACATTTATTAAAAATACCTTCTAAAATTATTACATAATTTTATGAATATAACATATGTATTGATATACACATGGAAATATATACATACACACATATGTGGACATATCATTTATAGAAAATCTATACGTGCAAGCAGTCGTGTATGGACATACATGGGTGTTTGCATGCGTGTATATATGTAACCAAAGAGTTATGGTCACATGGGGCAGAAGCATAAAAAATGTATATGATTACAAAAATCTTTTGAGGTTTAGTTTGAGACACTTTTCTGCTCAAATGCCACATCTATGTCAAATTTTAATACAGTGAGCACGGTTTTGTGTGTATGTGTGTATTTTTGTGTATTTGTAAATTCCCTTTTTACATATATTTTATTAAAATTGTTCTTGAAGCTTGAGCCAATGTCTACTTGCTCAATAGCTTGGCAGGTATATTGCATGCAAACTTATAGCAGAGCAATTAAAACAATACTGAAATAGTTGTTGTGCCTGCCATAGCTGGCTTATTGTTTCTACAGTTCTACAGATGACAGAGCATCTTGCTGGGTCAATAGTCAAAATTCCTCTTTCATAGCTCAAAAATGATCTGGAGGAGCAAAGGCAATAGTACAATACTTTCCTTATACTATTTTCACTCCTTCACTGGAGACCCTTCTTTTGACTTTTTCAAAAAATAATCTCTTGAAGGTGTTCTGATTGTAGATAATTCCTGCTAACACTCTCTTCTCTTTTAAACAAACACACAAAATTGTCCATGTCATAAGCAGCCTCCCATGAGTCTACTATTTCCCTTGTAAAAATTTCTTTACTATGTTCATATCTCATTTGATAATGTCTTCTTTTAAGTCTAGCAATGACATTTAAAAAAATTAATTTAAGCACACTGCCTTCTCTGAACATTCAGATGTATTTTGAGGACACAGCATCTGTTTACATTTTTATTACTGGCATTTGTGAATTGATACATTATCTTATAATATAGCTTCTGTTTATAATCTTTAATACATTTTTTAAGAGAAGTTAAATAAGGCCTTTCCTGGTATAAAGTCAGCATTTTTTCTCCATCTTAAAAGTTATAAAAAATTTACCGTTGAGACTTCATCCTAAATTTCATTAAGTGAGGGTTTTTAAATCATTAGATTCACCGACTAGTTACACATTTCCCAGCATTTGCCAAAATAATTTCCTTAGGAAAAAACCTAAACTGCTCTGTCAAAGAACATACCCCAAACCCTCCAGTTGCTGTCTTCCAAATGCTACTTCGTTTATAAATGTGCTTATCTGAACTTTGTTCTTCATTTCTAAATACTGAGCAAAAGTGAAAATCAGTTACAACTGCTGTCAAAGAGTTTTCTCAACAGTTTAATTTTAGAAGGTAATTGTTAACGTTTAATTGATCATTAATTGCATAAGATCGTTAATGATTCTATGATACTCTACTTCAGCAAGATTTAAAAAGTTCATCAACAGCACAAGAAAAATATCTTGGCTTCCTCTTTCTTAACTTTCATGCAATTTAACTGGTTAACTGGACTGGATTAGCCTTAGTTCACCATGGATTTCTAAAATTAGTATTGCAAATCACACTAAACTGGGAGGAGCTGTAGACTCCCTCAAGGGCAGAGAGACCTTGCAGAGAGACCTGCAAGGAGGTGTCCTGCAGAGAGGTCTCCTGCGGAGAGGTCCCCTGCGCAACTTAGAGGACTGGAAAATTACCAACCATATGAAGTTCAACAAAGAAAGTGCTGAATTCTGCACCTGAGATGGAGCAACCCTGGATGTACAGACAGACAGGGGAATGAGATGCTGGAAAGCAGTGCCATGGAAAGGGACCTGGGGGTCCTGATTGATGGCAAGTTGAACAGGAGTCAGCAGTGCCCTGGCAGCCAGGAGGGCCAAGCGTGTCCTGGGGGGCATCAGGCGCAGCATCGCCAGCCAGGCAAGGGAGGGGATTGTCCCGCTCTGCTCTGCACTGGGGCGGCCTCACCTCGAGTGCTGGGGGTAGTTTTAGGTGCCACAATATTAAAAAGACATTAATTTATTAGAGAGCATCCAAAGGAGGGCAATGAGGACGGTGAGGGGTCTTGAGGGGAAGCCGTACGAGGAGCAGCTGAGGTCACTTGGTCTGTTCAGCCTGGAAAAGAGGAGACTGAGGGGAGACAGGACTCACTGTTGTCTTCAACATCCTTGGGAGGGGAAGAGGAGGAGCAGACACTGATCTCTTCTCTGGTAACCAGTGGCAGAGTCCAAGAGTTGGATATTGGAAAAAGGTTCTTCACTAAGAGGGTGGTTGGGCACTGGAACAGGCTTCCCAGGGAAGTGGTCACAGCACTAAGCCTGACAGAGTTAAGAAATCATGGGGGCAATGCTCCCAGGTACATGGTGGGATTCCTGGGATGTCCTGCGCAAGACCAGAAGTTGGACTCAGTGATGCTGATGGGTCCCTTCCAACTCAGCTTATTCTTCAATTCTATGAAATGAATCTACATGGTCAGTGTTAGGAAAAGAGGGAATGTTTTTAAACAAAAAGAGAGATTTAGATCAGATGTTAGGAAAAAATTCTTTACTATGAAGGTGGCGAGGCACTGCAACCTGTTGCCATCCATGCCAGAGTAGCACTGGATGCCCCCTCCCTTGAAGTGTTGAAGGCCAGGTTGGATGGGGCTCTGAGCAACCAGGTGTAGTGGAAGGAGTCCCTGTCTACGCAGGGGTGTTGGAACTAGCTAATTTTTATGGTTCCTTCCAACCCAAGCCATTCTATGATTCTGTGATTCTATGATTTTGTGATTCTATGATTCTTTGAAATGCTACAAATAAAAGAAAAATTAGAGCTGTAGGTTCAGACTGTATGGCTACATAACAGCTGCATTTCTGCACACAGACAGTGAAGGTTTTTGAACTTTCAGCTGCCTCTTCCGTAGGGCATTTTGAAAGACTTAGCAAAGTCTGAGCTTCCAGTGTATAGCATGACTTGACCTTTTCCTTTTTCTCACTTTTTATTCTTGTAGTAAAAATTCATGTAGAAGTAGCACGATGAACAAGCAAGGCTTTCAAATTACCGGTTAAACTAATTTCACGGCTTGCGATACGCTCTCGAATGCTCCTGCCCAGTGCATGCATAAATATTTGATATTGTATGACAACATAAGAATTAAGAACATAACATTAGTTTAAATGTAGAAAAATGTGTTTATATACACCATGGCCTAATAATTTAAATGCTAAACTGACTGATTTTCTGCTATTTGAAGTGGAACTGTAAATAATTAATTGCACATGACACTGGAGATTGTGTTAGCCTGCATTTCAATGTCAAATTGACCAACTTCTCTCTTCAGAATAAACATAAGTGTGTAAAAACGGATTGATGGACTGTTGCACATAATTTCTGATTCATAGGTAAATGACTAACTAGCTGTTAGCTTGAATATGTGACTCTCCTTAATTCTATGGCAATAACCCTCTGAAGAAAACTTTGAGAGATTATTTACAGTCACTGGTAAATATACATTATATGATAATCAGTTTAATACTTAGAGGAAATCCACATTTCCAAGCCCAAGTTTTATTTAGTAGTTTCAAAGCTTGCCAGATGAATATTTAAGACTGAATGCAAATTTTCACAATATTGCCACTTTAGCTAGTACGGTTGATTTTCAGCTGTCAAAATTTTCGACATCTTTCCACACTTAGACAAGAACTTTAATGAAGGACACATTTCAGTATCTTTGAAAAAGAAAAATATTCCTTCTAAGAGAAAAGTCGCAATATTTTACAGTGAAAAACTTAGTGAATTTAGCATCTTTTTGTTTTTCCTCACAGGTATATTACCATTTTCTCTAATACAATAGTTAAATTAATTGTATACAATTTCTGTGATCTTTTAAAGTATTTGTTATCTCATTGAAATATCCATATTTAATGCTGAATATTTAAGATTCATATATTAAAGTGTATAGTTCCTGTGCTTTGAGTGAGTGAACTCAGTTTGACAATGAAAAGACATGCTTAAAATAAAAGAGGAGAAAGAAAATCTTTCCTGAGAAAATAACAATTCAGAGAGACACTCGAGAAAATGGAGTGAAAGAAACATAGACTTTTTTCCAGTGGGAAACATAAATGTGGATTTTTGTGTGAAGCTTTAATGGCTAAAGTCCTGACCCAGATGTTAAATGTCCTTCTGCTCTCAAGTTCCTATTCCAAATGTGAAGCTACTGCTACGTTTAGTTTATTTCATCAAGTAAAATAATCACTAAATTTTAATCTTTCAGAAAGCTGAGATATTTAATGGAAATGTATCAGAAAATCCATGCTTGGGTAAAGTCAGCTTGAAAATTTTGGTCAACACAGTCTTATACTGGAAAGCATTGGGCATACTCATTACTTATAATCCTTATAACAAAAATACTAAACATTTTATACCAAGTTTAGTTCAATCCATTTACTTTTAAAATAATAAAATGAACCTTTAAAGTAGACTTTCTTTAAAGTCCCTAAACTTAAAGTAAAAGACTAAAATTAAATATACACTTTAAAGAAAACCATGTAATTAATTTTAAGTCTTTAATTCTAGATTAAAGTTTATTTCTATCCCCGTAAATCTTCTTTACCTGCTTCATCTATGCCTGTAAATGTTCTCAGACAAATTAGAAAAATGTAGTACTTATAAATCAAATACTACTGTAATTATATTTCTCAGTGTAGAAAATAATACTTTTGAATTATGAAATATGAGGTTGTATAGTCAGGGTTTTTCATTTCTGCCTTTATCAGTTTATTGTCGGCTCATTAGCAAACATATATAGAAGTTTCATCTCTACCTAAGAAGTACACAGACAAGAATCAATTATAACCATTCCACAGTTTTCAAGATATTGTTGTGTTTTACCATGGTGCATTAATGTTCAGAGCATTTATTATTCCAAATTTTTACCCATTGTGTATGAAAATGGATGTTCTTATAAACTTTCATGAAGGATTAAAAGACCTACAATTAGGTTAAAAAATAATAGGGCTAAAGAAAATTTTTCCTGCTCTATTACCCACAGTTTTTGTTCCTTCCTTACTTTTTACATGTAACTGAATGTTCATATTTTACTTTCTCAGTATAAAAGCTAGTCTATTCTACCATATCCAAAGCATAAATAGTAATATATAACCTAGCTGTGATGATAACAACTTTATGGTCTGAGCCTTTAAGAAATGCATAACCACTATTGTAGCACACATAGTTATTTTGTATTTTGGTATTCTTTAAAAATCTAGGAGTAGAGCTATGACTTAGATAAATATTTGCACTAGAAAGTGTGAAATTTAAAATATATGCAGTACTAAAGCACTGTAAAAGTGTGAAAAATCTATTGCATACTTTTAAGGCAATTTTAAATAAATTTAATTTACAGATTCAGAGATTGGCAGCATATTCTGATTTGGAAGGGAACTGCAAGGATCATCAAGTCCAGCTCTCAAAAAGGGCATGAAAATCAAACAGAAAGATAATCCAGAAACACAGGGCTGCAGGGAAGGAAGACAAGAATAGAGTTATAATTGATGTCTAGTGTTTGAAATCAACATTTTGAGTGTAAATTAAGTAATGTTGAGAAATACTACATTTTAGTTAGAGAACCTGCAAATATTAAGTTAATAGCAGGAAAAATCATTCAGGTAAAATTTCAAACAGGACTCATACAATTCTAGTAAATCTTTGCTATCACCTGGAGTGGATTTAATCCTTGAGTATCTTCCCTCCAACATAACGCTTAAAAAAATTTCTAGTTTGAATATTGGGAATAAATTAAAAGATTCCAACTCCTGGAGTGCTTTGTTGTAAATAAAAATGTACATGTTAAGTACTTGTTGATGATTGATTAAGTCAAGGAGTACTATTTTTTTCTTTTTTATGATATCATTAGATGATAAGATGCAAAGGAATAAAGACTTAAAGTAAACTATTCAGGAGAATCTTGGTGTGAAGCATGACAGAATCAGGTTTTTTAAACTTTGATCTGCACGATTTGCATACTGAGAAATATCTCTATATCTGCCTTTTCATTTTTTAAAATATTATAAAATTTTATTTTTATGCAGAAGAAAACTGCAGGTGTTTCACATTTTGGGTTGCATGTTAAGACCTTTTTAAGAGTTTTTCAGGCTGTGTTATCTCAATAATCTACTTTGCAACAGCATCCTTGTCAAATTTCATTGCCCTTTACTGACAGAGATCTATTACCTGAGAAAACAGCTTTACTCCATTGGTTGGTACTTTTGTTTCTCTTGGCAGTGACAATAACGACCATCTCCAACTATTCAGAACACGAAACCATGCTAGAGAGGGAAATTACATTAAAATCTTCGAGAAATTCAGGAGAAATCCCACAAAGCCATAGCTTTGTAAGGCCAGAGATGATAAAGAGAAAGATCTAGGTTAATGTCTGTGGAGACCAGGCATCAGGAGTCACCATTTCGTTTACATAATATTTCTTTCTAGTGGAATACATGTTGATTTATAACAAGCACTTAAAATAAATTGTTTGGATCTATTTCAACTATATAATCTCTCTGATATACAGTTTGATTAAATCTCTCTCTTGTCCCATTCTGAAAGATTTCATATTTATAGAAACGTTCAAAGGTTTTAATTTTGAGGTGCAAAAAAAAGACACCTGATTAGTTCTGGACGGAATCTGATGAGTTGATTCTGAGCAATTGTAAGGAAGATCCAGAGCCCATGAAATAGATTTCTAATATTTAGTGCACCCATAACTCCTGCCTCTTATTTTAATGGAGGTGGCAACATTAATTGAACCCGGCTCATTACAGAATGAACTTACAGCACTTTTAACACTCATCACTGTACAGAAAGAACAGTCATTGCCTTGGTGCACCTACGTTTTTTTCTTTCTAGTGAGATTAATTGCTCTGAGATTAATATAATTAGAATGTGGAGTACATACTTTGCTACAGAAAATAAAATGATAAAAAAATATGTATCCTCCCTAGAACATGGAACTCATGCCACACTAAGTAAATAATCTTTAAACCTAAAATAAGTTTCTCTGCAAGTGTTTTGAGTCAGCCTTAATATTTATGGATCAAGTGGACCTTTTAGACCAACATGTGTGAGCATGAGATATACATGCATGTATATTCATATATACATTCTTTCTATAAAAAAGTAGAACAGTATAAAGTACAGTAATGAAAGGATAAGTAACATCCTTCCTTAAAAGATTGGGGTTAATTTCACCAGCAATCTTTCTCTGCATTTCTACTGGAGTAGAGAAGGTTATTAGATAGATGTCAGCATTGTGTTTGTCCTTCATACTACTTTAGCTATGCTTAATGCTCTTCCCATTTACTTTCAAAGAAAAAAAATTCTATATCCAAATATATTATAATTTCACCAAACTTGTTGCACTCAGCACTGAGCAGAATTTCTCTTAGATAATTTATATGACAAATGCTGAATATTCTAACAAAGCAGCTGGGCTCTGATGTAGTTAACTCAGTGGCATATTGACACTTTCGGAGTTCTGCAAGTTCCTGGCCTCTGTGTTCATCCATGGTAATATCAGAGAGAAAAGCATTTCTCTCAACTAGGAAAGGAAAGAAGAGCTTGTCAGATATCATGGCAATTTTTTCTCTTCCTCTATTTCCTTTTAACGGAGTTATGGTAGTCCTTAGTATATAAGGGCAAAGGCATTTTTTATGGATAGTTACAGCAATGTTGGAAACAACTACTTCACTGAGAGTTGTAATTACGTATTCACAAACTTTTTGAATGTTTTACTTTCAGTCTCCAAGGCTTTATTGCTTTGCCCCAGTCTGAATTCTTGAGAGAATGCAAAGCAAAGCAGCTACCTCAGGTCTTGTTTAGGCTGCAGAATTACTCAATTAACAGGTTCAAATTTAAGATTCAGTATAAAAATGGTTCTTATACATGATGTACTTTACATCTCTCCACCTTCCCCCTTTCTGCACCACTCTCTCAGCAAACTCATTTTGATTTATAAATAAATAGTCATGTGTTTTGAAAACACAATAGAGACGCACTTTAAACACTAGTTTATTTTTAAATCCCTATATTCAAACAGAAGTTTCTATGCTTAAAATGTTTACTCCAATTCCACTGGTAATATCTTTAGGACTAGAATGAATTTTTGATGTACATCCACTATTTCAGCTATCCACAGTGAAGCTCTCTGTAAGCTTTACAATGGCAAATACACAGAAATTGAAGACAGCATAAAATCTCAGGTTCACTTAAGAGCTTCTTAGGCCCTCCATCCTGTGTGCGTATGCCCTTCCAGTTTCCCTTTATAATCTGAAAGCTTTTTGTGCCATGTGGAATTAAAGAAATTATATTGTGCTATGTATACAAAAAGCATACAAAAGAAATAAAAGCATGTATGTATACAAGCTTACGACAAGAGACATCTAACCATTATTGAATAGAAATTTGGAAGCAAAATATTTGAATAAATACTGCCAATCTAAATGCACATAGAGGGAACTAAAATATTCTAAAATCCAATTGCAACTGACGGATCACCAAGACTCGCCAGGAAAATCTGATACATTTTAGCTTTTGAAAATAAATTTAAACATAATAAATGTGCTTGCACAGCTAACCAGATTAGCTTTCCCCAGGAGAAAGAAAAGAAACAGACCTGAGCTTCCATCCTCAAAGGGGTATATATAAATATTTAAATATTTTGCATTTAAGTAACTTATAGATTTACAATAAGAAAACCATACTGAAATATATAAAGTGAATGTAAAATTAAACAAATCTCATCTAATGGCTTACACTCTTTTTCCTTCTTCACCATCATCTTGTAGGTAAATATGCCTTCACATAGGAAGAAACACAATTGTGGTATAAATGTGGTAAGGATATTTATTACATCATTATTAGCCCATTATGCTTGTTCCATCTTTTTGACTTTAAAATAAGAAAAATGTTTTATTTGCACATATAAATAGGTAATCAAGGTGCAGGAGTCAACACTAGTATGTGGTATTAAGTCAAACTCGGAAACAGCAATAAAAAGAAAAATTTCTATCTCTTAACAAGTTCTGTTTACGTGTGCTAGGAAAAATTTATCATATCACATGCTGAAGAACAAATGTTATGCAGAAGCATAGGACCTAGATTAGCAAATTGTTTCATGAGTGTTATGATCCAATTATAAGAGATGCCTCTGCCCAAATTAAGGTGCAGGATTTAATCGTTTAACCCTGAATGGGACCATATGCCAAAGTCAACAAAAAAGATTTTATTTAAGAGCAAATGTGAGGTAGAGAGACAGAAAGAAATAGGAAGAGAGAGTGGGGAGAGGGAATAGAAAGTGAGTGAGAGAGAGAGAGAGATTAAGCAAAAGATATCATCACCACATGAATTCCTGCAGCATCCTGCTGGTCCTTTGTCACCCTGGTCTTCTTGGCGGTAGGGGTCTCTGAGTCGTGCTTCAGGAGGTATCACTTTTGTGCAGTCCAAGTCCTGGGTATCCCCAGGGCGTAGATGCCACTCCCATAACTTTGGATAGTACATGTGTAAGCAGTTTATTCCTTTCTCCCAGTTTGCCACTGGGTGAATTTTTGTCTGGATAGATTACCCAGATCTGCCTCACCAGGCCTGGAATCAGCATCTTCCTGTTGTTGCCATCTGTGCTCATGACAAGTTCTGTTGTGGTGGTTTATCTTATGGGCACAGTGTTTTGAGACATGCAGTTGCATTCTTTAAGTCCTCACAATGATTGTTTGTTATGGGGCAATTACAGCAGTGGCTGTGGAGTTCTTATCCACACTTCACAGCAGAGGAAAACTGCAGAGGATCAGTCCTTACAGTAGAGCCGAATCACTATATATTGCAAATGTAAACCTAGATAACTATTTTTTGCCAGTTTCATGCATCCTGCCACATTAGATTTCTGTTTCCAAAATGTTCATGTGCAAAAGCACTATCAAAATAATTCCATCAATGGTTTAATAAAGAAATATTAGCACATGAAAATATGATGCAAAGATGAATCAGTATGCTGACAGAGTATTTCCACAAACAAACCTGAAATAGATAAAATACCATGAGTTTTTAAATGGAGAGGAAAGTAAAGCTAGACTGGCTTGTATGTTTTTATGTGACACTGGAACTAAGAGAAAACGAGAAAGAATTTCCAAGAAAGCCTTTGACAAAAACTAGTTTCCAGAAAACAAGAAAAGAGGACTAATGGACTAAGAGTACTTTTTGTATTAATTTCTTTTGAATATTTGTTGTTGTTAACCCGTATATTGAGTGAGAAATTCTAGTTCCACAATGCCAAACATTTATGCTAAGATATTAAATAAATAGCTAATTATTTTTCATTATTCCTTTTCCATAGTCACTAAAACACTAGTATGTTCACACTCAGTAAGGGTTGTACATGATGAGAAAACATAGACTTTTTCTGATATATTTTAATTCATGGATTTGTTTTTATTTTCTTTCTAATTGCAACAGCAGGAATCTAACCGTGAATTTCAAAGTCAATCCATCATTATTTCTTATTCTCAGATGTTTTCATACCTAGGATTTTACCCCATGGAAATGTAGCATAGCTGTGATTTTTAAAATGAAGAGAGGTGAAGCGGCTTCTGACACATACTATGCAATTTCTCTTGTGCTTTCTCTTAGTATTTTAAAAGATAAATGAACTTGAAACAAAATTTTATCTTTATCTTTGAACCATATCATAAACTAAAAGTAGCTAGCAATGACTATTGCTCAGTTGAGGCACTGTGAATGAGACATTGGGTTATGCTAGAGGAACAACAATCTGCTTGCAGCTGGGGTGGGCCTCTTTAGCCCATTTCCATAAAACAACACTTTAGTTCAGTTATTTAAAAGGGAGATACCTAAATTTAAACTAATCACTCAACACTTCCTGTCAGTCAGCTGAGAGAAGCGGGTACATTACAGAGCTGAGTCATTTGATTTATTTTAGATGCTATTTTTGTGAATGACTCACCTTCTTACAACAGGTATTTAAGTCCACTGACTACAAGGGCAGCCTAGGACAGTTAGTTCAGACTTTGATGTCTGATTTTTTTGATATTTGGGGTTGAGTAGGACTCATCTCACCCTCTATGACCATAACACTCTCTCTTTCTCACCTTCCCCCCAAGGCTCAGCTGTTCATGCCCCAAAGATCAACAGCATAGCTCTGATGTGGCATGATTATGTGCCTTTGGCTCAGACTGCTGCAGAGACTCATAGATTGTGGGAAACAGCTGTGAGAAAGCCTGCAGAGAAGAGCCTTGTAAGTTATGACTATTGAGTTACAGACAGAGGTAGAACCATAAAGATGAAAGAGCATGAGTAACTGAAAGAATGAAGACTAAAAAGCACCAATGTGGAAAAATACAAAATCTGAAATGGGAAAAAAAATAAAATAAAATATGGGAGCATGTGGATACCATCGGATTTGGTGGATGCTTTCAAGTTCCTGATACTACAGATCTGCTCCTGGGAGCAATGGAGACTAACTCATCTCCTGGCTCATAGCTGCCTGGCCAATAAAGACTCTATTGTCTATTCCTGTTAAGAGACTGAAAGGTCTTAAAAGTGGGGTGAGAATCTGTATTACTTTCTTAGTAATCAGGTAAAACCTAGGTATCTTTTGTATCTACAAACAAAAACAAAAAAAAAAACCAAACAAAAAACAAACAAACAAATAAACAAAAAAACAAAACAAAAAAAAACCCAAAAAAACAAGAAAGCAAAAAACCAAAAAACAACAAAACAAAGCAAACAACAACAAAAAAACCCCAACCAAAACCACACCTGTTCTGTATTTTAACAGCAATTTTTTGTGTGTCATTCTAGATGCCTAAACAAAATGGCCCAGAGAGGAGTCATAGTAATACAGTTAGTGAATATGCTGTCTAAAGAAATGTGTAAGGCAGACTCTCTAATTGTATGGCTGAAGCTTATTTGACACTTTCACTCTGAAGCTTGTCAGACAGAACTTCAGTGGAGTAAGAGGAATGGAAGAAAAAGTGCCAATAGAAATGAGCCATCAGAGCAGCTCTCTCCCTGTTTCCAGACCAATCTCCCATTCGCAAACTGACATGAAATTGCTTCTTGTTCAACCTTCTGAGATGATGCTTGTGAGAGGCTCGTGCCTATGTCACAAATGCAATGTATATGACTGTTAGGAAGAAAATAATTTTTGAGAAGCCCTTGCAGACTAAGAAATTGTGTACATAATACATGCTGAAGGACTGCAATATAAGCACTTGTCCCACTAGACTATAAAGACACCACATTAACATATTTGTACTCAGCAATTCGAAAGGATACAAAAACTTTTCTGTTAACTTATTGATGTGAAGGAGAATGTTCATGATATCTGCAGAAGTGAACCTTGCTAAAAATTCTACTGATTGTTCAGCAGTTTCTATCCCTTGATAATTTTCATCTCACCATTTTTTGGTCTGGAAGATTTTTTATGTTTATAAGTACAGGTAGTTTTTAATTTTAAATTCTTTAACCCCTTATTTTATACTATATTGCATTCTGGAAACTCATGTGTTACCTTTCACTAGAGAGAGAAATGTTGGCTTGCCAGACAAATACATTTCATTCCTGTTGATTCTCAGCATTTCCTGGCCATCCATTTCTTACTGGTATGTAATCTTCCAGAGCCAATATTTTCTGTCAGCATGGTGCCGTACTTTAAATATTGCACTCTTAAGTACTAATTACCCCACTTAAACTATCAGTAAGGGAAAGAATGATTTTTTTTTTTTTTTAATAAGGCCAAAAATTTCACAATGCTCTCTACACCAGCATATTCCTATTTTATTTAAAATAGAAAATCCAAATCTGGAGTGGTTTGTTTGTTTCTTTGTTTGTTTGGATTGTTCTTGTTGTTGTTGCTTTGCTTGGTTTTGTTGTGCTTTGTGGGGTTTTTTCATGTTTGGTTTTTTTTTTTCTTGCTAAGTGTCAGTATGAGTGATTAGTTTTGTGTAGCAGTACAAGCAGCAAGTCTTTTATGATTCACAGCATGTTTAATGCCTTTTGGAAACAATTAGTGTTCCACTAATGGCATTAATACCAAAAATTGGAACTGCTGTATTAACCTGCTCGACTCTCACCCCTTTTTGCATTTGCTTAGGTTATGAGCAACAAAAATTTTATCCCTTATTTTGTTGTTGACAACTCATGTAACTGCATTATGTTTTGTTAGATTTTCATAATAAGAGGTTGTGCAATTAGAAATAGTAAGTAGTGAGTGCTGTTAAAACACTGTGAAAATTTTTTTGTGAGCCTATAGTTATGTCATCATTTAGATACTTAATTACTACAACATGAGTTTACTTTTTTTTTTTTTTTTTAATGTGAAGAATATTTTTTTGTTAAAAAGGTCAGATGTGACCTGGATCTTCTAAGCTGATATTTGCCTCATTTTAGAGAAACATGAGATCACTGGTATTATCAAGATTGATATGCTTTCTATATTAAAAATTCTTTCATGTATGATTTCATTTCTTTATGAACTTCTCTTTGGGATCAGGAGGTATAGCTGACTTGCTCGTGAATTTAATAATTTCAGCAGAGAGAAAGAGAGAAGCTGGAGATTATAGCTGAATGGTTTTTAACATTAAAATAAAACATGATGGCATGTCTGTTCCAGGAACAAAGAGAGACTGATAAACTGTATGCCCTTTTACTGTATTAGGTGTTTTATAAAACTGTATGCCCTTTTACTGTATTAGGTGTTTTATACCATCTGTACTTACTCTCCTTGGGAAAAAAACAATGATAAGGGTTAACAAGGTACATCCCAACTGTATTTCTTAATTGTGGAAAGCATTTTTATTAGTGTTACTGACCGTGGGTATAATTAAAATCTATAGCCCCAAAACCAAAAACCCTCTCTAAATTCCCTAAGCAAAACTCTGTCTAATCTGACTTTTATTATTATACAGCTGTCTTGACTTTAAACCCAGGAGGGAATCTCAAAGTCACAGATTCTGTAGACATTCAGGGAAGCTGCGTGGGCTGAATGGAGCATACAAAGAATTTTTCATTCCCTTTTGTCTTAATTACACTATCCTTTTCCTTTTTTTTTTTTTTAATTTGTTTTTAGCATTTCATCAGAATTAATCCATTACTGCAGCTTTGTTTTTCTTTGTGGGTTTTTTCCCTCAACAATATATTAGGATTTCACTTTCTTTTGCTTTCAAAAAAAACCTGTAAAGTCCTTGCCATTTTTTCAATCACAGTCACATCAGCTTTATTAGGATTCTTAGAGAAAAAGCAAGCCAAATTTTTTGATCAGTGGTAATATTCTGGTCTATTCTAGGTAACCTTGACAGTATTAAAACAGATTGTAGTTCAGGGATTGTATTTTAGTGCAGATTGATGTAGCAAATGAAAAACAGATTTCTTTTAAACCTTTAAAAAATATCTGTGGCTAAAGAATATTGAAACAAAACTTATTTTCTGTTCTGGTGAGAAAAATGATACAAGTTGGGCGGCATTCATTACCAATTAGTAGCAGAAGAAAGATGTTTGATAATGTATTAGTAGCTTAGTTTTGACTTCTAATGAATTTGGGTAGGATCCAACACTCTTGTGGAAGCATATTGTAAGAATTTAAGGGGTTGTTAGCCAACAACTTTTGAGTCTAAGCAGTGGGCTTGTTACCAGAGTTACGGCAACTCTAAAATGAAACGTAAGAGCTCCTGACACGTCTGGTATCTTTCTTCAGCATGACGAGAATTTACAACAAACATCAGGCCCCCATTGATGAGTCATGAGTGTTGGTGGCTTATTTCTCATCTTGACATTGTGTTTATGGTGGGTTGTCAATGCCTAGAGTCTTACATTGGGAGGAATGTCACATTCATGCTGGTGATTTCTTCCCCACCCTGGAATTCCTCACTTCCCTGCTACTTGGATTCTTTTCTACGTCTTTGCTACAATGCTTTATACTTTCACACCTTGCTTTCTCCTCATTGACCTGCTGCTCCACGTTACATGTAAGTTTAGTATAATGCCTTTCCCATATGTCATGTTCCAATACTATTACTTTGTTCTCTTTGCTACCCCAAAACATTTTGTCCAGATCTACATTTCTTTAAGCTGACCATTTGTCCTTTTTTACACCTGTGTGGTCCCCAGTGTTACCCTGACCATCCCACCTGTGTGTTTCCTGTGTGGTGTCCTCTGTCCCTGCTTGAAAGGCTCCCCCATTCCACCACATCTGTACCTCTTAGTATTGCAGCACAGTCACAAAACCATGGCAGAACCATAGGAAGACGAGAAACAGTGAAAGAAGTTAGCCAATTAGAAAATTAGAATTAGTCAATTAGAAAATTTCTGTTGCAGCAGCGACAAGTAAACAAAAAAAAAAGCTGCAGGCAATTCAGTGGAAGGTTCAGGCAGAGCAGACCTGGTAAACTTCAGTCCCAAGGCTGTGCAAACTCAGTATGAACTTGATGGACTGTTACTGGCACAGGGCAACATGTGAGACCAGGGCAGGTTGTGCCAAACACGCCAAGGGGCACTAATGTGAAGTGCTGACCATGGCTAGTGGAAAGGCCTGTTAGGGGTGCAGTGATAATTGGTAAATGTTATACAAGATGGGAGTGAAACAACAGCATATTTTTGGAGGGTCAGGAACACTGAATACGTTTGTTTAAAAAGCAATCATTTAAAATTCAAATGAAGGGGAACAGAAATATGTTTTTTATATGTTTTATGGTGTAGCATCTGATCTGAACTTGAGGCTGAGGGCTTCCTAGAAACTTAAGAGAATAAATCACACAAACCCTTTATTAAAATGTTTTTTCCATATTCACTTATGTACCCAACTGTGAAAATCCGAGATATATGTTGGTCTATTTTAATTTTTTGAGTTTTGACCTAAGCAGACAATTCTAAGTAGAAGTGTGAGTTAGCCTTGAAGGGTAATGTTTGCTGGAGCCAAAATACCACCCTACAGCTCAAGATCGCTGTTGTTTGCTTCAAAGCAAAGCAATCCACTGAGTTCAGGCCACAAGCCACCCTGAACAGAGAACGGTAGAGCTGTCATTGCCTAGAGATGTTGTGGACATCCCATCTCTGGAAGTTAACACCAGGTTGGATGGGGCCTTGGGGAACCTGGTCTAGTGAAAGGTGTCCCTGTTTGTGGCAATTTAACCATTCTATGATTCTATGATTAGGACTCCAGTGAAGAAACGTTGAATATTCCAAGTCGTGGAAAAGTTACTAATAAAGAACTGGTGCTTCTAGGAAAAACAGAGGGTAGATTTAATCTCCGAAAGCATATTTGGAAGTAAGAGCAACTTCTGCATAGTTTCTCAGGTTTTTAGACACACCTTGTAAAGGGGCATTTCTCATGCTGCACATATTATTTGTTGGACATTATAATCTTGAGCAGCTGCCACAGAAGAGAAGCACAAGAAACCCTCCTTCTCCTGCATTCTTATTATGACAGTAGTAAACCAATCACAAAACCAGACTAAATATCTACTTGAGAACTAAATACCAAGTTAACTGTAGTTTAGACTTTTCTATTAGGCTGTCCATGTAGAAAAATAAAATGCCTACAAGGAGATACCAAAGAGTCTGGTAGCTCCAAGAAGGGCACATCTTTCCTCCATTTTCCTGGAAAGAGGAAATAGATTATTTCACAGTTCTGGGTGGTACACAGCTGAGGCTTTCTTTCTTACCTTGCACCTACCCAGAGTGTTACTTTTGCTTGCCAGAAAGGGAGATAAGACATAAGCCTTAGACCTTTTCCATCTCTTGCATTACTTCACTCTTTTTCTCATAGGAAATATCACACTTCTATGAAGTGTCAGACTTCACTCTGTTAACCGAAGTAATAAGGAGAGATTTTACCCCCAAATCACTGAGCATCCAAGGACAAACCCGTCCTAGATGCCACAAAACCGTCTACTAGAAAATAACATGAAGTAGCAGCTAGAAATAACTTCCCAGATACACAGACCATTTGTGTCTAGAGTCCTAGAGCTTCTCAGAATGAGGCATTTATCTTCAAATAAATAAAGCTATGCAGAGCATCTTGTAGCAATATATAGTAAACTAGTAAGCAGTTATTTTTCTTCAAAAGCATTTAGTTTATGACTTCCAGCTGCTTATTTCTTTACAGTAATAATAGTGTGCCAGGCTTTTATTTATGGCTCAGTATGCAGCTTTTAGCTGTTGATAAACAGCTATTAATAATATTTAGGAATAGACAACCATGTAATATACACATTAGTTTGTGCCAGAGAAAAGGTGGAAATACCACACAAGAAAAAAGTGGTTTTGTGATAAATGCTTCAGAAAGATTGTCTGAGATCAAAAAGTGAAACTAATTCTGATTTCAGAGTGGTGAGACTACAAATTAACTATATTAGAATATATCACTCTCATTCTCGTGTCAGATAAGATCAACAAAAGCAAGTGCACCAATATTGACATAAAATATCATAGCAGTGTTACCAACCTAAAAAGAGATCAAGACAAGCTCATAATACTCTAGCCTTAAAATATGATTTTGTCATACCCAGAATGCTTTATGACCTAAACACTATATTCTATGAGTCATCAAAAACTGTAGCATTTAACTTTATTTTCTTTGAAACCACCTCAATCAGAACTGTGGACATTCTGCAAAAGTTCCAGGTAAAATAAATTTGATCATGTACTTAATTTTAAAGATCATATGCAGAGAAAACAAAAGTTCCTGATTTGGTAAAGTTAGACTTTTTTTTATATGCACATGCATAACTAGCCCTCTATACAGATTTTATAGCTGGTTTTGTATTTTTTTTTATTTTTGGATGAGAAAGATACACTCTATTGGCAACAGGCATCGCGTGAAATTAAAGCATGTTAGATAAGGATGTGGAGGAATCTCTTCTTATTACAATGGCCAGAATTTTCAGTTTGAATTCCTAGCAGTTCAAGGGACAGAAGTTTCAAGATGGTCTCTGTGAACCAGACAACATAAAATGAACAAAGAAAGAAAATTTCCTTTAAACTGTGCATGCAAGAAACCTTTTGTATTTTAAAGCACTATTCTAAAATATCTGATATAAAAGCATGAAGATTTTGCACCTCTCAGTGTTTTCCCATACCCTTCACATGGACCTATATTCTCTTCCACTCCTTTTTTTCAAAATTCCCACTGAGAATAAATTTCATTGCCATGAAAATTCCTCTCGATGAGAATTAACTCATTATGAAAAATCAACAGGAAAATATGCATTAACCAAGCCCTGGAGTGGTTACAACAGTGATAAAAAAGCTGTATCACATCAGCAGATACTGCTATACACTACTCAATGTACAGTTGGTGGTAACTGTACAGTGGGTATTAAAACTTAAAATGACCAAGGCTCTAAGAAATAAAAAAGTCAAAAAAAAAATTAAAATACTACAATTAATTTTAAAATTGTTTGATTTTTTAAAAACCACTATGTGAAAAGACTGACAGTGTGGATTCTTCCGAATACTGCAGGCATGGTAGCTGTGCTGCATGGCTGTGTCACCAACACCAGCAAGAAATAGTGCAAAAGCTGGATCTCTGACTTGGCAGATAATCTGCCTGGATAGTAGATGTAGTCTGGGGACAGCTCTGGTAAAGAAACACTAATCTGTGGAGGTGTTTAGGGTGGCCACAGCAAATTTGTAGCTGTAATGGGAAAAGGAAAAGGTCTACATTTTTTTTGCTTGAAATCTTGTCAAATGCTGTTTACTACTTAGCACAATAATCCATCAAGTGATCCCTGTAGTATTTCCTGAATCTTCATTAAGTTTAACATGCGGAATGGTTTTGGAGCTTGTTAACAGTTGTGTTAATTCCCTGACACAGCACTGCTTCCTTCGCAGAATCCCATGAGAAGCACTGGTGCTGCACCTGTGAGAAGAGACAGAGATGCAGAAAGGTCAGGGACTGACAAGGTTCTCGATGTCCAAGAGTAGGAATCAATTATTTTCTCCAAACATTTGAACAATATGGGGAAAAAAGCAGGTGGGGAAGCATTTTTGCTGCCTCAAGTTTACTTCTGGTACTCCTTCATAGGGTTTTCTATAGCTGGTTTAACAACTTACTTCAGGGATCTGAATCCAAAACTTCATGGCAGAATTAAATGGGTGTTAATATTCAAAGGAAGCATGATGTCCTCACAGGGAAATTGAGAATATTCACAAATGACCATGAAAGGAATGAATTTCATTACTTTTCTCAGCCACTATGATTTTGTTTCAGCTAAAAATTATGAAGCGTGCACTGCTATTGTTCCTGCCATTCAGAATCAACTGCATGAAAATTGTCAGACAATATAAGGATTTCAGAAAAATAAAAGGAGTGTTTCTTTTGAAAGAAGTACAATTGTAAATGCTTCATGGAACAATAAATGCACGATTACTGGTAAATATAACACCCAATCAGAACCACACACATCTAACACAACAGAAAAGAACAGCCATTTAAAAACTACAAAAGAGCAAGGATACTGAGTAGCTGAAAGTAAAATTTCCTCTGTAAGCAAGGACTGTGATAGCAATTAAATTATAAGTAAGATTAGGCCCATTGTCAGAACTTCAAACAGTTGGAAGAAAAAAGTTCAGATTTTCCCTAGGCTTTAGTAGCACCAGCAAGTACAAAAGTCACATGAAAGACACAAAAGTAGAGCTAGCTCAAATAAAATATGTTTCTAAATGACTGCAATATTCTATTTAAAGTAATGCTTAGAATAGGGGAATTTCAGGAAATAAGTTTTTGAACACAGGCAGGATTAGCGGTCCAGCTTATAACAAAAAACATGATCCAAGTGAACCTTCCCTGATCTTGTAGAAAGTTTAACACTTCCCATGTTATTTACTAGATACTAGAATTCCTTAGCTAAAAAGCCACGATAGTCCTAATGTAGTTTCATTTAATATAATTTCATTTCATTTTGTTTCTTTGTAAGCTTTCATTTCTGAAAGAAAGAAATGAAATTTTTAGAAAGCTAACTTGGGCTTTGTCTTTAGCTCTGCTGGGACAGCCACCTACTACCTTCAGCTCTCCCCTAAGAGGTAAAGCAGAGCATTGCGTATGTTCCTTTGACCATTTCACACAGCCAGAAAGCAGAGGCAAACTCATGGCCACTGACCAATTTGTAGCCAAGGTGTAGAGGGAACTGGACTTGACTTCTCTCTGTGTGGAAAACACCACAACAGCTGAGACCTTATAAACTGAAAGCTAGTGAGTTACAAGCTCTTTTTTTTTTTGGTAGTGCCATTACAAATAAAACTCTAAGCTGATTTTTAAGCACCATTACAAATTCTGCTGTCCATGTTATTGACTCCACTGAGCACAGCAAAGATGTGAAATCCAGCATCATATCAGAACATCTCAGCCATATATAAAATTTGCTAATATTTACTTATCAGTATTATTTCCAGCTAAGAATTAAAATTTACAGAGTGGATGAAAGTGAAGATGAGAATTTGAATACATTAAGGTCGCTAGATAATTTCAAGGCTCTCGCTGTGAAATCTGGTCCCACTGAGCACGACAGTATAATGGGTTCAGAACGCAGCCATTCTGGATTGCTGTAAGACACACTGGCACCTACATGGGGGATGACAGCCTGTCACACTGATAGTGCTGATGACTACCACCAAGAGAGTCTTTATTCACAAGCAATCACAGACATCGTTAAATCCAATGGGTGGGCCAGCTACTTTTTTCAGGGCCAAATGGAAGGAGCAATTAAACCCACAGAGACACACATATGAAATGTCAGCAGCTGTATAAAAGAAAGCATAAAAGTTTGCTAGCTTCCCTGCTAAAACAGGACCTATATACAGCCAGCTTCCTCTGGAGAAGTTATATGGAATATATTGAAGGATGACAACATAGAGTGTCATTACAGGGAAGGATATTAGAAAGACCTGCTAAGAATGGCACATTTTCAGAAACTTTTTAAGGCAAAGGAGGAAATCATGATGAAAATGAATAGGTGGTGAACTTCAGGAGCAGATGAAAATGCAGTGTCCCAGGGGAACCCTAAAGAAGATAGACTGCCTAATCTTTAAAGGAACTCCTGAACTTTCAAGGAATAGAATCTGACACAGAGCCCTGTACCTGTTATTCTTGCTCTGAGGAAGAAGATAAACCACTGGTTCTAAAATGCTGAGGTTTTAGAGGCACATTTTATCTGGAACCTGAGTTCATGTTTTTAGAAAACATGAGGGTGCTAATAAGTTAAGAAGTCATATCAGATAGACTATACTTCAGTCCAAGCCGAGACCACAAGAGAAGAAACAATTGACAGACTTTGACTGAATTCTGTGCCCAACATCACTGACTATTTCTGTGATCATCAAAACTGATTCTGTACCAGATTTTGACTGAATTCTGTGCCCAACATCAC
Organism: Edolisoma coerulescens; assembly: GCA_013397115.1. Classification (NCBI taxonomy): domain Eukaryota; kingdom Metazoa; phylum Chordata; class Aves; order Passeriformes; family Campephagidae; genus Edolisoma; species Edolisoma coerulescens. The sequence continues at coordinate 9,737,874 of VWZW01006289.1, forward strand.
TGACTATTTCTGTGATCATCAAAACTGATTCTGTACCAGATTTCAGGCATCTGTGCTCCAACAGTTTCAACAGCAAATACCTTTGTCTTCTAATGAATCCCATGCTGATACAGTATGTGAAGCCTCAGCATTGTGTTAGCAATACCAAGCCTGTCCCCATTTAGCTGGATTGAATGATGCCACTGAAAAGGTGTCGGTGGAATGGAGTCCCCTGGGTGACAATGGTGCTTGCCTGCTGATGTGAAAATGTCAGCCACAGGCATGCTTATCCCTATTTTGGATTTAGTTCAAACAGTGACTAGAAAAAGAATGACGTATTTGAGGAGGTTGGATTATTTCATTATTATCTTATACTGTTAGCAGTAGAAGGACCATAGGGCACTAGGAATGAGCCATATCTCTTAGTACAGGGTAAGTAGAGGAACATCAACACGGCATACAGAGCTGTTTAGTCAAAGAGACAGCTGGTTCAGAACACAGGGTGGCAACAGAGATGGAAAAGCAAGCAAAGACTGGAGAGGAACTTAAAAGCTTTTGTTGCCTTACTGTTATTCTTGCTACCCGGTTTATTCCTGCCCCATAAGGTTGAAAACAATCTTCCTGAGATTCACCATTGAGTCCATCTCATCATGGACTGCCTCAGCACAGATGCGTGGTGACATCAGCCTCCTCCAGACCAGACTCATGCGTGCTATCAGCTCCTCTCAATGTGCAAGTCAGTGCTGCCACCAGTTTGGGCTGACAATAACCTCCTTATAAAACGCAGCTGAACTGTGAATTTGCCAGAGATGCATTCCCCTGGTGAATGTGTCATAACGTCATATACCCTAGACAGATGCATTGGGAGGTTTTGTTAAGATACAGCTACAATATTGTGCTAGCTCCCCATCCCTTCAAATAATTATTTGTCTTCCTGGAACCGTGCTCCCAATCACAAGAATTTCATGTTTGATTACCACATTCCCCAGGAGGATGAGGAGCTACAAGTGTGTACCAGAAATACTTAGAACGAGGTCATTCATACAGATGAATATAAGTCAGATTATTTCTCATTAATTCTTTATTTAATCTAGCTATAGATCCATTATTTACATCCCTGAAGTCTGACCTGTATTTTTTCCTGCCATCCATTTGGATAACTCTCAACTGTTCTATTTGAGGACAGTTTTGTCTGGCTAGACTCTTGGCAAGACATAAGCAAGTATATTGGTATTCAGTGAGTGATTCTCAACATTTCTGGCCTCTAAACTCCTTCCCATAATTAAGCTGATATTAAAGACTCTTGGTAAGATGTGGTGGGTTGGCCCTGGCAGGGTGCCAGGTGCCCACCAAAGCTAGTCTGTTCCTCCCCTCTTCACCTGGGCAGGGGAGAGAAAATATAATAAAAGGCTCATGGGTTGAGATAAGGGAAGGGACAGACCTCCCACCAGGCACCATCACAGGCAAAACAGACTCAGCCTGGGGAAATCAGTTTAACTTACTGCCAATCAAATCAGGTTAAGGTAATGAGAAATAAAAAATATATCTTATAAACACGTTTCCCCCACTGGTCCCTTCTTACCTGGCTCACTTTTACTCCTGATTTTCTCTCCATCTTCCCTCACAGTGGCACAGGAGGATGCAGTCAGTTCATCACATTGTTGTCCTCTTCTTCAGGGGGGGGACTCCTCACACTTTTCCCTTGTTCCTGTATGGTGTCTCTCCAACAGGAGACAGTTCTCTACTAACTTCTCCAACATAAATTTTTCTCATGGGCTGCAATTCTTCATGAACATCTTCAGTGTGGGATCCCTTCCACAGGTTGCAGTCCTTCAGGAACAGGCTGCTCCAGCATGAGACCTCCATGGCATCATGAGGCCTGCTAGCAAACCTGCTCCAGCCTTAGTTCCTGTTTATATCCACATGTCCATACAGGCATCTTCTCCAGCACAGGCTTCCCACTGGGTCACAGCCTCCTATGGGCATCCACCTGCTCCAGCATGGGATCCTCCATGGGCTGCAGGTGTATCTCCACCATGAACCTCCATGGTCTGCAGGGACACAGCCTGCCACACTATAGTCTTCATAGGCTGCAGAGGATTCTCTGCTCTAGCACCTGGAGCACCTCCTCTCCATCGTTCTTCACCGACCTTGGTGCCTGCGGGGCTTTTTTTCTCATATACTCCTACTCTTCTCTCCAGCTACATTTGCACAGGTTTTTTTCCACTTCTAAAATATATTAGGTGCTGCCAGTCTCAGCCTTGGACAGTGGTGGGTCCATCTTGGAGCCATCTGATATTAGATGTGAGAGAAGTTTCTGGGAGCTTCTCACAGAAGCCTGTAGCTCCACCCCTACCAAATCCTTGCCATACAAACCCAATATATAACCATAAAAGTATAAAAAAAAATTTTCTCCACATTAAAAATAGAAAATTTTGATTTTGGATCAGTAAATATAGCTGGAATGAGTTCACAAACTGGGACATGGCAAAGTTGTGCAGTTTGTTTAAAGGCTCCAAAAAGTTCCTTTGAAACTACTGTAGAGAACACAGATGTATAAAATAGAAACAATTCCTGTCCAGGGAAGCAACTTGAAAAATACCTGTAAAAAGTATCATCAAAAGAGATGAAAAGTCTGTTAAGTATATCTGTAAATATACACAACAAAATCCTTCATTTCAAAAGTAAACACAATGGTCTCAGATTGGCAACTAATTTTGTGCACAAGAACAAGCAGTCTCCTCTATAATAAACAAATTATCTTGTGGAGATATCACAAGTAGTACACGAACAAAAAGCTCTAGAATATTTTTGGCATTCCTCAAAACGTGATTCTAAAACTCGATTTGTGATGACAAGACACCAAATCAATTATACACCTCTTGGACCATATCTAGAAAGTAAAAAACACAAATCCCTGCTTCAAAACAAGAAATGTATAACTCCAGTAGTGACATGCAGTCCTTTTCAGCAACAAATATACTTAATTTTGTATCTAATCAAGAGTCTTAAAACTCTTTTTTACATAAGAAAGAGCTAAGTGCACTTGAAAGAATGTGATGTCAGAAATGCCAAAATGCCAAGCTACCATTATAAGTTCTGGTATAAGACATTCTCTGGTAGTCTTGTACAATAGTCATAATCCAAAATGAACATATACAAAAGGTACAGCAGGCAATTTAGCACATTATTAAAAAGACACAGTTGAAATGAATGATCTACTGTAAGCAAAAGATGATTTACAGCTGCAAACATTGCTAAATAAAATAACACCAGGAACTGGCTCCATGAACATTTCCCCTTGATGCCCACAGTCTGTACATGTTAAGTCAACTCCCACACTGATCTCAGAACAGTCCAATTACCTTTCTCTGAAATGGAACCTTGGAGCATTTCAAGAGAATAACAGCTCAGGGAATTTTCAGTTGTCAAATACATGTGACTAGTTACAGAGAGCTCCTCTTGTTATTTTAGATGGTCTCTCAGCAAAGGACTGAGAGATTGTCCAGACCCTTCCCAAAACATTTAGAAATTTAGAGAACAGCATAAGGCTAGGAGCAGTTCTGTCTCTAGTTCACCCATTGTGGATGGGATGCATGGATAGGAAATAAGAGAGCTTTGTCTATCCTCTTGTGTGACTATCGACAAAATTAAGATAGCCCGCCAGGATTCAGGTGCCATGGAGGAACAGGACATGTCGCATATGGCCCTAATATGATGAACTGCATGTAATCTTTTGTCAAGAGTTTTCTAGGAAGCCTGTGGTTATCCATGAATCACTGAGCCTGTGTCTCTACTTGAGCAGGGAGCAGGGAGAAGAAATATCCAGAGGGGGTCATCTCTGCTAATAATGGCTCAACGGCATTATGGCATCAACATAATAGGCAGTTTCAATGACCATCAAGGACTCCAAAAATATCCTATGATAATTGCAGGATTACATCATTCCACTGTGAAACTCCCTGACTTGGGGGGAGGTACTGAGCATGCCTGCCTGAATCTGAGCATATATAATCTTGAGGTTTGGGGACTTGGACCACCACAACCACCAATACCCAGCAGACTCAGAGGAGAACCAGACCTTCAACAGGACCATCGCTTTTGACAATACAGGACTACAACCACTGCTTAATCATACTGCAACTACCACCCTGAGCAGCAGGGTGCCAGGCTGTACTCTGTGGGTTTAAGCCAGTTTTTCTGTATCATTGCATTTATTGTAATCTTTCTATTAAATTGTTACTCCGTCCTGAAATATCTCTCAAAGTATTTGTGTGGGGTTCATTTCCCCCACTGGATAACTTTCAAACCAGAACAATGTAGTCGATAAGGTAATGGTCCATTTTTGAGAACATGTGAAAAAAATAGTGAACTCTTGAGAGATGAACAATGTTATGATACAATACTTGCCCAGATCTATAGTATGGACCCATGTAGACCAAAAAGAAGAGTTCTTAAAACAGGGAAAAAGTCCAAAGACTAGAGAAGAAAAAGCAAAGTGAAAAGGGAAAAGAGAAGGTTGAGAAAGAAAGGAAATTAAATACAAACAGAAGTCAGGAATGAGGCTGGACAAAGGGATAAGGTAGAGAAAGCAACAAATCCACATCTAAATAAAATGTTCTTCTTTTGAGGTGTGTATTGCACTAGGTTTGAAATAAATACCACCACACCACTGTTAGCAATGATCTTGATTGGACCCCCATCAAGGAATTAGACTGCACTCTTAAATCACCTCACACCACATTTTCTATTGAAAAAAATGAACTGAATTCTCAGTTACATTAAGACTTTCTTTCCCACATGGGAAAGTCTTCTGACACATTTTTGCATTTAATTATTACGTGATGAAGACAAGGTTCATTATCAAAATCCCATTTATGAAAACCAACTCTCTATTTGCAAAGACAAATTTAGCCTGTACAGGCAACAGAATCAACATGAATACTTTCCAAAAATATTACTGGAATTACCCTGGGAAACTAAATTCATAGGGGTAGCAATCTTTACAATTTCTGACAAGAAGAGAGATTTGGTTAGTGTTGTCTTCAGTAATGCAAAACATATAGTAAAATGATGAATTTTCAATGCTTAAAACTTTTTTTATTTGATGTTTCTAAAAGAGTTTGATGGAATGAGCTAGCAGGGGATAAATGCTAATTTTGTTATTTACTCTCAGTTAATGCCTTAGAAGATTTACTTATTTATGCAGTTATGATTATACAATGATATCTAAAAAATATTTAAACTCATAGGTGCTGTTCATAGGGAATCAGACTTTGTGCTTGCCCTAGATGGAAGGAATTGCTTAAGAGAAGCTGTTAAAATGCTCTAGGCCTTATTCAAATTCTTGTTGGTAAAACACAACTAACTACTACCAAGTACAATACTCCTGTTGTATCTCATTAATTATGGTAAGTGCAGAGAAATACCAGACCATGGTTTTAACATATGTGTAACTTACCTTCCTAGGACATCTAATGTGCATCTAATGGCACACACAATTCTGGTGTGCAAAAAATGAAAGGAATCACTGTACTGCAGAAGTAACAGTCTCCTCTCTGACTCCAGGTTAGCGAAAGAGGGAAGATGCTTCTCCGTTCTAAATATTTTGTTACAAGAAGGAAATAAACATAATGAAGGGAACTGACAGAAACATAAAGTTATTGTTAATATAAAGGAAGAAAGTAAGATGTTCATTGATCTTATTCAACAAATATTTAATGCTCCTAAACAATAAGATCTACAGGATTTTACTCACTATGATACCACAAAAAGTGTGGGAAAAATTTGGTGAAATTAAGGAATGATTTTCCCTGATTATTCAGAAAATATTTCAGAACACAATATATTTGAGGAGATAAAGTCATAAATGAGGAAGCATCTCAGAAACTAAAGTCATCCCACATAAAAACTTTAGAGAATATTCATTAGGAATCAAATAACAGAAAAAAGGCTCAGGGGCATGCACAGATTTCTGAAAAACCCAGTGAGGGAAGAGAGACCTGAAGGACACTTGTCTGCAAACAGGGTAAATGGGCATCCACAGGGTACCAGCTACATGCTTTTTGCAGTACTGCACTTATCTGCATCCCAGGACAGGGTGGAGGTTATACATTCATGATGGGTCAAGAGAGGTGGCATCAGTTTGTTAGAGAGGGAGGCTGGGGTGGAACACAGTGTACTTCATTTAAATAAAATCACCCATGCTTCAGAGCATGGACTTATGAGTTACAAATTTTTAGTAATTAATGTCTATAGTCACAGTCTTGCCTTTTCTAGTTATTTTCATAGCTTCAGAAATTAATAATCAAGAGTTAATTTAATCAAGTTGATATATAGATATAAAATTCATGTATTTATTATACTATATAAACAACTGTGTGTTAATGTGAAAACCAATGCTATTATGTTAAATTTGTTGCCGGTATTTCAGTTAATAGTCTTAAATATTTTAGCATAAGAGTAAATTTCTTTTTTTTTCTTTTAATTAGGTTTGGGCTATTAATGAAACATTATGATTGGAAAATGTTTAATGTAGGGTAACATTGGGAAAAAGGGCTCATATATTTGACACTGAAAAGTAGAAATACTCATTTTGTTGGAACACTAATTGTAAAAAGACAAATAATGAAATAGGAGATTTGATATTAGAGAAACAAGAAAAATAAACATGCTACAAAATGCGCAGAGCTTTTTGCTGGTTCTGAATGTTGCAAGTGGAATTCAATAGATGACAGACCTAGATTTCAAGGCAATTATCTTCACATTATCTTTTGATTCGCTTTCAGAAAAAGAAAGCTCAAAAAGAATTTAAAATGTGTGGAGAAAAAAAAATACAAAGACTTATAAAATATGAATAATAAATTATTTAAATAGTGGAAAGATAGAGCAATTCCTGACCGGTTTAATGCAATAAAAAATGTCACTTCTAATTTTAAAGTGATCTCAAATTTTTGCTGTAGAGTGAAGGAAGTGAGAACATCAGTAACTGGCCTCTTCAAAGTGAGAGCAACAACAAAAAAAGATGCTTCAGAGCTCAGAGTTGGGGTCTGGATCTACTTTCCTGCTCTGCAGAAGTAACAGAGACTGGAGTACCTGGCCGGAACAGACCTACGCTGAGCTTTGGCAACCAGGTGGGGAGACAATCTGGGGCATGGACATGCTTGATTGGTGTCATTCAGCCAGCTCTGTCTGACACCGGAAAGGAAAGTTCAGATTATTCTGTGGAGGTCTGGGCAGGGTTGCAGTCTGCAAAGAAAAATAGCAGTAGGCTTTTGTAAAAAGGGAGCAATGCATTTTGACATAGCCAGGGTCTTTGCTGAGCAACACAAATTGTGAGCAATAATGAATGTGCGTCCCAAGTAAGTCTCTTCTCTTCCAGACAGCTGCAACTGAAGATGTGGGATAACCAATACACTCCTCTCTGGGATCAGCTGATGTGGAAGGCAGCAGTTTTAAAAAAGAAAACATACACCAACCAACATCTTCTGGGTGCACTGAAGATCCAAGTAGCAGGAGAACTGTTTGTTTATATACAATATATCCCTGGTATTTCCTTGCCTTGCTGTAAGCCCTGGGTAGCACAGACATCTCTGCAAATTGTGTTATGCTGCAAGTGAACAACAGGGATGAGGGGGTGTGGGGATCCCTGTCCCTTTTGGGGAAGGAGCAAAACAGTGACAAGATGTGAGAGTAGCATGAAGGATTATGAGGGAGAAGTGCTAGGATTATGAGGAAGAAGTGCCGAGTGTTGGGTGGTGCAAAATGCTGGGTTTTGTGTTTGTTTGGTTTTTTTTCCCTGTGACAAGAATCTTCCTGTTACTCTGAACTTTGAAAGCATAGCTGGACATGGTCTAAAGGACATCATAGTGAGGCTACTGGCAATGCTTGGTCTCAGTGCAGCATGCCCAAAGCAGCACCTGAACTTCCCTTCCCTCCAAAATCTATTTCCAACTTTCTTGATAAACAGACTAGATATGCAGATGTTTCCTGAGTTGTATTGCTTCATTCATGCAGTAGTTCAATGAAGGACAACCTGAAAAACAGTATACTGCCCCACAAAACATTTGTGACCTTTGAAGAAAAGGTTTTGGGGACCCCCTCTAGCAGAGGGGAAATGTAGTCATGGAAAAGGCTGTGAAACCCAGTGAAACTCCATCCCCAGTCATAACTCCTAAAACTCATCACTACTCTCCCAAATCCACTCTTCGTTTCTTCCATTTACTTAAATGCAACGTAACTGGTACAAAGCTGCATTTTACATGTCTATCAACTTTCAGTGGAAAATGTCTCAATTTTAACAGTAGCCAGAAAAGACTAATTTCTAAAAGAAGTTAATTTCAAGTTATTCTAAATCTCATTCTGCCATCAGAAATTATTCAAACATTTTCATTTAGTACAAATTATATTAAAAATCTAATGCATTTAAAATACAAAGAAAAGAAAATAATTTCAAATAAATTCTTAAAGATTTTCTCCTTAAGTTGGTTCACACAAGAACTGTACTAAGCAACAGTTGAGGAAAGCAGGAAAGATTGAAATGCTATCTAATTACAAAATGGGAAACTTTGAGGCAAGACCTTAAGGATATTTGATGACTGATTTTGTTGGATAAGTATCTATATTCAGTCTAAATTTATTTCCTAAGAAAATCTCTGTGGTTTTGTGCAACTGAGATCCAAAGCAACTTTACCCATTTGCTCATTGACAGATTTTATGGGATTCTTTTTCTGAAACACATGCACAGTATTTCAGCTTAGGGACAAGTGGTTAGGCAACAGCTGCATGCAGTGGGACAGAGCAATTCAGGGAAAGAGATGGGTAAAAGCAACAAGACACTTCAAGTCACCATAGCTACAAGTGATGAAGCTCAAAGGTAGGCATTTACGTTGAAAACATCCATGCAGTATCATGATATTTTGCATGGATAGGGCCACATGCATCATATGGCACACTCAGATAACCTCTGGAAAAGCCTTCTAGGTATCCCAGAGTGGGTCAGGTAGTGCCATGTGGGAGGTGTCAGTGGCTTGGTCAACGATGCTGTGCTCTCCACACTGTGTGAAGCAGCTGTACTCCTGTCTCTGCATGAATCAGTCTTTCCAAGAAAGGTGAGAAAAAGACAGGACAGATTAAAAAAAAGAAAATAGAGAGTGTTTCTGGCCAGTATGCCTTTTGGGTGGTGGTAGCAAAGCTGAGACTGAACATAACACCAAATCTCAACTGCCTTCTGCTCATGAACATCTTTTTAAAATAATTAGTTCCAAATTGCCCACGAACTGGCCTGCTACGCAAAGGACAAGGGAAACTGATGGCCTTAGAGAGGTATGTGTTTATAGAATATAGTGGCATGGAGGATTCAACTAGTAATACAAGTGAAAATTGCACTACGTAGCACCTTCCACTATAGCCTGTTGATGTCTGTGAGGGTGTGTTATTAACTTGACAAGGAAATCTTTCTGACTAAAAGAAGTAGCCTAAAAAAACCCACTTCAAGCAGATTAGTTCCTTACTTCATGGAGCAGTAGCATAACAGTTTTGTTCTATTTATGCAGGGAAAATGTACAGAGAATGAAAGAGACATCCATTCACAGGTCCTATAAGAGTATTAATCTTGCCTGGATACTGGAGTAGGAAAATATTGGAACAGACAACAGTTATTGCTTCTGCAGATTTTAGGTTTCACTGTTTCAACTAGAACTGGTGGACACATTCATGGGGTTTGGATCGACACGTGGAGGTGAAATTTCTAAAATACTTATTGCAAGATTAGTGCAAGATGTAATTTTCCAGCTAACATCTTGCTTTTTCGCATAGAACAATCCAAGATCACTACAAGATTGTCCCATTACTACTGCCAGTCTTTTAGAGGCAAATGTCAGGAAGCCTAGACATCGTGTTTCCAGATGTTCAGGGCTATTTTTCTGAGAAGGTCCTTGGATTATGGTCTAGCTAAGGAAATTAAACTTTGCTATTGTAAGACCACTGACCAAGCCCAATGTACTAGCTTATTAATCAGTTGCCTATCACCTGCAGATGAAAATTCTTTTCAGTATTCTCATCTTATGAATAGATTACTTCATGTGATGATTCACACAGTTTCAGATTCCTCAGGCTCCAGAGGAGAAAATGTCATAGCATCCTTGATTGTTCCTTGTTCAAAATGACATGTGCCAAGGCAGAAAAGAGCTTCTGAGATGCAAACCACAGATCATGATCTCAAAATCTGAGCCATATTTACCACCATGCTGAGATCTGATAGATTGTATTTTAAGCTAACTTATTTCTGTAAAAGGCCAATTGTCATCTCTTTGCTACAGTTATTATATAGCATGCACATTTTTTCATACGTATAATACAAAATTTTGAGCAAACTCTTCTTAAAAAAAGAAAAATCTTTCATACTAAAATAGAACAACTGAAGTGAGAGAGAAATTAGTGTAACTGATCCAATAAGTAATAGTAGTAGATAAGCAAGCAGTGAAGCTGAAGCTGTTGTACATCATTAGGTCAGAAGGAAATTTCAAGAGAACTACATAGAGTACATCTACATTACTTGATGACCCAAAATGAAGAGCAACCAGAGTATTCTATAAATAGAAGTTGTCAGAAAAAAGAGCATGAAGCCTGTAATAACAAAGAAGTTTCTCCTGGAGAAAGTAATTATGCACTTTGACGTACCAGCAGATTTTCTCCAGCAGAAAGGAGAGGAATATCAACAATGTACAAGGTGTCAATGGAATCACCAATGACTTCCACCACAATGGTATCCTGCCATAACAAGATACCTCTGAAAAACTGCACTCACTGAGTGCTTTACTGCAGTATCTCAATACTAGTACTCTGTTATTAAAGAGTAAATTTGATGAATTCATTTTGATGAATTCTTGAAGGAGTTTCCCTAGCAGAAGTAGCTGGAAAGTAGTGCTGTATGACTCTCATCTTGACAGTTTTATGGGAATAACAATGTTGAATTTTAAACCATAGAAAAAAGAAATAAGGCCTTTTAATCTATAAGCTTTAATAATTATTTTTCATTCATAAAAAAATGGCCATACACAACAGTCATTTGTCAATTTTGAAGCAAATTAAGCTATCTTGAAGTTCATTATCTGATCACTTAGAATCAATTAATTCAACTAATCAGTTAGTGCTTTGTAACAGTTCCTCAAACCAATTTGTATTGTCTAAAATTAAAATTGACAATCAGAAATTTGATCAAGTAGAAAGATATTGTTGGCTGGCCTGGCACTACCGTGATTCACAAATCATGGACATACATCCATTTTTATAATGCAGTTCCACACCTGAAAGTGCAGTACCTTATGCTTAGCTGGCTCAGTTGATTTGTCATTGTGTTCAGTGCTTGATGAAAGCTCTGTGTTGGTTTTCTTTATGGCAATGTTTGTATGTCTAGGTAGAGGAGGATGTCCTGCACTACTAATGAGCAGATACCAGGATGGCAGGAGATAATTTTTAATTTGGACCTGTCAGATTCTTGGGGGTGAAGATAAGACAAGCAGTTCTCGCAGTTCTTCCTTAAACTTGGGAAATTCATCTGAGAGCTTCACGGAGAAGACAGAAAATCTGCCTAGAAGAAATTAGGGATCCAGTGTAAGAGCAGCTAGGTGAAAGAGTGTTTTACTGGTATATCATGAGTGAACTTTCCCTCCCTTTAGAAAGTCAAGTACTTTGACTTGGGAAAAACAAAATCTTGTTGAAATAGTCAGAATAACTGGAGTTTAAAAAATTCTCTTCTGTAACAGAGATTTCAAGCTGTCACGACTTATGAAATAGGGTGAATAGTTATTTATACTGTAAATAGCTCTCACAGGTACTGACAACTATGGTTTCAGACAGTTGCTAGAACAGTTCCACTGCTATTACCACATCTACTCAGTTCACCCTGTTCTCCTTTCATGACATCGTAATAAATACACCTTTTGACAAATTAGACTAAGCAACCCCTTTCAACAGGAAGGCACTGCCCCAAGATTGATTCCTGACAAATGGGGGGGTGGTGGTGTTAGAGTGGCAGAAAGAGATAAGGAAGAAAGAGCACCTGTAAAGATTAAAATAGCAATTCTAGCCATTAGTGCTTCAAGCTCATTGGCATAATCTATATTGCCTTTCCTAGACTCAGCATTATTCCTTGGAGTATTTGCTTGATAAGTACTTTTTTTCAGAAGCAATAATAAAAATAATGCAAATTATTGTCATTAAAGTAATCTTCTTTGGTTATGAGAAGACTGTGCAAGGACATTCATCTCAGTGGCCTAAAAATTAACCTCCTGTGCCAGGTAAGCTCTTTAGTTAAGAAGAAGAACACGAAGGAAAGAGGTACCTTATTAGGGGTACTCTGTCTAGTCAGATAACTAGCAAATGTAAACCCTCATGGATAATGCGATCTATGAAATTAAGGTAGAAACTGGTAACGGAATGGTTGACTTAAAATTAGAAACAGACTAAAAACTGGAAATAGGATCTCAATATCTTAAAGAGATATTGGTAGGCTAAATCCCTTATAATATTAAATTCAGTTAAATTGCATAGCTGGCAGATTCTTCTGAAAGTCAGGAAGATTGAGAGTCAGAGCATGAGACAATTTTAAGCATTTCAGTATTAGTCAAGGTTGGAACGATGTAAGTCACAAGAGTACACACAGATCATGTTCATGGACATGCAGCAGTAACTGGAGGGAAAGTAAAAACATAGAAGGTATCACTTTCACTGATCAGAGAAATAAGGATGTTTCTCTATGGTGACAAGGTAAATAAATGTGGTTATCCGTAGCAAAGACACATTCATAACCAGAACTGTGGTATCAGCACTCCACTACCAGTTTTATACTGTAGAAGGAGAGAACCGTGCCCTATATGACCATCATGTGAAAGTCTACTTCATCCCTATCAGTCTGGTTCTCTGTCTCCTACTGTATCCCGGAAACAGAAGCCCAGCACTTCATCATGAAGGTTTATCCATATTTGAAGGGATTCACATTTCTATAAGCATATCCACATTTCTATAAGAAAGAAGACTGAGCTGGGCCCAGAGAAAAGGAGCTGGCTTGCATGAAAAAATCTGTCTCCATAAGGAGATGAGAAACATACAGAAGGCTGGACATACAATATTAAGCCTACAGTAGCAGAAGCCCTGTGCACAAGACCAGAGAATAAGCTTGATTTTTGCATAGTCTATGCCCTCTGTATATATGAATATTTAAAATGCATGGCCACTTTGATTAGCCAGTCTGGAGTGCACCTTACAAAGAAACAAGTTTTAGGGCATAAGAAGGATTTATTTATGGCAGAGCAGTGCAGGTGAAGCTATTATTTATATTTTTAGAAAGGTGTATTCTGAGGAGTTTTGAGAAAAACAGGAATAACCAGTTGAAAGGAACCACGTGTCTTGAAAGATAAGGAAAGAGAGGAACCTTCTGGTTCAGAATTTTCTGGGAATATTGCAGAGGTTACCTAATTATACCATGTAGAGAACTGCAAAACCCAAACCTGTGAAGATTAAATAACTGGCAGCAATGGCAATGCTGTCTTGCAACAATCTATGCAAGCTCATACACGCTGAGAATACAATATAGTTTCCCTGTCACATTACTTCAGACATACAAGTATAGATCTGTTCAGTCTGGCATCCTACAGCAGTGATGCTACATATGACAGATGATTTTTATTTCTAAAGGGAAACATGTTTATTGCTCGTATTTGATCTGGCACTTTGCCTTTGAGCCTTGTTTGCAATGTAGCTATAAAAATGCTTAGGCAACAGAATGGAGGCATTAATATCTATCTTTATTAAGAATAAGCTCTTAATGGAGCCACTAGGGAATATAGTATTTTCTAAATCATGGAATAATTTAGTTTAGGATTAATCATTTAAATTCATCTCATTCAAACTCATGATGAAATTAGAGCTTATTGTACCAGTGTATTGTATTAGCATTCATTGTGTCATGTATGGAAATAGAGTATATGTTTTCACATTTAGACCCTAATGATTTTTAGCTAGAAACCATACAAGACAGAAACATATTTTTATTCTGATGTTTGCACCACTGGTGCTGTTGCAATAGGACTTAGATCCATGACTAGGACTTCTAGATACTACAAGAATCCAAGTAATAGAGTTAAGGAAAGAAAAATGAGCCAAGTATTTGACATGTAGTCTAGCAATCCAGTTAATGTTCTAGCAACTTGTAGTCATATTGCCATTGTCTAATAATAGATGGTCCAGCCCCATAAGGATGCAGTAGAATTGTTTTTTACCTCCTTAGGAAGACCAGAAGTTAACGTGCTACTACAATAAAATAAAGATCATAGAAAAACTACAGTAAGTGTTAAGGATAAAGACATTAATATTTAAATGAAATGGAATCAAATCTAATCTTCAGGGTAAATCTGTTTTCAAACAATCTGTGCCAATGATGAAACAGATCAAATTTTTGTGGATATTTTTTGCATCACACTCTAAGATGTAAAACATTTACTTCATTTTTAGAAAGTTTTAGCTAGTTAGCAGTTTCCAGTCCACAGAAAATTTTAAATGCTGTTGACAACAGTGGCCAAAAAGTCATTATTTTTAATTTAATTGTTTGTACGATTTTTGTTCTTCTATTAGTACTAGTAGTAGAACTCCTTCTTGTTGACTTTGTCTTGTCTTTCATAACCCTTCTTTTCTTCTGATATTGGCTAAACTAACCCCTTAAAAAAGGAGCGTGTTCTTTTGAGAGGAGTTGTGCTCCCACATGCATATATTCCAAGCTTCAAGGGAATGGGAAGCAGCGTTCTGAACTGAAGGTGTAATTTTTCAGCATTGCTGCAACAACAGAAGATCTTTTTCAAGCTCTTTTAGCGTAAGTTCTCCCATAGGTACCAATGTGTTCATGTCACTTCTAGGAGACAAAAGAAGAGCAAGGGCTTTCTGCAGAGACAGCAGCTTCTGGAAGTAGAGGTTTGTTGAACAACTTCATTTATTTTATTGTTCGCAGCAGAGACTATTATTCAAGGCCAGTCAACACTGTTTGCAAGATACCTCCTGCATCTTTGTCATAGGAAGAGGAGGCTTGGCAACAGTTCCTCTAAGTCAGTGTTCTACTCCAGTTCAGGGAAGAATATTTATAGGACAGACAGACATGTTTACTCCTGAGAGGAGAACCAAGTGTTTCTCAAATTAGAATATATTCCCCATCTGCCCTCTCAGTCAAGGGGGAATACATGATGAATATTTTGAAAATGCATTTAAATGCTCCTCAGTATTGTCAGGTGAGACTGAAGGTGAGGTGACAAGGTTTATTCATGAAAGGAAAACTTTCGTAAGTAAGAAATTCGAAAATAAGCTTTTACAATTCCCCATTTTGCTGTCAGCTTGCTGTAACAAACAGTACCATGTGGGGCAGACCTGACCAGATTATTATGTATTTTATCATGCAGAACAATCTCAGTTTCCAAAATGGGAAGAAAACAGATGCAAGTGATCATGACAGGAAATGAGAAGCTGTAGTTAGTGCAGTGCTGCCTGACAGCAGGTGGCCATAAGCTGCCTTCGCATATCATCTTTTAGTCTAACTCTGTTCCAAAGCCATATTTTTCCCAAGAGGAATAACTGTTCTAATGCAGGAAAAGAAATGTAAATACTGAAGAAAATACATATTTGGCAGTGTAGTGACCTGGCAAAATGTCATTCAGTGCTCTTTGTAGAAATGTACTCACAAAAAAATAAAAACATCAAAAAAAATTAGTACATATGATACCAAGAAATCTGTCCATCCTTTCAGATTCGTTAGATGAGCCTCAGGACAGCTGTGTGAAAAGGCAACAAGAAAAGATAACAATTAAAAAATTCACCTGCAATTAGCTGGAATCAGCAATTGCCAAATGGTTACACAGATAATACATATCTTCCCATCTTCCCAAGTCAATTAAGATGCAAAAACTTACAGCCAGCTGGTACATACTTTCAAAAATATTATTTCTTTAAGGTGCTTGAAAGAACAGGTGCTGACATTCTCTTGCATGGTCAAAATATACCAATAGGACTCTGACATCAAGATTGGTCCAGAGAAATTTTTCCTCCTACCGATGGAGTTTTTTACAAAAATTTATCTTGCAAAAACATCTCTAGCAATTTCATTCTTCCCTGGTTTTAACATGAGAAATCTGTAGCAACTAAAGATTACAAAAAAAAAAAAAAAGGTTTTTAGCAGCAGCATTTAAACAGCATATTGTGAAAGATT
>VWZW01006289.1:9754141-9773600 GCA_013397115.1 Edolisoma coerulescens
TTTTTTTTTTTTTTTTTTTTTAAATGAAGAGAAACAATTTAAGGAAAATCTAGAATCAGGTAACATTTCTCTCCATATGTTCAGTGTTTCTGGTCTAAAAAAAACTCCAAACACCATTACGGTTATTCTGAGCAAGGGCAAGAAAGAGATATCTTTTATGTTGTCCCTAATTTTTACTATACAGACTCACATTTTTACTATACAGACTCACATCCCCAATGCAAAAAATACTTACAGAAGAGCCATGAGCAAAAACCAGAAAGTTTTCCATATGTTCCTTTTACTTCAATTTCTTCATAGAATATTTTTCAGCAGTGTTTTGAAGGCAGTAGATTCTAAGAGAAGTTTGCCAAGTCTTTTTAAGGGAAAATTTTCCCCAATAAGGCAAATTTTGTGGAAAAAAATGATAAGAATTACTGAACATAAAAAACACACTGGAAGAAAAACACTCTTAAATGAAAGATTTTCACTAGAAATCTCACAATAGAGTAACCATCTATGGAAACTATTTTAAGCAAAATTATATAAACTATTTTTTTTTTTTTTTAGCAATGTACCCCAAGAAAAGTGGACAGAAAGTTCAGATTAAATGCCTGGAATTAGGCTAAAGCTAATTATGCCTAAGGAAAAAAACCCCAAACCAGTGAGTCTAATTTGTCTGACAGTTCTATTAAACAGAGACCACTAAAAATTAATTCTGTTGTTTCATGTTAAGTGCTTATTAGTTTCAAAATAATTAAGTTTTGCTTAGCTCATATAATTTCTGGAATTTTTGCACCCTTCATAGGCATGTATATGTATTCATTACGTTGTTTTGATTCTACAGTTAGAGTTTTGTGTCAGGAGAAAAAATTAGTTCATCTTTGCCATTTTTTGCCATTCCACAAGACCCAAATGAAAGTGAAAAATTATCTCAGAGGATTAATAGAAATTTCTGTTCTTTAAGATTCCTTCAACTATAGGGTTCTTCATCAATAAACCTGGTTACAAAATGGAAGCCCCAAACAATACAGCCTTTGTTTGCCCAGTTAAATCTACTGAAAAAAAAAAAAAAAGAGCTAATAATTTTCCGGTCTTGCTTGTGTTCTGACGAATTGCCAGACTGTGTTTTACATATCTCAGCTGATGAATGTGTATGTGTTCATTTGGATTTTATTTATAAGACAAATACTTTCCAGTGCACTATTACGCAAATGCTGCTCTACTCAGAGTGATTTCTCCCTAAGAGAAATTAAATGCTTGTTTGACATTATTTATAAGACTTTCATTAGGAAGCACTAGCCAAAGGGAAGAGTTAAATCAGTACACAAATTTCCATGCTATTGCAACATCTTTTCGTACCCAAGCAGTACTTTTTTAAAGCTCATGCCTTACAGTACACTGCATCAGGAAATGAATACAACTAATCTTAATATATAAACAGAAAGACAGCTTCTTTTAGCAGATAAGCCAAGAACATACAAAAGTCTTCCAAAATGGTCCTAAACATGATTGCACAACAGTTGGCATAGTCAGAGAGATTAAGAGTTTTGCTGCTTCGTAATTTGGTAGCACTACTGCTGAAATTCTCTCAGCTAAGTACCTCGTTATTTAGAATGAGAGACACCAACAGTCAGTATGATTTTTTAGCCCTTCTGTTCCTACTGCAAAAGACACCAATGAAAGTAGAAGCCATTTTCAGAATAGGAAGAACACTGATTTCATTTGTCGAAAAGGTATGCTTTTCTTTTCACGCAGACAAAAGGCAAAGTGTCTAATGAGGAAGCCTAACTAATCCAAAGTAGAATAACACTGTATGTATCAGTAGAAAACTAAATGTAATACATTTTTTTTTCCCCAGTTCAAGCTCTCTAGTGCTTTAAAAGACTTTTCTAGATTAAACACAACGTAAGGAGGAATAACCAGATTCTTCTATCCACCTGACCTCCTTCAGACAAGTATAGAAGCAAAACTTTTGCTCCCAGAGTGCTCTGCTAACAATTCACAGTCTCATGGGATTGTTGGGCTACACAAATGACAGAATCTTGCTGTTTTGAGCAGGTGACCATGTTGCAACAGTGATTTGAATTCCTTCTCTAGCAGACTTTTGTTAAATTAAAAACAGATAGATGAAGTAGGAATGAGCCCTTGGCTTTCATCTGTGCCTCTGGCAGCTGTCACCACCCCCAAGGCAAGAGGATCAGATCTGCTCATGAGCAGCCAGTTATCAGACTAACTTATTAAGCTAAACTGAATTTCAACATGGATTTTAAGGTTTTCAAATAATTTCAAGGAGGCAGAGAACATATCTGGAATAATAATATTAAGCAGTGAACTAGCCAGCTGAGAACGGAATATAAAGAAAATTGAAAACAGCAGGGAACAAAAGCATACAGCATTGAGCCTTCTGAACATGAATTGTGATAATAATTCTCGCAATTAGAAACTGTTCACAATCAAAAGCATGTTATGTTAGGTTGGCCATAAAGTTCTTAAAAAAAAAAATCAGAGAATTTGGACCCTGAAATAAAAAGATGGTGGAGGTTATTTAATTAATGATGGATATCATTTCAACTTCCCCCTATTCTTGATAAATGACTGAATTTTCAAAGTGTTAGAGAATCAGTAGAATTTATCTTAAATATCAAGTAACCTAGTTTTAAATTAATTAAAATTATGACTGCGGTCTCCAGAGGACTCACTCACTATTGGTGAGGCTATATAGAAAGTGTTTCAACTCTGTTGATAAGAGAAGAACATTGGGCTTTTTTCCCAGCTCTACAGGATTATGCTATGTATGTGACAGAAAATTTCCAGGTGAAACATATTTAACACAGTCCCAAATTCATTGGTGTTCTTCAACAAGAAAAACCTGCTTTATTTGAAACAATTTTGCTGTGAAAAAGAAAATACGCCTTTCCTTTCTTCCTTCTAGTGATTTTGGGAATGATAATCAATTAAAACTCTTTCCTGGATTCAAGTCCGGTCCTCTAGACATTAGTGAGAATCTCTTGTCCCTTAGAAAGGCTTCATCATTATAAACCCTCCTAGTTTTTTTCCCTAAGCAGAGATTAGGAAATGTTATGTTTCGGATGAAAACAGGAAGCTGCAGTTTCTTTAAGCAGTATTTTGAACCATAAACGAGATGGAAATTACTTTCACATGGTAGTTGATCTGTGTTACTGTCCAGGTTTGTGCTAGCACATGCCAACAGTGGTGTGTCACTGTCACTGCAGTCCTCAGTAACGTTCATGCCAGGTCATGAAACCCAATCCAAACATGGCAGGTGATGGGCATTGTAGTTGTAGTCAGACATTCATGCCATTCTACTGTATAACAAAAGCCACTCATTGAGGTTTTTTCAGCCCACTGTATTTAACCAAACCAATATAAAGATCAAAAGACTAAAAATAAATCTGTTCTTCATGCGCTTCCACAGCACTACCTCAGTTTTCTTCCTTTAAACAGAAGAGTGTGAAGAGTTCTGACACAGGCAGGTAAACTTTGTTTGACTGTTTGAGGTTGCTGCATATGCAGCCTTCTCTGTGACACTCTGTGATAAGCAGGTTTCTCTCTCATGTGAATACAACAGGCTCATGAAAATCAGGCACAGATAAGTATAGGACAGAACTCCAAAGGAAGGACACATTCATTGAGTAGTTACCAAATTCAGCCACTGACTTGCTGCCTTATTTTCAAATATGTTCTGTTGCTGGAAAAATGTTAATGTTCCTGCATGAAGAGCTTTCTCATTCATCAGAGCCAGAAGGAGTCAAGATCACTTCAAGATGACAAAATGTTGTAGTTTAATAATAACAGTAATTTGTACATAGGCTGTTAAATAAAACAATACTTTGAGTAACAACAGAAATACTATGGCAATGAAATTTTAATACTAAGGATAAATATTTACTGTTTTCCTTTGTTACATGCTCTTATGCAAGTGTTTCATGGAAAGAAATATAGTGCAGCTCAAATTTCTCAATGCAAAGCAAACTTTATTTCATATAATGCATAAGTGTACACTTTAGCATGGGAGAATATAGAGTATTGTTGACGATTCCTCCCCACTCAAGATGCACAGACACAATGCAATCAGCTGCTTGTGCCAACCAAACCTCAGCTTGACTACAAGGATAAAATCATGATATTTTTTACCAAGACTTCCTTGAATCTGTGTTCACAGTCTCTACCCTTTGAAACTATAACTGTTGAGTCAGACTAGAATTATAAAAGATGGCACCATGTGGAAATTGCTGCTAGAGGAAAAGTTACACTTTCTTGGTGTTTAAACACCTCAGGGCATGTACTGACATCTTCAGCACCAACAGTATCCAAGTTCCTCCCACAATGTCATGAGATTTTGCTCCTGAGAGATTGTGAGAAGGCAGGCCAGTTGAGCTGAGAGCCTGGGAATTAGACTTTAGTAGAACAATAACATTGTCAGGATGGTAGGCCCACTCCTATTCAGATCTTGGAGACAGCACTAACTACAACTTTGCAGAAACAAGAACACGCATAGAAAGCCTTGTATTTTTTATAAAACACAGTATCTCCCTGCATAAGAGCTTTAGCCAGGGTAGGAGCAGACACCTCTAAATGCAAATTATCTTTCCCCTTAAAGAAGTTACTTGATTTTACAAAACAGAAGAAACAACCAAAGGCCAAGACAGTCAAATGTGGTGAAGGAATGTAGGCCCTGAAAAGGCCATCTTACAATGCAGCCTGATGAACCATGAAGCACAAATAGAGTTTGCCATCTATAAATACCTTTTTTTTTAAATTATAGGTTGCTTTTTTGAGTTCTTTTGTTTGTTTTTTTGTTTGTTTTGTTTGCTTGTTTTGGTTTCTTGTTGGTTTGTCAAAGCTTTCATTTCAGTAAGCATAAACAGCTCCTTCTGAAGAAGTGATAGAAAAAGACATGCTTTGGGTGCAGTGGTGCAGCCTACCATCTGAGGAATTTGGGTGTGAAAATGAAAAATACCTGGTACTGAAGCAAAAGATAGTCTGCACTCTAAAAGAATCAAGGCAAAAGAAGTCACGCTTTTAGCTGTGTCTATTCTTAAGCTTGGCAAATTTCAAGATTTACATATTTTGTCCAAAACTTCCTTCTAAACCTAACAGCTCCCATGCTTGCTTTGGTTATCCCACAACCAACCACCACACTTGCTCTCCTCAAATGTCTTAAAACTGAAAATGCTGTTGACGCAAGTGAGTGACTGTGGTCATGCAGAAGGGACCATGGTACATGCAGGGTCCAAAAATGAGGATCTGTCTACATTTTTAGTACTGCATTTGTCTTGAGACACAAGGCAAGCTGCAGTGTCCCAACTAATTGCGGTTGCATTCCTTAAGTGCCTGAAAATCAGTGGTTAGTTTCCTCTAGACTGTCAGCACGTCATCCAGGCGCCTAGCTTCAACATTTTAATTCGGTCTTAACAACATACCAACACACTTATGTTATTAGAACAAATTCATTCAAGCTTTTCTAAAGTAATACTACAGGTCTGTAATAGAAAAAAGTTCAGTATAATTGATATGTCTACAGAATTTAACAGCTCCTCTTCAGGTCTCCCAGTACTGGATGTTAGCTGGGGTGCTGCACAGTTATTGCAAAAATGAAAGTTGGCACTCTGGGTTCTGTGGTGGTATTGGGTGAAATAGTTGATGAGCATGTGATTGTGAAAGGAAAAATTACTATAAATGTTGCTTACACAAACACTTGACATGACTAGTGTCCCCAAAGTTCCTGCA
The DNA here is from genome assembly GCA_013397115.1 of Edolisoma coerulescens. NCBI lineage: Eukaryota > Metazoa > Chordata > Aves > Passeriformes > Campephagidae > Edolisoma > Edolisoma coerulescens. The sequence continues at coordinate 9,759,875 of VWZW01006289.1, forward strand.
GTGTTCCATGGAGGTAAGCTATGGAACTGCAACAGCCTACACTGATACCAGAACGCCCTTTGCTCCTCTGGTTAATGGAACAGTGGTCATGCTGAACACCTGAAAATGAACTGTTTTTATGTTGAATTGCTGACCTGAGTTTAGGAGGGTTTGTTTCATTTAAACTAAAGTCTTATAATAAGTTATTCTGTTGCTTGATTGCAATGCCAACAAAGCAAACCAAAGGGTCATGGCCTACTTCATGTTCACAGTAACCAAAGTTGTAAATAAGACCTTGTAAGCAGAATGGCAGAATATTACTTCCCCTCACATTTATATTCACACCACACTGCCTTCAAGCTTTCATCCAAAGGGAAACACCTGTGTCTCCCCCAAGCACAACTAGAAAGGCTTCCCAAACAGTTCTTCATCCACCCCCCAAAAAAATGAGTCTAAAGCAGATTCTATCTAAAACATTATTTTCCTGAATAATACAAAATTGCCCAACGTTGTCATAATTGGTACAACCATTGCTTACTGAAAAAATAACTGAGTCAAATAGGGTTAAACAAAGGTATATGACCTTTCCAGCTAAGGTGAGCAATGATCATTTTTACTTGTTTAAGGGGTCTCTGTCCTGCACAAGGAGACCTTCAGCCACGTACTTCATCTTTCCACAGAAGTATAAATGGTTTACTCCAGCCATCACAGACTCTGTTTTTCACCTTATTTAGAACAACTTCTTTTCCCCAGTACCATTCATATCCAAGGTTTAATTGTCTGCCTTAGACATTCAAAACCTAGCACCAGCTAGATAGCTAGAGAGATGAGAGAGATTTCTGGGACAAAGGAGAAGTTGCCAATGAACTGCTTAATGAGGCAGCTTGGCAGTAAGCGAGCAGGATCATTAAGGGAAAGAGGTGGCTGATCTCATTAGGCTCTACACCAAATGTAAAGAGGATTCATGTTAGTCCCAGCCAGACTGGGAATTACAAAACATATGGGCTCCTCGCTGTGCCACAGAGCACCTGTCATCAATGGCAGTAAGGATGCTGCAATCATCTGCAACTGCCATGAGCACACAACAGGAAAAGCCCTTCCTGTTGATGAAGAACCATGGCTGGCCACAGAGACCAGGTTGCATATGTTAGGCTACTGAACCAGCAAGTGAAATTCCTCCTTACCTCTGTTCTTCCATTCTCTTTTCCATTTACCTGTGCTCATTCATCAAACACTCTTAAAATGGAAACAAATATGCTGTGAGGCTTACCAGATACAAATATCTGACTGGAATAAATGTGTCATTAATTGCTGGCAATTTGACAATCTTATGAGCAATAGCTATCTGGGGTGAAAACTGCTGACTGAATATACGGCATACAAACTCATACAATACAGCTGTAATGTGTGGACATTTAAGAAAGTAATAATGTGATCTATTACTTGAAGTATTGTGTGTGCAATAATATACATCACCATTGTGACACTTTAGTTTAAAGCATACCATTAGCTATCAGCCTTTAAATACAATTTACAGATAGTGGGAGGACTGAGTGGGCCCATGTAAGCCACATGCAAGCCACAACATTATGATCCATTAGTCACCAGGCTAAGTAACTGGACAGGAAAAATTACTCCCTACTGAGCCCACAAGGCTCTTTAGAAAGAGTCTTTGAAAACAGGAGAAGACAGAGCACAAGTAAGAGCGTGGTTGTTTCTTTTCCCACATGTTGCACTACTCAAGATAGCTTTGTGGTATTCCAACAGAAAGCCTGATTTCTGTCATTGACCAAACGCATCCATACATCCCACTAAGGGCTGCAATTCACTTATGTTTTTAAAGTGAACCCTTTACAGTTAAGGCAATTTTACTCAGATTCAGGACTCACCAGGAACATTCACTACCTATTGCTTCCAAAAATCCTTCCTTCAAAGCCACATAACTTAATACGGAGCCATACAAGGTTTCCTTCTTCCAGCTGCATCGCTTGGCTACAGCGAACAAATCCAGTTATAAACTCCCATTGAATTTTAAATGACAGATTAGCTGGCAATTATTACACTATTAACTAAGTCTAACAACATTATAGAAGATGACAAAAGCAAGGTTGCTGTGATGTTTTGTTTAAGTTAGGAAGTATCTCAGAGACAACCACCAGAGAAAGGTGCTTCCATTTAACAACTTTGAACATAAAGGCTCCAGGATCAGACAGTAGAATCAGAGCAGAAGAAATACATCTCAAGGTCTCAAGCTAAAAAATTAATCAAAACAATAAACTTGTTTTTTTACTCCAAAAAACTTTGATATAAATTACCCTCTTTCACTACCTACAAAAATAGCCTCANTTCAAGTATTCATCACAGATGGAAGTGATGGCAGTTTATAATGTTGCACTTTAATACCAAACACCATCTTCAAAAAAGTTTACAGTTAAGAATATAGCCATGTACAGTGTTAAATTGGTGCTTGTATTTCTATCAGTAATTTTTCACATATGAATAAAAACTTAGTAGTGACGTAGCAGAAACAGATTGTTGTCTTAGTGGTTTCCTAAAGGGTTTAATTCAATACTTTTATCCTGAAAAATGTTTGAAGTTAATATATGCAGTGAAAAAAAGAGCAAAATATTTATCAAGAGCTGTAACAATGAGATACAGTAAGATATAGAAGTAAGCAGAGTCTGCATTTCAGAGAATCTATTTTTGCAAAGAAAAAAAGAAAAAATATCCACTGGCACAATATGATATTATCAAGGCTGAAAGGTAAGGACACGGCTAACAAACACTGTCAATTGGTATCATACTGAAAAATGTAGGAACTGGTGGCTGAAATCCTATTATGACAAGCCTAAACACACTTCAGGTGGAAGAGTTCTTTTCTGTAATGATGACCTAATTTAAAAACCAGTTTTACAAAATCAGCCCCCCGTCTGTAGGCGAGTATCAAGCAAATGTGTGAAAAAATACTCTTGAAATGATATTTAATACTACTTATAAAATAACAAAGGGAAATCCAAACTATATCTGGAAGAACAGTTTAGAAAAAAAAAGAAAAAGGAAAACAGCGCGTATTTTGCAGTGTCATTTCAGCCACGACGCAGGAATCAATACATCTGAATAGTCTATTAAATTATTTTAGTTTAAATTTATAATGATAGGTATAAAATTTTCATAAACCCCCCTTTAATCAGAAAGATGTTCAGATGCTAGATATGCTTTTGCAAGTGGGGAAAGAATGAAAAATATGCTCTAAATGCTACAGAGTAAATAAAATTATAAACCCTTCCTTTCTTTAAATACGCAGACTTTGATGTTTATTTAACTTTTGTATTCTTCATCAGGTTTAAATAATTTTATACCGTTCATTTAAAATAAAATTTTTGGTTTTTGGAGTATTGAGGTGGCTACATTGAATTTTAGTATCTAATGATACTTATGATAATACTTAACCTGGAGGAACTCAATATTCTCTTTGAAGTTTGTGAATTAAGAATTTTATAGTGTTTGAAACCTATGCGATAATTAGTTTTCTTTAGAAGAAATACTGAAATTTCACTCTTTTTGAAGCATAATTTCCCTTCAAATCCTGCCTCATAAGCTTTTCCATTTTCCCTCATATGTCTGGACTCGATGATCTGAGTATTGATTTCTAGTTTGCCTGAGGACTAGAAGAAAGCAAATATCACCCCAGTCTTCAAAATGGCAAGAAGGAGGATCCAGGGCAGTACCAGCCAGTCAGTCTCACCTCAATCCTTGGAAAGGTGACAGAGCACCTCGTTCTGGAGGCCATGTCTAATCGCATGGATGACAAGAAGGTAATCAGGAGTAGTCAGTATGGATTCTCTAAAGGTAAATCATGCTTGACCCATCTGACTGCCTTTTACAATGAAAACCTTCCTGGAGGAATGAGAGGAGAGCAGTGGATACCATCTATCTTAACAAGGCTTTCAACACTATATCCTCACAATGTCCTCGTAGAAAAACTCAGGAGACGTGCACTGGGTGAGTGAACAGTAGGGTGGATTGAGAACTGTCTGAATGGCAGAACCCAGAGGGTCACAGTCGGTGGCACTGGGTCTAGTGGAGGCCTGTCACTAGCCTTGTCCCCCAAGGTTCAACACTGGGCCCAGTATTGTTTAACTTAATCATCAATGACTTGGCTGAAGGGGCAGATGCCTCCTCAGTGAGTTCCCTGATGACACAAAGCTGGGAGGAGTGGCCAATACCCCAGAGTCCTGTGCAGCCCTTTGGAAGGACCTCAATAGGTTGGAGAGATGGGTGGAGAGGAACCTTCTGAAATTCAACTAAGGCAGATGCAGGGTCCTGCATCTGGGGAGTAATAACCCTGGGGACTAGGACAGGATGAGGACTGATCTGCTGGAAAACAACTCTGCAAAGGAGATCCAGGGGGTTCCTGGTGGACAACAAGCTGTCCATGAGCCAACACTGTGCCCTGGGGACCAAGAAGGCAAATAATATCCTGGGGTGCATTAGGAAGAGCACTGCCAGCAGGTTGAGGGAGGTGACCCTATTCCTCTACTCAGCCATAGTGAGGAGACATTCAGGCTGTGTCCGGTTCTGCACTCCTCAGCACAAGAGAGACATGGAGCTCCTGAAGCATGTCCAGGAGAGGGCAACAGAGATGATTAAGGGACTGGAGCATCTCTCTTATGAGGAAAGGCTTGGGGAGCTGGGCCTATTCAGCCTTGAGAAGGGATGATTGAGAGGGCACCTCAAAAATTTCTGTAAGTATTTGAAGGGAGGGTATTAATAGGATGGAGCCAGGCTCTTCTTGGTGGTGTCGAGCAATAGGACAAGAGGCAATGGGCAGAAACATGCACAGGAAGCTCCACTTGGATATGAGGAAGAACTTAACTGTGCAGATGACTGAGCACTGGAACTGGCTGCCCTGAGAGACTCTGGTGTCTCCTTCCCTCTAGATACTCAACAGACATCTGAACATAATCCAAAGTAACATGCTATATGGGACCCTGCTTGAGCAGTGAGGTTGGACCAGGTGACTTCCAGTGGTCCCTTCCAGCCTTACCCATTCTATTATTCTATGGTGTTTTCACCAGTTCTGCTTGTTGTTTTATCTCCCACATCAAAAGACTTAAATTCCAGGTGCTATTTATAAAGATTACAGAAGTATGTCCTTGGAAATAATTTGCTTGCTTTGAGTTTGCAATCACAAATTCAATGCAATGAGCCTTGACACCAGCCAGAAATCAAAAACTGCAAGAAGATTAATAATACTTGAAAAGGTGAGTTGTGATTTCATTAAGGATGGATCTGATTGACAGGTCTGGCTGTAGTGCCCCCCTCCCAGCAGAGATCAGAACATTGCCACAGGGCTGTCTGCCACAGCCTGAACACAGAATGCTGGAGATGGGAGCATGACCTGCTGGGCTGGACCATTGCCCTGTCTCCCCTCTGCTCAACTCTACCATCTCAAGGGAGAAAAAAACATAGTAAGGTTCATTTGATGGCTCAGATGATGCTGTGGATGCATGTGTAAACATGAGTTTGAGAAGATGATCACCTTTTCCCAGCAGCCCTCATGTGGTTAACCCAATAAATTGAACTTAGTAAGTCATGTTATATGGTGTTCCTCTCCCTCCCTCTGCTTTGACATCCCTGTTTGTATCTACTTTGTTTTTCTTAATTCCCTTCACTAGCTTTAAGTTTTTTCTGCTTACAGTAAGTCTGCTTCAAAATATAAATTTATAGCAGGTATGACAGATTCATGTTGACAATTCTGGCTTTCTTCTTTACATCTGACATCAAAATCCCAAAGATGTTCTTTGCCTCCAATAAAGATGAAGTATTGACATGGTTTGATTAAGCCTGTGTTTTGTTGTATCATCAATTCATTGTAAATTTGTAATGTCCTATATGAACAAGCACAATGAAAATGTTAATTTGTTAGATACGTACAAAACAGTTTGACATTAATACTCGTAAGCAAGAAACTTCCACTTTAAGTTATCTCAAGACATAAATCAGGCTATACAACCAACATTCAATAACTGCAAATGCAGCCAGTGCCCTGAACCACAACAAATTAATGGAGACTGAGAAATTTGGTAGTTAACAATACTTCATTTAAAAAACTTCTTATCATTCCTATCTTCTTGTGAATGTGCTTAAAAAGACCTAGGCATTCTTTCAAACATTTTTTTTCCCCCATTTTGTACTATTTTCCAATATGCATTCTTTGGACAAGGAGGTCAGCTCAGTTGGTTGGGCATGGGTCTCATAATGGCAACGTTGCAGGTTCAATCCACATACAAATCATTCACTTCAGAGTTGGACTCGATGATCCTTGCGGATCCCTTCCGACTCAGAATATTCTTTCTGTGATTCTGTGAAATTTAACTTATTTCCAACTAGTTTTGGTTCAATTACATAAAAGTTACTGAAAATAACACAATAAAGTGGAACTAAATAATAAGCATCAAGTATCATCTGAATGACGGATGTGGCTCACAAGAAAAAAGGTTCATTAATGGAACTTTTTTCAAAGTTCAAAGATCCCATAGCTGCTGCTGTACTTCCTAAGGGCTGCCTCTCACGTGTAGATGTGAAGTCATGGGCAGAGGTTACTTTTTCTTTACCAGACATGGCTGGTGGAAGTCTCTTGTTCCCTATAATTTTCTTCATGGTAGGAGGAAAAACTAAAATAAAACCAGGAAACATTATCTCATTAGAGTGTAGATAAAGCACTAAATTGATAGTGGTAGGTCACACCTGCATAATGACCTACTTTGTGGTCTAAGCAATACTTGGGACCTAAGAAAAGAGAAGAGGATTAATAGGAAAAAAATTTACTTCAGTCTGTAAGTATGAGTAGAATTTGAGATCATTTTTCAAAACTGCTGAATTTCAACCTGTCAAGTTGTATTTCAAGGCTATCTTTTTTAAATAAAACAAAGGTAAGCATTTAAAAATAATTTCTTCCTATAGCATTGAGTCTGAAGGACTTACTTGTCCCAGGTTAATTTTCCGCTGAATTTATAAATATCAGCATACCTTCTCACATGTACGCTAATTGGAGTACTCTGTTTTTCTGCTTGCTGTGTGGATTAGACCATCCTGTTGGAGAATCTGGTAACTTCTTATAACTGCCCGGACAACTAAGGACTGCACAGGTGCACAACTCAAAGTGTTAGTTTTGGTCATCTTTTTTTAACTTAGCTTTTTCCTTTGCTTTCTAGATTGATAAATACAACAGAAAACTAAGTTTGAAGCACACAGAACAAAATATATTTTAGTTTTAAATAAAAAAGCATACTGTCTTATCAATGAATGCTTAAGGCAAAACAAAGGATGTGCTAAGTTTTAACTCTCCTTAAGTTTAAGGTAAATTTATTTTCTCATATTATGTATGTAATGCCTGTTTTTTCTTTTTTGGGTGCTGTATTGGGTTTTTTGACAGACATCTATAATCCGTATAATTTTACTCAGATGTCTAGTTAGTTTATCAATATTTGCACACATTTATGCATCACCTACCTGTTTGTTTAGTTAGGGATGTATTTTCTCTCTTTTGCTCATTGCTAATCTCTAACATGGAATGGTTTTTTGCATTACCTGTCTTTGATAAACAGCTTAGTCAGTTGACCAGTCTCCCATTACTTCAATTGCAAAGTCATACAACCGCCCCCTCAATCTTCCCAGTGTGTATAATACTGACCAAGATTACAACTTTGTTTTATAATGCTATGATTTTCATTAACTTGGAATAAAGATTGTCAAACTAAGGAAGAGGTTTTTTTTTGTTTTTTCTCGTGGCAGTTATAAGTATTTTTACAAAAAGAGAAGCAAACTCTATAAGAAATTACAGATTGATCTCTTCAAGATATGTGAATTGGCATCACCAACATGTAAAAATATAAAAAATGTAAAAAATAAGCTGGTTTTTGTAATTAAAAGCTGGTTTTTGTATTTAAAACAATATGAATTTATTTTAATTTCTGTCTTTTTTAAGAACTGTTTGTAAACTATCGTGGGTAGTTTGTAAATCATCACACACAGCTATAAGAACTGATGCAACAATAATAAGTACCTCTAAGCAAAATTTCTGGCCTCTTTAATTTCAAGTGTTGTTCTAATAAAAAAAACCATCAAATTAGGAATTAAAAAATGAACAGGAAGACAGAAAGTTTTGCACAAGTGAAGAGATGGTTAAAACCATGTTTTCTTAAAAGTAACAAGTGAAAAGCAATACACTAGTGAGAAAACTAAATTGAAAGAAAGAAAGTATGTGTACCATTCTCTTTCTGGTTTTAATCATGTAAGAATATGAAGAATATGTTGAGAAGAGAGAAAGAGCAGACCTTGTGTTACTAACTAGAATAAATCACGCTTCGGTCCATATCGATTCCTGCAGGAGGACGTAGACAGATTGTTCTGCCAGACAGGTTGCACTTCTTTGAACAAGTCTTGGGAAGCAACAACCAGATTAAGCCTTTTATGCTGCACCGGTGAATATGGTCTGAAATGAAGGTTGAGCATCTCAAAATCTATTTCAATATATTAGTCTTAAGAAACATGGACAAACTTAAGGCATTCAAATATATTGAAGTTAACATCAGATTCTAGGCTGCTTCATGATTGTGTGGCCACTGAGTATGTAGAAGACTTCAGAACAGTGCTTTGCTGGATTTTATATCTGGATCTGAATTTTGTTTGCACACAAAATTGCAGGAAATATCATAGCTGATGATGAGAGTTAAACAGCATGATCTGATCACTGATATTTCTGTATACCAGAAATATCTATAGCCTTCCTAAATACGCTGAATATTTTTTACTAACTATTGCAAAACTATGGCATAAAAACTTTTTGGAATTTAAAATTAGTATATATGTAAGCTTGAAGTGCACTAAATGTACATTTGGTAATGCTTACATTCTTCTGAGATCACTGGTGCGTATTGGTCATTAAAATCCTTGGAATATGCAGGAAGACAATATGGAAAACTTCATAAATTTAAAAAGGTTTAAAATTTATTTTTATTTCAGTTAATATGAGTAAGATGGGTAAAAAACCCTTCATTTTCTTAATTCTTTCAATTTTTTTTTTTGAAAAAGATTTTCTGTACATTTACATGAGTGATTTTTCTCTGGTCTCAAATGGTTGAAACACTTTGAAAAGATATTGAAAAGACCTGCTTGTAAGAAAACAATTCAGTTGAAATGGAAACAATTTTTTTAATCTCTGTCTAGTTATAAGAAAAGAAATTTCTGAAACGAGAGAGTTGGAAAACCTACAGGGTAATGTTTATAGATAAAATAATTAAAAACCCTGCTGGCTACATATTTAGCTATTGCTTATTTAAACACAGGTAAATTAATTGTTTTTAGATAACAGAAAACTGAACTTTAGACAAAAGCATGTGAATAGAATATTTTTCAAAGCCAAGTGCAAGAAAAATGAAACTTAGAGAGACTGGGCATGAATAATTTTAAAATTTTAGGTTAAAGTATTGGTGAAGTGACTATCACGCTACCCAAACTGGTCACAAAACTTTTTAATTAATGCTTCTGGACTGCCAACCCAAGAAATAAAAAAATTGTTTCCTGTTATTTTGCAATAAGATGAATACAGATATTCTCTGTGCAAGAAGGAATTAATGTATCTGTATTGTGTCACATGTGTTTGTATTGTGTTAACTCCAGGGCCAGCGAATCAGAGAACAGTTAGTCGCACTACTTCTGTATGGGGATTATCTTGAATTTTCACACCAAGGTTACAATTTACTTGAATTCAAAATTTTTAGCTGATTCTGAAATGTCCAACAGTAAGGAGGAAATTACCTGTTTGCAAAGGACTGCTTTCTGACATAAAAAATTGCACATTTCTGTGAACGATAAAGTTACATCTGCCTAGGGTCCTGCTAGTAGCTAGCAAGTATTAGCCTAGGCTGGGACTTGCTCCTTGGGTTAATAGGAAAAAAAAAAAAAAAGAAAGGTGAAATACAAAGATAATATATAGAAAAATAAAAAGAGTATGTGGAAATATAGTGCAGAGAAGGCAACATAGAACAGGAATATGATTTAAAGATGCAAAATATCGAAAGAGATACAACCAGCTGGAAGGTCAGGATTGTCCAAGAAGGGAATTTGTAAATGTTTGGCACTGGAGGGCAAACGGAAAGCTACTCTCAGCACTTGTTCCTCTGTACAGTCCACAGATCAGCTGAAAGGTTTGCGCTAGTAGCTCCGGTGGGTGCCATGACTGTCAAATGGCTCATGCATGCTCTGTGCCTAACAAAGGATTTCTGGTACTGCAACCCCATATAAAGTTTTGACTCAGTGGAAATGTCTTCAGGCTGTTATTTTCAGATTTGGTTTCCTGTGAAAAAACTCAACCATATAAAGTAAAATTGCTGAGATCTGAAGCAGTATGAGATAACTGGATATGATTTGGATTCATATCAAAGGACTCAGACCACTCAGGAAGATGCGAAACTGATTCTCCTGCGAAGAAAGCAAAGAGTATGTTAATTGCAGAGGACACTGTTGTAGTTCTGCCAGGGGCTGGAAAGATACAGATTAAAGAAAAAATTCTGGAAATGTTATGGTGCATGTACTGTCTCATTTAGCATCCTTTGCAAAAAATGTTGTTATAACTTTTGTCAAGAATAAATTGGGAGACCTGGGAGTAGAGGAATAGAAGCACATATCAAGATTAATGTTTTGACTATCAGAAACTTCTTACATTACAAATTTTACTTGAAGGCTTAAGAAGAAAGTATCAACTGTGTTTGAAATTGTGTTAAGTGAACTCTGAGCACAACATTTAACAGCACTGTGGGAAAAATTCTGAAAGTTACTTTTCCATTCTGATAACTGATCATATACTGCTCATTGTGAGATTTAGTTCTCTTCATTTTGAAGATCTGATGGTGAGAAAAACAAAAATCTCAAATGTGTAAGACATTTAGCATACCTAAAATACTATTTCTCAGATCCATTTAGTGTACGGTATGTGGAATTGTTGCCATATGAAACATCTTTTCAAGTAAATAACTTGTCAGGGTGATGAGAAAATAAGAATCACTACTTTTTCACAAAAAAGTGCCCCATAATTGCCCTAAAGTTTGAACTGTGAAATATGAAAAGAAATTGCAGACATTTTAGTCCTCTTGGAAAAAAAAAATCAATCATTTCCCTGCATCAATCAAGATCAAACTAATATTCATGCAAATATTAGAATCCAGGTGAAATACTTTTGCCATATTCTGAATATGACTTGTGCTGAGACCGAGTTTGCAGCTGGGTAGGCATTTTGGGGTGCTTTGGTCGAAACAAGGGTCTGCAGTATTCTTATTTGATGATATACGCATGAAAATGCTGGTAAATTTGAGTTAGTTCTAAACTTGATTGAAACTTCTAATTTCCATTTCTCAGGCAACATTTTTAGTATAAAATTTATGCCTATGAAGCAGAAACTTTTTATAAATGCTATACATCATGGAATTTGCAAATTGACTCAGGAAAATACTTGGCATGTTGTGGGAAGATTTCACACTTTGTTTGCACAACACCTTCATAATGTGCTTGCTGAAGCTTGCTGGAGAGGCAGAGACAGTAAAAATGAAAAATATCCTCACCTTAGAGTCATTCCTCTTGAACTTTTTTTTTCCTTTTCAATAAGGCCCTAGTCACCACTCTCAAATACTTTAGTCAGTGACATTGACTGTTAGAAACTTTGATCTGCTAAGTGACAACCACAACCAAAGCTAACATCATGATTTTATTTGATTTACCCTAGAGAGTACGGATTTTTTCCTTTACAAACCGCCACTGAATATAATAGACAATAGCTACACTGCCTTCATTTGTTTTGCCCTGTTCAGAAATGTGAAAGAACAGTTACTAGAATTAAAATATTTCTGTCAGTCTCTAGCTGTTAAAATAACGTCCTTTTCATCACCTGGATCATTGCTTCCATCACTGATAAGAATAAATAGCGGCTTCCTGAAATGGGCAGCAGCTCTATTAGTGCAATTGACAAACCATTTTGTCCAGATGCAGAATTATTGGCGATGTTACTGTCCAAGATCATGGCTTTGTAAAGTGATCATGTACCTGCAAATTGAAAATTGTGTTTTACAAGGAAAATAGAAAGCAATACCTCAGTCTCAATAACTGCCCTAAGTGAAAAGTGGTTTTATCATCCTAGAAGTGCAGGGGTATACAAAAGGAGAGTGTTGTCTTTAAATTGGAAGTAAAATATCACTCCTAAAAATGTTGCCAACTGCAACAGAACTCTGAATCCTTTTTGCTTTCACAGTTGTCAGTTCAGGAAAGTGTATGGTTTCCTCTGTTCACATCCATGAATGTTTTGTTAATATTGCAACTGCTATTTGTGCTGCATAATGAATACTGATTTCTCAAGGTTTATTTGCTACATGTGGCCAACCCATGCTTTATTATTTGAAAACTCAAGAGAAAATACATTATGTCAGAAGATGACTTGTAGAAGACAGCAGCAGTTGAAGGAAACCATGGTCTGAAAGCAGATTCTGGTGAGCTTTTTGCGCCTCTGCTAGGGTTGAGACAGCATTTTATTTTTTGAGGGAGGTTGAAAATTGTCTGATCCCATCTTTTTTACATAATACATTGCTATTACCTTGATCATAGAATCACAGAATATCCTGAGTTGGAGGGGACTCACAAGGATCATCAAGTCCAACTACTGGCCCTAAGACCGCCCCAAAAATGTGCCTGGGAGCATTGTCCAAGGCTTGTTGAGCAGCCAGGCTGGTATTGCAGCTTCTTCCCTGGGGACCCTGTTCCAGTGCCCAAGCACAGTCTGGGTAAAGAACCTTTTCTTAATTCCTAAATCTCCTGACACACCTTCATGCTGTTCTTCCTGGCTCTGTCACAGGTCACCACAGAGAAGAGATCAGTATCTGCCTCTTTACTCCTTCTCATGACTAAGATGTAAGTTGTGATGAAGTCTCCCTTCAGTGTCCTCTTCTCCAGACTGAACAAGCCAAGTGACCTCATCTGCTCGTCATACAGCTTCACCTCTAAACCCCTCCATCATCTTCACAGCCTCCTTTGGACACTCTCTAACAGCTTTGTATCTTTCTTGTATTGCAGCACCCAAATCATCACACAATACTCTAGGTGAGTACTCCACAGCTCTATGCTCACACAAGCAATACCATTTTCTTGTTTTCCTGATCCCCGATAAACAGAGTAGTATTCCAATAATGAGTTCTACTATGAAAGCTCTTCCTTTCCTTTACTTTTACTTTACTGAGATCATGCTTTCCACTGTCATTCTACACTCCAAACCTTGATTGTACTGAAGGGAAATCATGGAAGGGAAAGTCCTGGAGGGAAAGTTGGAGGAAAACAAGTTTAATTATTAAAGCACCCTTTGGGGCTGTGTCTGTTCTAGTAAATTAAGCATTACCAGGAACATTCCTTAGCAGTAGAACATGAATATTCTAGGAAGTTTTCTCTGGCAGAACTTGTTCCAATTCGGTTTGTACTTTCCCTGAAATCTTAAGGTCCAGTTCATATTTCAGGGACATTTCTGTTTACTAATATAGATAATACTATGTCATTTTGAACTATGGGGCTGTTGCTACTCTGGGTGGCCTTCAAGCTTTTTGTCTGACATGTCACACCCAAGGCCTCACTAGACACAGGCACCATGCTATAGAAGTATTTTTTATTAAGAGATGGCAAAGGTACCTTTACACTTTTTTTTTTTTTTTTT
>VWZW01006289.1:9773625-9827926 GCA_013397115.1 Edolisoma coerulescens
TTATCATGGAGGACTGTAGACTCAGTCCGCTATGATTTAAGAAGGCCACCAGATGAAATGTCCAGGGCTCTGACCACATGAAAGCAGCATAGGCCATACACTTGGCAGGTCCAGTGCAAATCAATAATGTAGAGTAAAATTGTCTGTTAGGGTGATATCTATATGAGAAAATAAATGAGAAGCATTGTAGATAGCAAAAGATTTAAGATAACAGCTCAATAAAATTGCTGCCCAGTGCAGAAGATAGTGGGGCAACCATAAATATCAAGTAAAGAACAAAACTGGAACAACAGAGAAAGATTAAACAGGTGTGGGATGTTAATTTTGAATAATAGAAAGTTTTATGTGGTTGCAATTGTTTGGGGTGCCTTTTAAACAACCTTGCACCTGATGAAGCCAACAAGAAAAAAATTTTTATCTCAGGTTACCTGCATATGCTTTTTGTTGTAAAAGGAGAGCAACACGTTTCTTCTAATGCTGATGAAAGAATGCCCAGACAAGAAAAACTGGACTTCCTAATAGTACCCTTCGTATCAAAATAGTGTGAGCATCGTTTGCCTGTCTCAAATGGAGGAATTAAGAACAGAGACCAATAACAACTTTTTATATTGCATATTGATTTCAACCTATTTTGTGGTCAAAAGCACGAATTGATTTTTTTTTCTTAAATAACCTGTTCAGACATTTACTTCGGTCTATTCCAAGTGGCCTAAAGGACTGGAGGGTAAAGTAAGGCAGCTGGGCAGTGGGATCCCTTGCTTTTTTCAAGAATAAAGAGATCCTCTTCTCATTTTGTGATGATACTGCCTAATGAAGTAAATGGTCCTAATTTTAGCTTCCCACTCTGAAAACATCTGTGCGCTTCTGAGTCAGACAACAGGACCATGAGCTTCCTGATTCCTGTCATAGTCCTGATTAAAAAAGACTCAAATTACATTGAGTAAGGATGCTATTGGTAGGGTGTGGGAGGTGTTATTTAAATTTCGAGCTTCATAGTACTTTCTTGTCCTGAAATTAGACACTGCACCATCACTTCTGCTTAGTTATGCATTTGCTTAAAACATGCACGGCACATAAAGGGACACTGAGTGTAATCTTAAGCAACTGTATGTTACCTTATGTGAACCCTAGAGATAGCCTAGAAGATCAATATTTTCCAGAGGAAAAGAAATTAAGGACCAAGAAATCTGAGAATTTTAAGAGGTGGGAAGTTTCCTTTGCAGTATAAGCCAGAGATACTATCCCAACTGCAGCAACTATTCTCTTTCACAAAATTATCCATGTCCTTATTCTGAGTTTGCTTGCTAGCTCTATTAACTTCCAAAGTGGCTACAAGGTTATTTCCACATTTGATTTAGTAGAATAGATGGTAATACTCTGTGTTCAACATGCACTATGACTTTGTGGTCTTACAGTATGTTTTCTTCCATGATAAAACTGGTATGGCAAGAGGAATATATGATTTACAATTCCAGAGGAATTACTTGCTTGTGTTCAAGCTGAAAATAAAATCCGAAGCTGATGTTAGGTAAGCTGGGAAAATTTCCTTGAGTACTCTACACCTGCTAACACGGTGTTGAAAAAGAAATGCTTGGACATTCATGGAAACCCTTTCCAGCATTCTACAGAAATTGATTTTCTTGGTGCTACTGCTCCTCACAGACTAAATTCAGCCTGAACATACAGGTCATGTTAAGAATGAATGCCTCACTTCAGGATATACATACATGGAAGAGCAATTAAAGCTGTTATTCTTATCTATGTTGAATCAACCTGATGGTTAGTGGTTAATTTGAGTGATAAATATTGCTGCTTCATTTTACTCAGTATCTCTTTAAAATGAACAAGTAAAGTGACTTCTTTCCTTTTTTTTTTTTTTTTAATTTATGGGGATGGGAAATGTGCTCATTTCCCATTAGAGTGGAGGAAACATTTACTTTAAACCTAGAACCAAGTTCAATAGCATTCTTTAAAGGGCCTTTCTTCTCTAAAAGTGTAAATACCCTGTTTTGGATGGCGTATTTCAGTTGTTCAGAGCATAATTTTTATACTGCTGTTTTCTTTTCATTTTTCATTCAGTTTGGATCATTTTTCCCTTTAATGTTTGTCCTTTTACATGCTGCTGTTAGAGCCCTACTTAACAAATATCTAGAATTCCTATTAATTTCAGTGGGATTTCCTTGCACCAAGGCTTCATCCTGATCAAAGTTGTCAGTGTAACCTGTAATATATAGTGGAATTAAAGAATATGAAACACACAGTTTCTGCCTGTAGTGTGTGTGACACTGTGAAACAAATATATTTTCCATTACCAAACATGCACAGTCCATTTTTTATTTTTTGCTTATTTTGGATTACATTATTTCAGAACCCCACAATCACCTCTTACAGGTTAAGCAAAAGCACAGACCAAAAGAAAAATGTAAAATGAATGAGAAACCTCAGTACCCAAAGGTTTTTGTAATGCTAGAAGTTCAGTATTTACACATCAAAGTATTCAAAATACACAGGTTACAACAAAGTACATAGAACGTATGTGAAGTACACACAAATAAGAGCTATTGAAAATTATGGAAAGACTCATTGGAAAGATTATGCAAAATGATTGCTGAACAAAATAAGGTGCAGTTTTTTCATATTATAGGCAAAAAAATGTCACAAACTTTATTTTGAAAGGTGTTCCTTACATTATTCGTACTGAATACAGTTGGCATGGGTCACCACATTTCGTATTGCATCTAATGATATGAATTTGAATAAAAATATTTTTAAAGCCAGAAAACTAATGTGACAGCTCTGACCTCAAAATTATTATATCTCAAAGTTGTCTGAAAAGAAGTTAGGTTATGATAATATTTATATATATCTCTAAAGCTTGTTTATAGTACTGCATAGTGCTACCTTGTAGTGGCATTTCTAGAACAGGGGAAGTCAATTTATGAGGCAGAGTAATCACTAAGTGGTTGCTGAAAACCATTATAAAATGGAAATATCTTAAAAGCAAGATTCTTGATTTACTTGCTGACATAGAAAATCTGGTTATTTCCCACATTTTAATTGATTTGTTGCTTTTCTCTTACTAAGAAAAATTGTAAGTAGACTTATTTTCAGGTATCTTGATATAAGAGAAATACAGTTTATCTGTGAAACAAGTGAAATATACTTTCTTTAGGAAAAAGAAGAATTGTTTTCCAGTATAGATATAGGTCACTGCTTCCTGGGTGGCTTTTTGCCTGCATTAACACTTCCCTGCCAAGGCAGAATATCTGATCAAGATTTTAAAAATACTGCTTTACTGTCTACAACCCCATTTGTTTTTTCCTGTCTTGCTTTAACACAGTTTGATCATTGCCTGCCCAAATTCCTTCTAGGTCTCCAAGTCTTTCTCTTAGCTTGCTGCCAGTATTGTGTCTAAAGTATGAAAAGTTTATGTGATGGCAAACTTTAAAACACGCCATAATCGTGGTACCTCCAGTAGCCAGCTGAATTCCCTGCTAAAGGTTGGTGAACCAGAGATTTTATTCCACTGGGACCCTCAGCTAAGTAATGGCCGTGAACATTTCAGGACAAACAGGTAGCCATTACCTTTTACAGTAATATCAGGTTCTCTCATGCCAAAATCTGTTCATCCTTGATTTGTTAAAATTAGAAAAGAAATGCAAATTGGTGCATGAGAGAAATACAATTTTTATGTGCAATTTGTTTTACCTAAATGGCAAGGTTATGGGTTATTACGGCTTATTCAAGGACACAAGGTAGACATCACTCTTTTAGAGGGATCTTCAGATATCTTTTAGAAAATCTTCATATGGGAATGAGCCCTGGTATCGCGGACATAATAACAGCAGGAACACTGTCCTCATCTCAACTGTCTCAGTTACAGTTCTGAACAACTCCTCCCAAGGACGGACGGATTTTTGCTCTCATCTTTTACATAATACCAGTCTTACTCAAAACCTAATAAGAAGTGTAATAAGCACAAAAAGTAATCCTTCTCTTGGTTTCTCTGAGCTTCAGAGTTAGCTAGCTCCTGTCTTTAATAAGAAGTCAGTATCCCTTGACAGTACAAGTCTTTTAGCTACAGCTTTAAAGATCTGTGTTTGAGGATTGGCCAGACACAAGACAGCAGCAATATGTGTCTATCTGGCCAACTATATATTTGCTTGATCAGCAAATACCTTTAGGCTTTATTTTTTGCAAGGAACAAAGGGACTTGAAAACACTTTGAAACTGCTGTCTCATTAAGGACAAAACAATTTAGTTCTGAAATCCTTTGTGCTGGAAGTCCTGTATGAAAAGTAATGTGTGGTTGCCTTGACAAAATCACAATATTTTCCTCCTGTTTAAAGACCATATATCACTATTAAATTATCTTTTGAAAACAGTAAGTCTAGTTAAACTGCTCATCTTAACATCTGTGTAAAGTTCTCAGCAATCAGTTTGGGTTTTTTTTCTGTGTAAATCTGTCAGGAAGAAATTTATACTCCTGAGGGCAAAGAGACTCTCAGTAGCTGTACACCCAGCTGCGTATTCAGTGTGAGATTACCTCAGCAAATGCACTTCTTCCATGAAAGCACTGGTGTTAAGATGAAAAATCTCATTTCAAATAAGGTCTATAGCTATCTGAGAAATTAAACACATTTAATTTTATGAGAGTGGTAGAAAACTTCTAAAATTTTGCCATTACCACATCAGGCAGATTGACAGCCTTGACATGAAGTTGTTGAGTGGCCACTGGAACAGAACCATGTCAGTCATTGACTTAAAACCAAAACTTTGTCTGCTTGGCAGGATGGGCATGGTAAGCATATAATAATTCCTTTTCTGCAAAAACACATGGGTGTACACCCTGAATTCAGACCAGAATGGCCTAAGGGGTGCCTGCTGTACTCACGGCTTTTGAGTCTTGTTTTCTCCTGTCTTTAAATGTGTTGTTAATTAGGTGGTGTGGGGAATTGATGAATGTGCTTCTCTGATTACATAGGTTACACTTTTGAGAAATGTGATTGTAAAACTAATAAAATACTAGTTTAATAAAAAAGCTATAAACAGAATAAATAAGCAACCCTCCCCTGCTCCCCAGCCTAATATTTTTTTAATTGAGCTGAATAATTCATAAACAAAGATGTCTAAAAAGAGAAATTAAGATCTTCATTGTGAATGTTTATTTTATTCCAGTTGAACCAAGCCCCTTGTCTCTGAATTCCTTTACTGAATGCAGCTTGATAATTCAGTATTAAAGACTATTTGCCAGGAGAGAACATGCATTCACTATGCACAGATTGCAAATTAAAACAATATCGAAGCATTCACATAGACTTCTGCTCATCAGAACTTCACCCTCTGGAAGGTTTCACCTTCTGCAATTATGCTGAGGCTGTGTAAAACAGCAGTCAAATAATACTGTTCTGGACTGCAGAGACAGCACAATCCTGTAGGACCTATGGATTGTCCTCTAGGCCAGTTATACACAATTTTGTGCGAGCACAATTTTTTCTGATGCAGAGCACTGACATCCAGAGCTTGCTGCCAAGAGCTAATGCTTTGCCAGTGTCATTAGCTCATCGTGTTCCAGACACCTGAGCCTGTCATGAGAACTGCAATAATAATGCTCTGCAGCCTTCTTTTGTGCACCTATTCTGACTTCTGCCAGCCATTTATCTCTTTGGGTGCAGCAACCTACTGCCTGCAAGGCAGCGACTGAGGTCTCTGAGGCTGTCAGTCAGTTCTCCCTCTTCCAAAAGGTACCCCTGGGGAGCACTGAGTCACACAAATCTCCATCCTGACGCCAGTTGTCTGGAGCCATTTGCAGGTTTTGCATTCTTGTCCTCTGAGCTTTCACTGTACACACTAAAAGTACTCCTGCTCTATGCTCTATGGTCACACAAGGCTTGGGGACTGTCGAGGGAGATTTAATGACGTCATTGATAGCTATATTGTCTGATCTCATGACACCCATGTTTTCTGGAAAACTGAAAAGATGAGGGATGCTAGAAAACTCATCCTCATATATAAATCAGATCTCTTAACAGGTCTGAATGCCAGTATGAGTCCTGAGAAATGCTGTCTACCCCATGCTGGAGGGATAAGTCCTGGAAAGCTCAGGTCTCGTGGGTTGTTCAGCCAAGCATTACCTGCTTGAGGATGGATGGAGGGGAAATGTGCATTTGGTCATCTCACTGCACGGTCAGGGACTGTGAATGACATTATGTTCTATCAAATCTAATGATATCAAGGCAATTTCATTCTGCTTTTTCACTCTGCAAGGAAGTGAACTTTCTACCCAGACTGTGCTCATTAAGAATAAGTACTTAAGCTACAATTTTTCCTCCCTCCATTATCTTCTGCTAGCAGTCACCCTACCCAGGATGTCATAAGCTCCTGATGCATTTCTCTCTTAGAGGAATGTAGGTTGTACTAGAAAACTCAGCCATTTTTCAAATCTATCCCTTATAGTGGTTTAACTATACTTTTATGATCCTTTGTCTCAGTACAGCTAGGGCTACAGCTATACATTTTATTAGCAAGCACTTCGCATTTTCTTCCCATGCATCTGAGGGAGCACTTGGCCTCATCTGCTGACCTGCTGCCACACAGTTTGCACACTCTTTTATAACCTGCTATTCCTATTTCAAGCCAACCCTTTGAAATGAGCATGTGCTATATAGACACTCACCACCAGGACTTAGCAGCACCAGGGTGGTGATTAACTTTTTTTGAGTGTTTTTACCCATCACTACTTAAAGTTGGGCTGACAACCTCATGCATCCTCTGTCCTCTCCCTCCATGTGTAGAGACAGAAACCTCAAGCAAATTCTGCCCTTTGGTATGAATCTGCTATATGGTGTTATGCTCCTTGTTCACAACTGAGAACTTGCATCTATTTCTGGGATGTTTTGAGATCTTCTTTTTGGTAACCAGAAGACAGGAGAACTTGTTGAAATGGAATTATGCCTACATCTCCAGGCACTCTGAGGTTGTAATCTGCTGTTCTACAGACACTCTTCCACCAGAGGTGCAGAGATTCAAGATAACAATGATGTTGCCAGGCTGACAAGGACAGATTGCTTCCTTCCACGCATTGTCTCACCACTTGTTGCCTGGCTTAGCACTTTGCCCTTGTCTGCTAGCTTCCCAAATGAAGAAGGAAGACACAGATGCCAGCAACAACTGCAACCTAAATGGATAGCTGCCTTTTAAAATTATAAAAGGAGAGTATCTGCAAGCTAAAATTGTTTCAGTATCTGGGGCACCTGTAATCAGTACTATTTGTTCCCTTCACCCCTTAGGTCTGTAAAAGGGAATGGGTGGTACTGTTTTGGTTACTGTAGATCCTTCTGAGGGTCCTGATTGCCTTTCTGTAGAAGTATATTACACTACAATACCAATTAAGCTGTAATCAACAATTTCTTCTGTCTTGGGGAGTACAGAGGCTCCATAAAAAGTATATAATCCAGAAATGAGCGTCACCTGTGTAGGTTGGTGCCACAAATACCAACAAGTCCTTGCATTCTGCATAGAGGGCAACGTAGAAGAGAACTTTTACTGCTTCTTCACAGAATCTGTGTAACATTTTTATGATGACATCCTCAGCAAGTTCATTAAAAAGATGTAGCATTGCCAAAATTATATACGCCTAATAAAAGTTATGTACATCTATACAAACCTAAAATAAGTGCACACCTCCACACAGGCCAGTACATGCATATTTGCAACATAAGCTGTTAAAATTTTAAACTTTCTTTTTCGTGGGTGTAAAGCATATTTTGCTAACTTTTAGGATTTCTTTGTGTCTCATGATCTTGTTGCAATGAGACATTTTTTGCTATGAAATTTTGATATGATGGTAGGAAAGTGACCTGAAACTAAGATGGTTTCCTTATGTTGCCAAATGCACTTATCCTGATAAGGCTTGTCATAAATTAGCCATTGATATGTAGGACCTTAAGTGGATAACCAGGTCAATAGCATAACATCAAAAGACAATAGGCTCCTCCAGAGCAGAAAGACAGAAGAAATTTCTGACAAGCTCCATACTCCCCAACAAAAAAGAAGAGTACATACCCAAGGGATTGTTCAATGGATTTTTTTTTTTTTTTGTGAAAATCAGTAAGCAGGCATATTTACCACCGAGGTAAATTATTAAAACACAGATTATATTTTGCTATACATGTATATAATATGTGATCATTAACAATGGTTTCTCCTGCCCTTGTCTTTCACTGTCATCTTGATCATCTAAAACAACACCTTTTATTGTAATGGTGCTGTAAAATACTGACAACTGAGCCCTTTAGACAGAGCTGTGGTGCTGAGGATCTCTGTCATTCTTGCGGAACTGTGGGATGAGCTGCACTGTGCCCAGGCTCACAGCAAGAGTGCCCAAGTTACACGCTCTTCACACAGGCAAGTTCCATCCGTCATGCTGTGCTCCTCATCTGGCAGCAGAGAAGGATACTGGTAGTTAGTCTTTCTAGGCTGGGAATTGCTGACTAGTATGCAGTTATCTCAAGATGGTTGTTGTGTGGGTGGTATTATTTTCTGCAGAGGTGCCTGCTCAGCCATCCACTGGGCTAATGAAAGTATGTAAAACCACTGAGAGTTCAAACTTTGTTAATTCAGCAAAGACCACTGGTAACTGTGTGCCTAATTTACTATATTTATTCAAGCGGTAGAAAAACTTCAAGGTAACCAAAACGGAACTCCACAAAGAACCATTCCAAGAAAGCTCCAAAAGAGAAAACACTGACTTCTTACATTACATGTCATCAGGTGTGGTTACATTTATATATTGATGGAGGCATGCCCTAAGTGAGTATCCAAACTTTTAGTGCCACAACCACTGTGATGGGGGAGAAGGCAACTTTTCGATACCTATGAAGCACACAGTTAAGTATCTAGTATGAATTGCTAGATGACACAAATCCCAAGCATTTGTAGAGGCATACAAAGCCTGAAAGGGAGCAGACCTTAAAAAAAGTAACTTAACCTCCAAGGTAACCTGAAATATGTGATAATCACTTTATCCATAATGTGTAATGGAGAAACTTTAATGCATTCTCCAACATTACACATCTATCACTTCAGGGATTAGTGGAGCATCAGGGTATCAAAAGGAATTATCTTTGGAGACCTTTTACATGCATGTATGTTTAAATGTTCCATGCTGGAATTGTTGTCATTGTACTAAAAATACTAACAAATTCATACCTCAAAAAGTTAATGACTGTTGTTACTTCATTAACCTAAACAGTCTCTGTCATGTTTAAGGTAACCTTAAATGCTTTTTCTGTTATACTCACATTTGTTATTTAAAAAAACCCCACACCATTAACTTGTCCCCACAAAATTCTAATTGGTTTCTATGTGTCTACCACCCTAACTGTAATTGTTAAAAGCCTTTGGAAAACCAGTAAGTACTTGAACAGATAGCAGTAGAAATTTTTAAGATATAGTGAAAAAAGAGAGGATCTGGAGGATATGCAGTGACACACATGCTTGAAACTGTCCTTCAGTCACACTGCCATGTTTTTCACTCCTTTTTAAGGAAACAGGAAAAAGCGCAGGCATTTTTCATTTGGAAATTTTTTTTCATTTTTGGAAAAACTCAAAATGTGTTATCTGTTCAAGAGATATTTATGAGGTTTTTTTGAGATATGAAAAAAAGGCAAATGCAGAGTTTCCAAGAAAGAAATTTACTTGCATGCACTGACAGGAAACACTGATGATATTGTACTGATATGTTCACAACACGTTCAAGAAGGAGTAAATCAATCTGAAACAGATCAACTCAAGAACTGCTGGAATGACTGGAGAAGTGAAGCCTCTAACTTTTGCTGAAAAATTAAAAGAGCTAATCTTGTGTAACCACAAATAAGAATATACCAAAGTCTATTTTGCTCTGTAGTACAAATAGCTGAATAAAAGATTTTGTGTGCTAGCAAATGTAGGTGTAAATTACTCATGACTAACTTCATTTCTGTAATTATAAAGTTTTCTAAATATTCAAAGTCAGTGGGTTTCAGAGCAAAGTTCTAATTAACAACGGGGTAAAAAACAAAGTACAATTAGTATCCAACTGGAGCTTGGTCTTGGAATTTACCAACTTAAAGCAGTGTGTATCTTAAAACTTAAGAAGCAGTGACCTATTTAAAGTAAATTAATCCTAAAACTGGCTAGAATTTTTGTAATTAGACAGTTTGACGCAGAGTTACAAGACATACCCAAGTCCCTAGTCTAAGGTGCAAGTAAAGGTACATATGAAACCACTGAACTTTATCAGACAACTCCTTGGCAAGCCTATTTTAAAGATCATTAATGCCTTAGAGAATGACTGTGGATAAGTTTCACACATTCTCGTTGTGTACTCTACTGTACATTGTACTTTAGTGACTGATAGAGCTTATATCACCAAGCCCATTTTCTCAAGAAAAGGGACACAGTTACGGAAAAAAGTTAAACTACGTATTTCAAGGTTGACAGAGTTTCGAAAACTGAAAGATGTATTAGCAATGAGAAAATTTCCCAGCAGTTTTGGGGAAGCAGATCTCAATAATAAATATGGAAAGAATCACAATCTCTTATTCAGATAGTCATGAAGGTTCTGCATCACTCTGAAGGTAATGTGATGAGGTTCTCAGTGTTCTGGGGAGGGAAAGATATGTAGAAGAATTTTTGGTTTTATTTCATTGTTTGCATTCCTTTTGACTGTGATCTGATGCCGGAAATAGTGGAGCATTAGTCACTGAAATAAGAGCTGAGGGGGTACCAGTATGGTTTCTATGTCTTATGCATGGAAAATGGAAAACTCCAAGACTGCTTAATAGTCACCATGTCTCTCTGTATTATTCAAAACTTTCATCCATCATTAGAAACAAAGTCTTTGGAGATCCTATTTTGACTAGAGTTTGCAATAGGTGCTGCTAATCAGCCTAGGTATATGTGATTATTCATTGCAGTTGAGCCTTCTGCTGAGTTAAATGAAGTGCACTTAAATGCTCCCTCTTCACCTGTCATTAACTGCTTTATAGCAGCCTCTAGTTGGGTCCTACAGATCAATGTTTCTCAAACTGTGGGCTGTAAAAGAACTCAAAGGGGATTTCCAACTGTTAGACAGCAACAGTCAGCAGGAGTTCAGTTCCCTATGTCTGCAGTAGATCTTTTTTCCCAGTAGTGGAGAATGAGAAAAATATTACATACTGGCTGCACGTTTATTCTATCCAGGAAACTGCTAGCTACCTTTGGCTGCTGTCAGTGCCTAATTTCCATCAGAGTAGACAGTACATAATAGTGGGTTTTCAATCTCTTGTCGTAGGAGAACTGATCTGTTATGAACTCAAGTGATTATACTGAAACAGTTGAGTAAACTGTAGATGCTTGACATATTGTATTAAGTGTGGATCTCAGTGCCAAAAGGTTCGGGAAACAATCCGGCCTTTAGGTTGCTCTTGGAGAGAGTGCAACTCCCCCTTTGTCTACCTTTCTCACTACTACTTTCACCACTTACATGTCTCAGAAGACATTCAGATGACTTCACGTTTTTCTATGAGTATTCAGAACCTGACTTTCCTCTTGTTTCACTTTCTTCTTCCCATTTTTCACAGCATACATCCCCTACACAAGTGTCTTTGCTCCAGCATGCTACAAACAGACCACCTTTTCTGCCTCACAGGGCACCACTCTACAGGACTGTGATACTGTCAGGATCTTTTTTCACACTTGGAAGTGAGCTCAGTGACACACAATCTTATTCTTTAGTCACCTGTGATTCTGTTAGTAAATGTATCGACATCTTTGGTGAGAAAAGCAGTGCATTGCACTTCTTCCCCAGGAAATGTCCAGGCTGAGATGACTGCTTTCTTCTGTCTAGTGATAAATTCCCCAGTTCAGATTTCCTCTCTTTCTTTCCTCTAAGTGCTCTCACCTGTCATATTAGCTTGCAACTCTAAGCAGACACTAAAAACAGATAAGTCTTTAGCCATCACGGTGGCAATGAGAATATGCTCATAGCAGAAAACTACTTGAATTTTAGGACTGCCGCTTGCAACACTCAAGATGAAGCACAAGGTGAAACCAGCACTGCCTGCACAAAGAATAAAAGTCTGTGAGGGAGTGTTGCTCATAAGATAAATAATCTGTTGTGACTAATAGGAAAAGGTGGAGAGAGATGGTCCTTAATTACTCTTCCTGAAAGGAGCCACCTGTGGGTTGAGCACAGCATGTCCCCATTAGAAAGTGATCACAGTGGGAGCAGGACACCTGCTTCACTGCTGTCTGGAACTAGATCGTTTGTCCTCTGCCAATACCAAGACCTGAAACCGTATGGGGCAGCTGGGGACAGCAGAGGGATTTGAATCAAACTAGTTCCAGATGAAGCTGCGAGGTTAGACATGGAGCACTAGCAGAGCAGCAAACAACAATCAATCACTAGCACTGGCAGAGTCTGCCTGAGCTGAGCTGTGCCCTCCGCCATCCTTCAGGCTCCAAAGCTCAGCGTGCCTTTCCAAGGGCCTGCAATTGCTTAACCTCTGGTGCCCATCAGTCTTTGTACCGTGGGCACGCTGGTGCTGTAGGTGGCAGCCAAGCGGGGGAGGAGATTCGAGCATGACCAGGATACAGCTTTATTAGTGTTAGAAGCAAAAACAATTGAGAACCAGCACTAGGCATTTATGAATGTCAGCTTCGCTCTATCCAGGGAGTTGATTAATGTCCTAATTATCTCAACACAGCAGGATTCTTCTAGGATTCTCCCTCCTGCAGCCAAATAGCTTTCACATCATTTCAAGGTTTCCTGTTTAATACTAGAATTTAAAATTATATTTTTTCCTCTGTCAAAGAGGAGGGTAAAAACCTAAAATCCATACTGAATATAGAAGATCCCTAAGAGATTCTCTATATGCATTCTAAAATTCTTCTAATTGTTTTGCCACTGAGATCTAGGATGGATCTCAGAGTTTTTTTCTGAAATAGTCATACTGCTTTTTTATCTCCTTTAAAAAACAAGGGGATTTTCCTTCCAGGGCATTTTGCCAGTTTCCTCATATTCAAGCTTGAAGATCTGAATATTCTTTTATTTCTGTGATTCCAGCATTGGAATCACACACCAAAAAGATTTAGCAAATATGGGAAGAAGTATTCCTAGGTTCTCTTTGCCTTCACATTGGCATGCGTGGTACTTAATTCTTGCAGTCTCATTTCAACATTCACACTGTTGTTTTGGATTAAAAAGCTTTTTTCTAAAGTTTTCATTGAACTTTTCTGGACATGGCACAGGAAACTGCCAAAGAAAGGTTGTCCTTGAAGAGAAAGTAATGCAATGTACCAATCTGGATTACAGGAGTAATGAAAATGTCCAACTTCACTTTTTAAGTAGGGCAGAGTATTACGATTTTTTTTTTTTTGTTTAAGAAACCCTGGTGTAAGCTTATCTTCAGGTTTGATTTGGGGTTTTGGTTTTTTTTCACTTACAGTGAGATAAAATGAAAGTCCAGATATCACATTTTTCTTTCTTGCAGGTGAAGATGTAAAACACTAAGAACTGATTTTGACTGTAAACCCTCCACCTCTCAGATTGGTTCATCCAAAATAATTGTGTTCCTGAACACAGCTAAAGCAAATACGGAGCTCTTGACATACTTATTTATTTTCAAATTACTATAGTTTTCACAATTTTTTTGCTAGTTTTTTTTTTTCTAATTTGAATTTCAACACCAGAGCAACCCCTTCAATCAAAGAAAAAAACAACCCAAAACCCCAAAACCTGTAAACAAAATCCAAACCCCCCCCAACAAACAGAAAACCCCACAAACAAATAAAAAACCCAAAAAAACCCTCATGCAAACACACACAAATCCCCAACAAAAAAAAAAAAAAGACAAAACAGAAACAACCCTAAAACCCCCCTCAAAAAAAAAAAAAAAAAAGAAAAGGGTACAGATTTTTTCCCCATGAAGAGGTGCAGAATTCTAGTTCCTCATCTTAGGGTGTTTGGCCTATGTTTTGTTCTGCAATCTTATTTTACTGAGTACAATAATCATATGTAGGATTATCAATCACTTTAGGATTATTAATCATTGATCACAGCTAATATTTTATAACTTATTTTGATGGGGTCTTCAGAATTACAACTTAAAAAATGTCTGACTGATGAATTTTGGCTCCAACCTTGACTTTACTCTTCTGACAACGGATTGATTGGAGGTACCCAGAAAAATATGACAGTAACTTTTGAAGCAGGTAATGGGATTATTAATAATACTTGCTGACACTAAAAATCAATCTAAATGTAGGTTCCTGGTTCTTTTGGGGTGCCTGAATGGTCAGAGGCATCTGGTCACTGTAGTTTATCTTTCTGCTACTTCTGTTTTGGAGATAAAGACCTTTTCCTGCTCATAGAGATACCCCGAACACTTACAAAAGCAGTCCTGAGTTTGGATTAGCTCCTCAAAAGTTTTCCCAATAAATCATAACTATCTCCTGTTTCACAGAGAATCACAGTTTCTTCTAACACATCTTCAGTTTCACTGAGCTTTATTCCTTTCTCACAACTCATTCATTTTCCATCCCCCAAGTTGTTTTACATTTCTCAGTGTGGTACTGCTGATTAGGTGCTCCCCTGTGAATTCAGTGTAAAACCAACTTGTCTTTATATCTCCCTCTTCAAACAATCCTAAGATTATTCTGAAAAATTGCTGAGAGTATTTGACACTATAACCAGCAATATTAAATACATGGAATTCAATCTTCTGTAGTTTGTATGTTTATGGTGCAACAGAAGCCATAATGCAGTTTGATCTTATGATCATTCCTGCCTATCCCTCACCATATATTTGAAACAGATCAGCAGTCTACATGCAATTATGTACAAAGCAGTAAAAAGAAAAGAAGATCACATTTTTAGCTCCAGCAGCTGCATGGCATCATTACCAATAGCAAGGGTGTCCATTCAACAACACTGAAGATCCACTGAAAAGAATACAGTGATGAAATTTAGACAGAGCTAGGACAAATATTGATTCAAGCAGACAGATTCAGGCTGCATCCATCAAAGGCATCCTGGATAGGACAAAGACGTGATAGAGCAATTCACTGCACAGAACCCTTCCAAAAAGACTGATAACTGAAAGCCACTGCCCTCAAGGCACAAGTAACAGGCCATCATGCAGAGAATATAAAAAGCTCACAGAGTAGACACTGACCGAAACCCTCAAAGTTAATGGCTCAGTTACAGCCTTGAAGATTGGGAGATGCTGAAAACTGACTTGCACAGATGTTTAGAACAGAATTAGCATCAGGGCAGAAGGCTTTTTATAAGGCTTTGCCTTTATATAAATCTTCCCGTTTAATAATCTCTAGATGCGCTCTCTTTTACTTTAGGCTGAATTTATGATCCCCCAAATCTGCCTAGCTTCCAGCCAAATCTCTTTCAGGTTATGGGAGCACCTGGTTGTTTTTTGCTGCAAATGTATTATAAATCACCCTATTGTCAAATCTAGAGGCCTCTGCAGCCCCAAATAATGTTGTTTTCCTTACCACGGCGCTGGGAGATGCAAGTCGTTGGCTGAAGAGGAATGAAGGGATAATATGGGGATGAGACTGCTAGCTTAGTGTGGGGAACTGAGCCAGAACAGGCATGTAAATATGTACAGCATTAGCTAAACTGCTAATGGAAATATTCTTTGGCATGTGCTGGGAATTGTTTTGGACCATTCAGATGCATCAAACTAGAGACAGATACTGCTCTAACCATTTATAGGCAATTGTCTTTCTTGTAGGCAGGAACTGGACACTGTTTAATTTACTAGTTTAGGAAGAGCCAGAGGAGGTTGATCATGTTTAATTCTCTCTGAATGTCTGATATTCTTTCCTGCTGACACATGATGGTAACTGGTGAGACAAATCAGAGGGTATCATGGATTAAATGTCTTCTCACCTGATAACAAAAACTACTTTTTGGGTTGAATTTAAAATGCCTATTGCAGACATTCATAACGCTAATTAATACCTTGGATATTACTTTTCCCCTTCATGTAATAGGCTTATAATATTTTTAAAAGCAATTTGTCATTTTAAAGCAATGTTTGGTACATAACTTGTGTATGGTGCCAAACATGATAATTCTGCATGTGGAATGTTGCAGAATCTCTTCACCATAGCAAAGGACCATATGAAATTTCACACCCAGGATAAGAAGATGAGAATTCTGCCTCTCTTCAGCAGCTTGGTTGCCAGAAATTAAACCTTATTTCTACCAAAAAAAAAAAAAAAGTCTGTACCTAGAGTTTTTACAGTTTAGTAGGACCTGTTGACATGATTAAAGTTTAGGAATGGGACCTAGCGTATTGCTGAGCCAGGGCCTCAGGGGATGTGACAGGGCTTCCTTGATTATCTGTCTTTATGTATACAAATAGTGTAGACTGTTCATGACTTGTTTGCCTTGCTTAACAAGAAAGAGAGG
Source organism: Edolisoma coerulescens (assembly GCA_013397115.1). Taxonomy (NCBI): domain Eukaryota; kingdom Metazoa; phylum Chordata; class Aves; order Passeriformes; family Campephagidae; genus Edolisoma; species Edolisoma coerulescens. Next base: position 9,790,082 of record VWZW01006289.1, read on the forward strand.
CTAAATTCCCATACTAGAGATATATTGGTTTGATGTAAAACAAACTTTATTACCTGAGATCTTGTAATAATTAAAATGTATATCCAGTGTGCAAACAGGGTGGGTTTTTTTCTTTTTCCTCTAAATGCCTGAATTAGTTAAGCAATGTTTCTGTACTTTAATTAGACAGTAGAAATCTATGAGATTGCCTTCATTTGGCTTTCACCTGTTTACTTTGCGCCAGCAAAATCCATACACTTTAAAGGAGATCTCAACTATAATTAAAAGTGTTATTGAACTAAACACAATTACGAATGTTTATCTCATTATGTAACTATGTTGGCACAAAATGCGGAATTCAAACTTGCTTTCTCTTTGGCATTGTTGTTTTATAGAGTTTTAAACAATGTCTGTAATTTAATCACATAATGAAAAATACTGCTGTCAGTCTTGGGGAAAATTTGGTGCCCCTTGAGTTCACATGTTCCAGCTATGCTCTAGTTATTGAGGCATGTTGAATTCCAAAAAAAACCACAGAACTGGGAAATTACACCCATAGATAATTTTCCCCAGTACATCTCCTATTGGAATTTGACATATAGATTTTTTTATTTATTTGTACAAAAAGATGAAAAAAACAGGTAATTTTCTGGCTGCTAGAAATGTTTCACTGAATTTTGAAATGCAAATTGATATATATAATATTGTATCATGCATGAAGTTCTTTTGAGCTCCAGATATCCATAAAAAGCTTACATGACAAGCATTTTGGAACACACAACAAGTAGAAGTCAGGCATCTGTTCAAGACTTTCTTCTTTCCTCTTGTACTTACAATGCCAAGAACTATAACAGATATTAGATAATATGTAAAATACATAAAGTTTTCCTCTAAATAGACATTGCTTGATTTTCAATCTGCAATCTCCAGTGACCAGAAGGGCTAAAATCCAGTGACACATCTAGCCAAGATCTTCTGTGGATACGTCTTTTGGAGAGGATCATCCTGATGGAGACCTGCAAACTTTAGTTTCTCTCAGCCTCTTCTTCCCACTCTATTCCACTGCTCATTGTTGTCCTGCCTCACTCCAGATATCTCACTATTTGATTATAGTTCCCCTGTGTAGCTGGGATGTTACAGCAGCCAGAACAGCCCACACTGGACCCTTTTCCCATGCAACAGGCCCATTGCACAGCAGCACCAGGCACAGGGAAGGTTAGGACTTAGGCAGACCAAAGATATGCCCCATAAGAGCATTTCAGCAGCCTCTTTGTCATGTCAGTTGGCAGAAAAACCAAATGCACTTGCATTCAAGTAAGTTGTCAGATCCCAAGTCAGACTTAGGAAAGATATGCAGACTTGAGCCTTACCTCAGAGGAATTCTGGATTGCATGGCATGCCAGCACAAATACTGGCAACTAGCAAATTCTGTTCAGACATGATAATATAAAAGGTAAATATTTTCTGCCATATTTCTTAAAAATTTTTACTTCTCTCAGGGCCACACTAATATTTTGTCCATAAGTTGTTAGTCCTGATGATGTTATGTACGTCTTCACTGCCCTAACAGACCTAAAAGTTGGGTCTTACAGAGAGGCCCTTATGAAAGAAATGAACAGCTCTTACCTACTCGTGCATAGCGCAGTCCAGGACTGGGGTTGAAAGATTGTGGAAGTAGATTTAGATTTTGATTGACAAAGCTCAAAACATTTCAAGTTCCAGAAAAATGAAACCTGGTGGAAAGAAATAGTTTGAGAACAAAAGGTGGCCTCTTGGACACTGGCAGTAATATGTACTGTTGGAGAATGGCTTGACATTACAGACAATCTCTGTGCTAAAGAGCAGACTGGTAAGCAGGCTGCACTCCATCTTGCAAGACGTGCAGGCAAGACACAGGCGATTGTGCTGTATTATGCTAGTAAAAGAATAAAATAGCTGAACTGACAAGAACACTGAAGCCTTGGCAAGACCGTGGGACAAGGAAGAACCCTGAAGAAAGATACAGCAAGAACACAGCAAGATACAGCAAGGACAGAACATACACAGATACTGTGCATAAGGCATTATTGTTACTAACACTATACCTATTGTACTCAGTCCGTATAAAAGGTTGCGCTATTCGGGAATAAATCGAAGCTTGCTTTATCAATCACATTGATTGTGTAGCATCCTTCCCTCACCGCCGCAATGTACTGCAGAAAGTTTTCTCACTAGTTACTGATTCACTCCAAAAGAGGCTGTGCTAACAACGACACTTGGTTTCATAGGTTAATCACTGCATGAGAAAAAAACCTTTAGGAGGGAAATTGTTCTCAACTCAAAGTCAGCAGCAGCCTTGAACTAAAGCAGCTGTAAGACAGATAGGTTATGCTAGTTTTTTGACTAATGTATCTCCAGAGCTGTGCAGATGTGGGGGAACTTTATTAAAGGACCTTTATTAACACGTCTCAACTGCCCGTATTAATTAGTATCTATTGTGTAAAAGGTAGACTATCACAGTGAGCTGAAATCTTACAGAAACATCCATATCATTTCTCACTGGTATCTTATATACTTCGAGTGTAAGCAATACAACAGCCCTCCAAATAAGGAAAAGATAGATCTGCAACTTGTGGCGATGGACAGTCCTAAATGGCAGATCTGAGCTGCAGATACCAGGGAGAAACTTCCATATCTTACTCTCTGTGCTTCATCATCACAAAAGCTGAAGAAAGCTCAGAAGCTTCTAATGCCATGAATATTCGTGTGTGTGGTTTCAAAATCATTTTTATCCCAAAATACTGTAGTGGCAGTTCTTACTCTGGGAGTGTGTAGATACCATCATCATGATCTGTCAAACCATCTTCAGATACAGTGCTTTCAGGCTCCTGGAGAAATGTGGAAAGGGTATTTTGGGGCTTGCTGGAGCTATCAAAACAGTATATCACATCTGGAAATGCTTCTTGCTAGACCATCAATTCTATGTACTTACTTTCATACGTAGTGTTGAGAATTAGGTTTAGATTTTTTTTGTTTCTTTTTTTTTTCTTGACATGGGATTTCTTGAGCAAATCTTTTGTTCACTAAAATTTTCATTTGTCCATTTTCAAGCATCTGTGTATTAATTGAGGTCATTGAACCCTTCTGCACAGACAATTTTAGAATTTATACAAAGTGTTTAATGTGAGGGAACAATCATATTTCTCGTCTTTAATTGCACACTAATAACACGAATGGGCAGGTGGATCCTGACCATCCCTGTTTTAGATCTGGTTAAGATGCACTGCTATTCAAAATGTGCTGAAGGCTCTTCTCTACTTGGTACTCATTATCCTGCCTGGTTTACGGTCCTGTTGTTACCACTAGTTGTTTATGAAGTATTTCATTATTGTCACATAAGATTTTGGAGTCTTTGAGGTTATTAATACAGCAATCACTTATTCCCTGTGAAAATGATACTTTAATAATCATTCAAGAAATTTAGAATGGTGCATCTCTTTTGTGAGAAATGGAGTTAAATAGTATTTGTATGTGGAAAAAGATATACTCTAGCTGATGTTAGGTAAACTAAAATAGAAGGTGGGGTTTTCTGATTTTGGTTTTCAACCTGTAATTTAAATTACCATTAAGGCAACTTGTAAATGTAAGTCAGGCACTTATTCATACATCAGGGACATTTTTGATATCCATTTTTAAAGTGGATTTAGTACTTTGTTAAATAATTTGCTTCAGCTTATGGAATTCATGTTATGTTGTACATATATATGTATATATATATGTTTATATACATGTTATTTAAGAGTTCAGAGTGACTTCATCTTTTATGAAGATAAGGCTGATCACCCAAGCTACCTTTCAGAGAAGACCTGTCATGAAGAGGAATTTGTAAAGGCAGGTAGTTCTATCTGAAGTGTTTAAATTGTGGAGAATTAGAACTTTTCTTGCTTCTTCAAAGTAAATCTAGCCAGGAGAGCTGAACCACTCTTGGACCTGCAGGGAAGGGTCCTGCCCAGATGCTTTAATGGTACCTACTGGAGAAAACAAACACCAAAGAAATTGCTTTATAAAGCTTTGAGCCCATACTTTTTGCCATAAGGTAGTCCAGTTACTAGACAGTGCAAGTGTCCCTCGGTGCATTTCTCATCTGGGACACACACGCTGCTGGGCTCCGCAGCCTTGGCCCCAAGCTGCCATTCAGGTTAAGGTTAGGGTTTAGAGACCCTCAAACCTACAGCTCCAGGGAGATTGGGCTGCAAAAGGCATACCAAGGGGATCAAGGCACTGTACAAACATTGCTCCCTCCACACCTTTCTCATTTGGTCATACAGCATATTAGACATCTCTTCTCAAGCTGCCTCTAGGGTTATGTTTTAGGTTTAGGATTCAGAGAGCCACAGTCTGAGGCTCAAGGTGCATTGTGGCTGCAAAAGGAATGCCAGAGGGGTTGAGGCACTGCACCAACACTGCTCCCTCCACAGCTTTCCCATCTGGACCACCCATGATGGTGGTGACCTCAGCCTCAGATGCCAGCTGCTATTAGGTTTAGGTTAGGGTTCAGAGAGCCAGTGAGCCTACAGCTGCAGGGACCTGGGGGCTGCAAAAGGCATGCCATGTTTCGTTTTCTCCTTCTTCCATTTGCTCATATTCATTCTACTGTTATTTTCATTCTCTTCAGACAGTCAGTAACTTTAATGGTTGCAGATTTATGCATTAATCTGAGAGGACAGCTTTCCAAGACAGTCACATGTAGATATAAGCAAACCTTGGAGACATGGTAGAAACTCAGGAAAAGAAAGTAATAATCATGAGTATTAAAACTATTGTTTTTCAAATATGGCTTCTTCTTCACTGCCTTGCCCTGAAGTTTCACAGCCTGGGAGTCATTAATGAAAGCAGACCCCATGTTCTATTTCACCACTAACCAAGTTACAGAAAGGCAGGATTTAGAAGAAGGCCAGTACAGAAATGCTTTTACTGCTGGGGAAGAAAACACCCTGTGCAGCTGCTATTAAGGAGAAATGCTTCCTAATATGAGGTTACATAGTAGGCTGGTTCCATCAGCAATTTGCTGACTGCTTTCAACTTTTACATGTCAGTGACAGTAAAACATGAGTGGTGTTGAAATAAAGGTTCAAAATAGGACCACAATTTTTCAGGAACAGAAGTAGCAGAAAGGCAATAAAAGATTTAAATAAGGGACAGGTAGTGCTATATAACTACAGACATAGATTAAAAACTGCAGTGAAGGTCAGGAACTACTTCACAAAAAATATCCTGTGGAAAAGAGCTCTTCCCATATATATATATATATATATAACATAAATACGTTACAATTTTAATTAAAGACTATGTCTTCACATTCATCTATTTATTTCTCTCCTGCTATGCCAGATGTGGAACAATAGACATTTATCCTCAAATGGTTGTGGGAATAAAGGGCAAGTCCCTCGGGGTGAAAAAACAAAGGAAAAATTACCAGCCTCAAGACAGATATTGTCAAACTATAAGCACTTGGTTATCCAGTTTGACCTTGGGAACCAGACAGATGTCTTCTATAGGATACAGGGTGCAATGCTTTTACTAGTAAGAATTTTTTTCATATATTCTATCCACTCAGAAATATTTAAAAACCTCAGTTTTCTGTGCAGAAATAAAAACCAGTATCAAGTCTGGAGGAAACAGCACTTCAAAAATAATGAGCAATTTGGCTACACAGTCCATTCACCATGTTGCCATCTGAGGGGCTTGAGTCTCCTAGTTGGAACTGTGGCTTTAAAATGAGCATTACGGGACTTTGGATGCTTATCCACCTGTCCTGCCCAAAGGAAGCTCAAGTAAAGTACAAATCGACTCACAGCTGTGTTCTGTGAGACACTTGTTTTATTCAGCGTTTTAAATGTCTCAGAACTATGGCCCAGGAGCATCGCTCACAAAATGCAGCAACAGATTGCTATTTAGCCTGCTGGCTCTAAGATTTTTTAATGTACTGGGAATTAAGTTTAAAGGGTCTTTCTTCAATTAAACCCAGGCCCAAGGCTGCTCCATTGCCTTTGCAGCATCCAAGCAGAGTAGCCCGATGCTGGAATACCTATTAGAAAAACCTACCTCTGTGACTGTATTTTCTAGTAGAGTGGGAACAGCAGAGATGGAGCAACTTGGGGCTTCATTTGTGCCCACAGCCAGAAGATTCCTGTTGGCAGAAGAGGGAGATAGAGGTCTCAGCGTTGACTGACTCACCTGGAAATTAAGCCAGGTATGGGACTAGACATGCACAGAGCTACACACAGGACTTGATATTTAGGACATTGATTATAATAGCAGGAAAGGAAATCCTCAATCAGAAATAAATATGTAAATTTTATATGCAGGATGCTGGCATTGAAAAGCAAGTCTTTCCAGATTGTCAAGTCCTGTCAGACACATCAGTGTGACTCTGTGGAAAAGATGTTTGCAAAGAAATAATCACTTTTTCCTTTATTTTTTTTTTCTTTTTCCTGTCTTGATAGCACTAAGAAGACTATGACAAATGCTGACATACTACAGTCGCTGATAAGGTTGATATGTGTGCTTCACACTGAAAGTGCAATATCCTAATTCAGTCAGATCATGCCATAGACCCTAGAAATGACAAGAGAGTTTTGTTTTGTTATTCGGACATCAGCTGTCAAGAAGTTTACTGCAAAAGCCAGGGTCTCTGACACTTGAAAAGCTTTGGTATAGATGCAGGTCTTCCTTGGTAGGCAGTGAATTTTGTGTATGTGTCTACCTTGGTTCTTCAGATATCAGAAGCAGGAATAATTACCAGGGAAATATTTACCTACTGTGTACAAATTAGTACTAGTTTCTGGGGAAATGACAGCATTCACCACATCTGGCCAGCTACCTGTGGTGTCTTTTATCTCTTCTTACAACTCAAATTAGATTCCTTTCCATTCACCAGAGTATTCTTAACCTACTTCATCCTGCAAATTGCTAAAGGCCTTGACTTAAGTGCAAAACAGTGATCAAGAGTGTTTTTAAATTTTGAAAGTTGTCCAGAAGTCTCAGTAGAAGTCTAGCAAGCAGAGAAAAGAATCTGTTACATAGGAAAAACACAGTCATCCGTGTCTGATTAGTAATTTTAGCAGAGGCATTTAATCCACTAGGTATCTCTTAGATTTTTCTCTAATATGTTTAAACTAGTCTTGTACTGTACAAGCACTATTCTAGGATCTGAAAGATGACAGATTTTATTCAACAAGTTCTTTTAGATTCAACATGCCAGAATTAGATATGTTTTTAAAATTTACTATAATTGTATAAGTTTTTGTTTTTATTCCTAACAGCTCTGTATTTATTTTTGTTTTATATGATAAAAATTGATCTTTTACACTTCTACAAGTAAAACAATTGTATGTATTTGTAATTTGTTTTGAATGATAAGCCATTGTCAAAGAGTTCCTTTACTTTTAAAAATATGGCCTTGGGTCTGGTTTACAAATAAGCTGTACATAACATAACCTATTTAAATCATCTGTTGGAATTCCTATAGGATATACCTGACAGATTTTTTTTTATTTACTGGGCATTGCAGGAGGTACACTGCATGAATATTAGACATGTTCAGATCTTTTGTGTGGATGCCGAAAGCTGGGTTGCAGAGAGATTTTCCAGCTTTCTGAATCTGTCTGTGGGAAAGTCTTTACTTTCTCACAGACACTGGCTGAAAGGCAGTTAAGAGTTTCTGTAAACTATCCTCTTTATCTTGCAGGTGCAGGTTGTTGTCATACTGACCAGAGAAATGTTTTGAAGTGGATGTTGTGGGATCTAACCAATCATTCTAAAGAGCTGGATGGTCAGGGACCAATGGCCTTGTGCCACTCTAGAGAACTAACATATAAACCAGTTTGTAAAATAAAATAAAGATGCCTTTTCTTCTAGAACTAGAGTCAGTGTCGTTTCTCACTAATCCTGCTACAAGCAGCAACACTTTTGTTTCTTCACTATATTTCACCCTGATTGCTATAGATTGTGAGAAATGTGCCCTTTCTTTTTCTTTACTTTTTCAGTTCTCAAAGTATCAGTTTCTTCTAAAATATACTGCTTCATTCTACATTTACATTGTGATAATTTTGATCTCATACTCAGCCTTTTAACTCTTTATTGACAGAAGGGCATGGAGTGGTGTCTTCTGGGGAGAAGATGGGGGTCCTGGGCAGGACAAGGGAGCCCTAGGGGAGGAGGGCAGGGACAGGAGGGCCTGCAGCCCACAGAGCCCTGACAATATCTTATGGTATTGTTTAGGAAGGTCTGTATTTATAGCTTCCATTGAAGCCTTATGGACAAAATTTGAGTTTATTCTTGAAAATTTGCAGATGCTGCTTGTGTTTGATTCATCTTTGTTGTTTCTCTCTGCTTCATAAAAATATCTGAATGGCTGTCATGATGTGTTTTAATGTCAGTAAGGAGAATTGACCTAGAATTCCACAGCTTTTTGGTTTTATCCACAGGGTTTATGCACAGGTACTTTTCATGTGAAGATCAAGTAGCCATTGAAGACCCCTGGGTAAGACTTTCAGCTGAGGATGTCAGCCACCATGCCTGGAAGGAAGGGAGCCAGAGCAAACATCACCACCCAACTCTTCAGGGAGAAAAGTTCATCCGGCCACAGCCAGAAATGATGTGACAGAGGAGCATGGCAGCTTTAGCCATAGATGACAGAGAACCCTTGGGTGTCCCAGTGGCCTCAAGGTGCTAGAACAGTGGGAAGTCCTGCAGACACTCAGTGAGGGGCATCCATGGCTTCTAGACAGTAGGAGAAGAAAACTATCACCACAGCTCATAGATCTTCAGGACATGGTAAGACCAGAGGGCTGAGTGACAAAGGCCCAGTTTTGGCAGAGTAAAAGGATGTTTAGGTGGGTGTGCAGAAAAAATGAAGCAAATCATTCTCTGATGCAGTCTCCTTTGTGTTCATTTCAAAACATATAGACACTGATTAATAGCTGTAATATCCTAATGTGTTACAGGACCTGCACCATAAACCTGAGGTTTAAGTAGAGATAAGTAAATGCTACTCATTCAATTTCATTTTTTCTTCTTAATATTATTTTTTATACCATTCCAGTCTATTTTAAAAGAGGGAATTTTAGTTTTTTTAATCTTGAGAGAACTGTCTTGGTGTGGAAATGATTGAATTTTTCATAGACTGAGAAAGACAATTTTCAATACCTATATGAAAAATTTGGTTCACATAAAACATATCAAGCTCCAAGTATTCAGCATTTGCAAGCCAGATCCCCTAAAGAACAGAATGAGTTAACAAAATGAGAGTAGGGTTTTCTTTACAGCTTGGTTATATTTGCCTTCTTGCTTTTCAATCTTTACTGTAAATTGATTTATATTTGCAATATTTTCCCTAAAACTAGGATTATAGGGGTCTGAGTATTTGTTTTATTTTAAGTAAACCATGATTCTTAGGTATGAAATTGTTTTTTAGGATGCTCTCTATTCAATTGCATGATCTGCTGTCTTACCTGACCTAGGAAAGCAATTGCTGGTTTTGATATGAATTCAGCTTCTTAACATGGAGCTTTTTCTTATCCATATTTCAGTACTTGCCAGAAATGTGATAGATAGTCTACAAATAAAAAAAGGAACAGTTCCTGAATTGAAAATCTTACAGTATTGTTCATTTTCCTGGAGACAGGCTACTGATAGCATTTCCTATTAGCTGTAACGTCTTCTCTTCCTTTTACATAAAGGAAGATAGCATAGTGGCTATCCCTCCTTTCACCTTAGATGAACCTTGCTAATACACATTTGGCTCATAAATTGGCCATCTTTTTGCCAATTCTGTAATTGCATCCATGCGATGCTTTCTTCTGGAAAGTTGCTGTTGTTTCTCTTCGCTGCTGATATCTAACAATCCTTGTAACATTACTAAGGAGTGTAGATCTGCCAAGACACAATAAAGAAGATGTCAAATGGTAGTTTTCTACACTAGCTGCACACACGTGTTAGCCTGCATAGTTCAACACATTGCCACCTAACTAGCCAGTGTCAGAAATTTTTATCCTTAAACAGTTGACACGCCATTCTCTTTCATTAACTTCTCAGGCTTAGATATACTCATCTTTGTTCATAAACTTGGACAGAAAAATAGTGGTTATATTTTAAAGATATTTTTAAGACCATCTTGTAGTGTCAGGCCAAAGTGAAATGCCTTGTACCTTAACTATGTAAATGTTTCATTTCAAATAACCACTCAGAGGGATTTAGAGCAGACTCACTTCTCAAAATTATTTAGTGGTACTATTCATAAATAATATTTAAAACGTTTAGTTGCTGAAGCGGAAAGATTAGGTAAGTTTATTATCAGTAAGTATAGGAATGTCATAATACAAATGTATACTTTGCCTGTGTCAAGTTTAAAATGACTGTGGATGAGTTAAAAAAAATGCAAACTTCTTTTATTGCCGTTGAAGCATTATATAACAATCGATTTTAATATTTGTTTATCTCTCCCCCTCTTTTTGTAGTATGCATATAAATATTATGTAAGATATAAGAGCCTATCTATAGTAACTCACAAATTATTTATTATGCCCAAGTCATATTTGTTCATACAGCCTCAACTTAAATAAATTGTCAAAAAGACACCCAATACTTTATAATTTTTATTAACCAAAACACATTTTCATTTTATTTCAGGCCCCTACTTCTGTAAATGGAGCTGAATAGGTGTATGTGAAGATAGTCACCAAAGTCTACATTGTTTTATTTCTCTACTATCTGTACACATAATACTTTGGAGTCACAATGTAACAGTTCAAATTGTCTTCAGTATTCAACGAAACCTAAAACTTATATGAGGCTAAAATTTCACTTAATGAATGCCTATGAAATGATCACACGATCAAACTAAAGTGATTCCGCTAGCGTATATGATAGTTCACAGATGGTAGGAAGAAGACCCTATGAAAGCATGTGCTTTATCTACCCTCTCCATGGCACCATTATCAGAGATTTCTCTTGAATGTTTCTTATGCCCTTAATGTAGAATTTAGGCCTTTGATATAAGTTATAAAAACCTAAAGCAGGCTTTGTATAAGGCTCTGGATGTGCCCAGAGGGCACACAGAGAAGGGCAGTCTGCCTGTGGCACACTCTCTGTAAGGCTGGCCCTCCTCTTGCTTACGAATTCTTGCGGATTGCCAGGGAATGAATAAGTGACTGTAAGGCAGCACTTCAGGCTCAGCATTTGGGAGTCAAGAAAAAGCTGTGGGTAGCCTTACCAGGAGCAGAACCGTGCTGCTGAGTTATGAGGAAGCAAACAATGGGATTCATGAAAAGGCTCAAGCAATTTGACTCTATGTGACAAAGAAGAAAACACTGCAGAGGCGAGAAAAACAGACAGGCTTGCTTTATTGCTTTCTAAATTTAATATGAGCACCTCTGTGTCAAAAATTTGGTTTTTAAATTAAAAATGGGTACCTTTGTGCCAAAAAATCTCAGGAATATGTTATGTAAAATAAAACTTTGTTTTTATCTGACAGTTTTTGGTCTAATATGCTGTAGTTCATCTCTTCTTTTAAATGGATATCTTTCGGATTCTGAATGTAATTATACCATAAATATTTCAAAATAAGGGGAGAGGGCAAAATCAAGATGAAGCTTCTGAACGTTATGCAGTTTTGTTGCTAATTCCTAGCTATTGGCATTTAGAAATTTTTCTTTTTTTTAATTTATTGTTAATGCAAATACTGATTTGAAAGTCGAGAATAAATGTAAAATATTTCCCACTAGTAGATGTGGTAAGCAGAACCATGGAATCTTATTTAAATATTAAACAGTATTTTATTGGATTTTTTTTTTAACGAATAAACATATTTTGGTCTAATTGACTGCATTTGCACTTGGAATATCGCTTCTGTTGGTTTGAATTATGGTTTTGAAACAAGCACTAACTAGTGACTCTTAGCTCTTTTAATGAGTTATGCTGAGGATTTCCCTGCTTTTTGTGTAAGTCTCCACTTCTTTTGGAGTTCTGATCGTTTATAAATAATTATGAACTAGCTTAAAATTGTGTTACAAAGTAACACAGCAAAGTTTGTCTTATGAAATATGTCCCAAATTAGATAAAACTCCCTGAGTTTATAGAAATCATCAACTTGAAAATATTCTATGAAAGAAACCAACCATTGCTACAGAAATTGCAGGGGACTATTCTGTAATGATCTCCCTTTTCTTGTAGGTTATATTGCACTATCCATTTTCTCAGTTTAAAGTCATGTTATGGGAAAAACAGACATATTATGAAAATTAAACAAAACGTCTCTTTATTAGCTCTCCCTGGGAATGATTTCAATTGTAGGGGTTTTTATTTTAGATAAATGTTACAGGAAGTAAGTTTCTTCTATCAGAATTAAAATCTCTTTTGTAATCATTGTATTATATCTTCATCCAATATGATTCCTAAAGTAATTTATCATAAAAGAGTTTAATTCCGAGTACCTGAAACCAGTTACAATTTGCAGTTTGCTGTTTTCTAGTAAATCTTATCCCTCAGGTTTTCATACAAATTGAAAAATGAGATGCTGATCTCAAGAAAGTCTTCGCATTTTTCACAAAGCTTGGGAAAGTGAATGATTCATTCTCTAAGTGAATGACTCCATTCTCTAAGAGTTTCATCAATAGTAGTTTGGAAAGAAAGGTGGGAAGATGTCTGGTAGTGCAGATTTTCTAGCTGATTGTCTTAATTGACTCAGCAGTAGGAAAATAAGGTTTTCTCTAAACATGACAACTTTCTGTTGATTTTGTAAAGTTTTTGGATTTTTTATCTTCTTCTTAACTGCTTTTTCTCCCTTATTTTTAATTTTTTTCCAGATGAATAATAAGCACAAAACCTGATAAATTAGATCCATATTTTCCATGCATTTTTTTGGCATGGGGAATATAACTGTCTTTCCAATAGGATTTTGATGTTAAGTAAACTCTCTAATCAGTATCAGTAAAAGACAATGCCATGGTACAGTTTCAGTATGTTAAAATCATCTTTAACACATTTAAAGAACTTACCCAAGAGAATGATGGCCAAATGATGTGTTAAAACACTGTGGCCAGAGATTAATAGATTTCCATCTCTAGCTAAGGGAAAAGATCAGGAGACATGCCAGAAGCCATCAGTCATGTTTATTATCAGTAGTACCCTTTCCCTTTGTGCTCCTGGAGGTAGGAGGCAGAGGAGATAACATGATAACATTGAAGTGAATAATGAGGGTAGACTTTTCTCTTTTCTTTTCTTTTCTCTTTTCTTTTCTCTTTTCTTTTCTTTTCTTTTCCTTTCTTTCCTTTCTTTTCCTTTTCCGCCTGAAATCTGTGGGGTCCCTAAAAAAAGGTACCCACGTGAGTCTTTATTCCCCAAAAGGTGCAAGAAGGTAAAGGAAAGAAGAACCTAATTAAGGTTTTAGGAGCTGTGAGGTTAATGCCAAAAAGAAGAAATACCTCTTTAGAAGCAGAAGGAGCAGGTGTGAGTCTTGGGGGGCCAGGGCAACTCAGTATGGTATGCCCTTCTTAGTGCAACTTCTGTAGGATGCCTAAGGAAAGCACATCAAATGAAGGTCCCACAGCTGTCCAGAAGCCTGCAGTCGACCTCACAGGTGGGCCAGGAATTCTGAGTGGGAGACCAAGGGAGAGCAAGCAGTATATTGGACACCTCTGTGTAAAAAAGCACATTATCTCAGGAATGGTTCCAAAAAGTTTTTACAAGCCATTGCCAGGAGGGAGAGATACAAGAGGAGCTTCTAACAGATGAGAGGAATTTGCCTTGTGATGGCTTTATTGTACAAAGACAATCCCAAATAGGAAGCAAGAAATAGGTTGGCTATTTCTTCTGTAATTGATATATATTTTTGAGAATACAAATAAAAATCTCATCCAAAATAGCTTGCAGTTATCTCATTAAATAGTCCCTACAAGTAGATAGTTCCTTCAAGTTGTTAGAGTGCATGGCTATATTTCATAAAATGAAACTTAGTAGTGAAGGGTTATTTTTCTCTTTTTATTTTGGAATCTTGAATGAAAATGTATTCTCTCAAACTGATTTTTTTAAGATATAGACAGAAACTTTGCAGAATATTATTATAATTATTATTACTATTATTACGAAATTGCACAGAATAAGGCTCCTTGCGATATATATCTGTTAGCCCTGTGGTCTCGGAATCTGAGTCAGAGAACTTGGGTGTAGTAAGAGCAATGTGTCATTCCAAAGTCTGGGGCAAGGTTTTTCATTGTATTTCTCTGATGGATATCTGAAGTTAAAAAAAAAGAGCCTCATGATCATCCTCCAATCATGACAGCTCTAATGGTATTTTTTACAGAATACTTTATCTTCATTGCTCTTCACGAATCTAGAGTGGGAATATTTGATTGTGTGTAATTGCCTAGAAACTTGAGTTTGACTTCCCTCACTTACCTGAAGAAATTCATTATATGTTTTACATTGACCTTTATAGTTTCTCATCAAGAAATGGATTGCATTCATTAATGTTTTGTGTCTTCAGAGAATCTAAATTGTTGTTTTAAATGTATTTTAGGAGCAGACTGATAGAATAAATCTTCTCTTGCCCTTTTATTATCAAAAACCTTCATAAGAGAAATAAAATAATGGCATGAAATGCCATTAATGAGGTTGACAGTTCAGCATTAAGAATAGAGAAAGATATCTGCTCCTGAGCATGAACTGTAGAATGCAGAAAGTTAATTGTTGGATTAATTACCTATATTTGAACAGTTGGCATCAAACCATTCATCCCTATGTATTGCTTGGAGGTAGTAAATTACTAAAAAAGTTTCTGTAGGTTGTAAATAAAGGTCTCAATCAAAACTCTAATTTTTCTCAAATGTGATAGTGATGTCTCTGAAGGGAGAAGGTCCCATTTCCCTTCAGAAATGCTGACAAAAATACATTAATGCATATTCAAGATTTTTTTTATTCACTACTGACTTAGAATTGCTATATTACTTATATAAGATACAAAATATCATTTTTTCTAAATACTATTTTATATGTTTTGGTTATTTTACTCCCAAGGTAAAGGAGAGAGTAGATCTACAGTGGAGTTTAGCTGAGTGAGTATAGCCTGCAGAGATCTAGGGAGATATCCTCCTTTCCCAGAAAATTTTTTGGAGCATGTAGCATGTTTGATCAAAATGAGTAGTTAGAGCATAGCAATTATTTGCCTTCTCTGAATCTTAAAAGTATTTCTCTTCTGCAAGTGTTTCCATTTTGCATGGCAAATTCTATTGACTCTATCACCTCTAGAAAAACTCTTTGAACTCTTGGATTTTCTGGTTAACTTCAGAAACATCCTAATGCGTAGCCTTGTTTTCTATACCCTTTTTTTTTCTTTTTTTTTTCCCCTTCTGTTTTTTAATGGGTTTATATGCTTTAGTTATGATAACTATGAAAGAAAAAAACTTAGAGTAATTTTCCCTTCAAATTAGCATTCCTTATACAGCTGGACTGCATTTTCTAAAAATAATTGTTCTGAGTGCTTGTTTTGAAATGCCTTACTTTAAGGTATATTTGTATGTATATTACAAAGGAACTACGAAAGAAAATCTACTCCCTATAAAAAGGCCTGCTTACACAACTTCAAGTTACGTGCCGAAGAATCTGGCCAGTCCAACAAATAGATTACATGTGAAAGTTCAAACCCCATCAGTTCTGAAAGCTTTCTCCCACAAGTGCAGTATACAAATTTTACTGTGTACCAAATGAAGAAAATTTGTTAACAGTATAATGCTTCCCATCTAAGTAATCAGATCATGATAGAAATGAAGTGAGCATGCTGATGAAGGAACATAAAAATTAGGATCTGTGGCCTCCAGGCAACTGGAAAGCTTCCAGGATAGATGTCTGGTGTTCTGCTTGTTGTCAAATAGACTCCAACATCAGATGTTCAGCTGCATCATATCACCAGCTGTCTCCCTCTCCCTTTTTCCTCTCTCCCCCAGCTCCCTCTTTCTCTGACTCCCTCTCCCTATCCCCAGTTCTCTCCCCATCTCCTTCTTCCTCTCTTTCTCATTCTTTTTCCTTAAGAACACTTATTACATTCACATTGTATATATTTAAATTGTATAAAACACTTGGAATCAGGAATTACAGGGTTAGAAATTACTTGGAGGAATTTTATTAAAAGGAGCATAGAAATAATTGGGTAACAATACAAAAAAAGATACATTAAATATTTAGTAATTGCATATCATTGCACTTGGGGTTTTCTTCCCCACAATGAGGGTTAAAGAGATTATTCAGAATTGTGGGGAGTGAAAGCAAAGGATTATAGGTAAAAAATCTTAAGATATTATGAGAGAGATTTATATTGGTTGGCTTAACATACTTTTATCAGTATGTCATACTGCCGTTATGATAAGCAGGGAAGAGAGAGGGAGATGTTTTCCTTCACAATGCAAATGAGCACCACAGTCAGGTGTCTGCTCTTAGCTGCTTTCTGGAGAACCCCTTCTCCTTCCCTGACTCCACAGAGCACCTCATGAGCGTCACTCTGCATCTGAGCTTGGTGCCTAAACTGGTGTCTAAAGATGCATGTTGGAATTATTTCTTCACCAGGAAGCCACCAAGAATACAGAAGATATCAGAGCAATGAAAATCTATGCCTATTCTTGAAACATGGGATTAAAGGCATATAATTGGTACCCTTCATCAGTTTTTGTCTATATATGAATTTTACACTCCTACCACTGATGTAGATGAACCCCTCAAAAATAATATATGAAGTTAATGTAATTTTTATATTTTGGCTAGTAACTATCCAATGTGGGGATTAACAGCAGGTTACAAGCCTGTCTGGTTCAGACACAGATCTCAGCACAGTCCCTTTCTACCCGTGAGAAATTTAATGATAGCAGAATTAAGAATCTTAAACAACGAGAACAGAGAACATCAACAAAAGCTGCACCTGATGTTTTTCTAGATGTTTGGACACTGACGCTATAGGTAGCCAATAGCAGTATTGTAGTAGTTTAGTAGCCAATGGAATTGTGACACGAACCACAACATTCTAAAAGTCGATAAAAGATGATGTCTCTTTGAAACAAACACTTTTTGCCTGAATTTCCTTGTAGGGTTTGCATGTGTCGTAGTCGCCTCAACAGTGACAATCCAATATGTATTGCTAGCTTTTAGCAGCAAAACTCTTTATTCCTTGTTCTGTGGCATTGCTAAGTAGGGAGTGGTGACACTGTTTGAGCTTGGGGACTGGGTGGGCATCCGTTGTTTGGTGGCGAGCAACAGTTTGCATTTGTGTCACTTGTTTTTCTTAGGTTTTATCTATCCATCTGTGTTGTTTTCCTTGACATATTATTATCATTATTATTATTATCAAAATACTAAAATTCTTATCTCAACCCATGAGTTTCCTCACTTTTACCCTTTCAATTTTCTTCCCCCATCCCAGTGAGAGGGAGTGAGCAATGTGAGTGGCTGTGTGGTGTTTAGGTGCCATTTGGGGTTAAACCATGGAAAAAGCAATATTGCAATCGTCACTATGTAAAAAGAAAGGTTATGCTTACTGGTCATCTAAGCATGATGATGCAGGGGAAAAGAAGCCTGCAAAAGCGAGAAAACATATTTATATTAAGTAGATTCAGATGCAAAGAAGCAATTTCTGAATCATACAAGTTCTTGTAGAAAGCTACATGAATTTTTTCATTCATCAGAGTTACTACAGAGATTCCTGTTAATTTCTCAGACATCTCTGTGGATGTAAATGATGGCATGCTAGGATTAGGAAAAAAATGAGTGACTACAAGTGAGAAAGTAAGGAAAAGATAATTTATTTTCCTGCTTTTGCATGAAATTTTCAGAAACTCATGGTTTCTCTGTTCTAGAAGGTATTGGCTGGACTTTGCATGTGGAGTGTGTTGAGAAAATATTGTGCAATATAATGATTATGGCATAAAGAACAAAAACAAAAAAATCGTAGCAAGATTGAATTAAGAGGCTGAGACATTGAAATGGAAAGAGACCCCGTGCCTCATCATTGTTTGTCTCTAGCATTTTATCTGAAACAACTCTCAAGGGATCAAGAATGAATTCAGTCTTTCTGATATTTTTGCTGTGTATCCAGCATGTGACATGCACACGTATAAATTAGAGAAGAACTACATGTTTTATCATGTTGGTGTTGTTAAGAGCATACCACAGGAAGAGATCTTCAAAAGAACTTTGCCACGTCTCATTTGGAGTACTTTTGATCTGTGGAATATATTTTATAATTTCTTTTTAAAAATATTAATTTAAAAATTAATTATTTTCTGAAACTCTTCTGTCTTTGTGGGTTTATTATTTTTTTCAGCTTTCTTTCAGCATTCTATGCAGGACTCACTTTCTCCTTAAAAAACAAATGCATAGTTTATTTACTGTGAGAAATACTGGAAACAGATTGATTTGTTCCCATCACAGTTCATTTTTTGAAAAACAACATTTTCATTTGCCTCAGATTAGTCTAACTTTTTTTTCTATAATTTGTGCATAAAATTACAAGATTTCTGTTTTAGTTTCACAGAGATTATAGAATAATTACATCTTTTATCAGTCATTAGTGGCCATTTTCTTACATCAGTGACTACTTTCTGGTTGCAAATTGATAAAATGGAAGCACAGTGCATATCTACTTTGAGAAGCTGGGTTGGGTTCCCTTCAGGAGTTTGGGCTCTAATTAAAATGATGGGGTTTTTTTACTATCAAATAAATGGAATTCCTCTGCACTTTACTGGTGGTAGCAGTAAAGCCACAATCCAAAGTATATTTGGAATTAAGAGGATTGTGTATTTTTCCAAGAGGATAATTCTTAGGCTTACAATAAATACTAATAATCTGTAAAAGAACATAAGTCATGTTTTTTGTTTCCAGCTCCACTGAAATATATGCTTGGAAATAAGTTATTGTTATTCAAAAAAAGCAGGAATTAAACTCTCAAGTTGTGAATTTATGAAATGGAATTTTTTCTAGTCAATTGCACCACTTATATATGCATATTCTGCCATAATCTCTTAGTGATACAAATATGTGTTTGCTTCTTTCAATAACTTCTAGTACTTCAGAAGAGTGGGTGAATAAAAATATGGTTTGTACCAGTTCACACATTACCAGCCGTTGCTGATTTAATTCCTTCATTCTTGGTATGTTGAATTATCCAACAATACGGCACTTTGAATTACAATTCTAGGTTCAGATTTCAGAGCCAGCTTTAATTTATTTTTCACATATACACAAAACATAATGTCAGGATTTGACATTATTCAAACACAACTGATATGTAACTCTTCATTAACATTTTAATTGGAATTTTAAAAGGCAAAATAACTATTTCAAAGTTTCATTTTTTTACACAGTTTAGTAGTGTTCACTCACAATACCTTTATACAAAAACCTTCTTCTAGAACTTCAGTTAGGACGAGATTTATAAAATTATTTTCTCTCTGCCTTCTTTTTTCCCACATTTTCATTTCAGCTGCTATCATGGAATCAGACTCATTTGTAGTCATTCTGGTTTCTGTGTGATAGAGATTTTTCTTTTTTTGACATTGTCCATATTAAACTTCCTACTTTTTTATCCCTGAAATATATATTTTGTTCATCTTTTGAAAGGCCTTGCAATTTTTAGAGGGAAAAAGTCAGTGTTGAGTTCTGATATAATAGTTCAGTTAATCAGATGCTTTTTCAAAACAAATGGCGGAATTTGGTTTCATTTAATGTAGAGCTTTCATTCATAGGCAAGGTAAATCATACAGAGAACAGAACAAAACAGTCTTTTGTTTGTATGTGTGTAGTGGAGTTCTGGAAAAGTAAGTTCCTTGTGCTTGTATATGTGTAAACTCACAAGGACACTTTCAAGATTTAGTGGTAATCATACAAGAGTCAGTGATAAAAAATACATTAAAAAAATACACATTTTTTCCAACTCAATAAACCTAGTTTTCGGCAAAGATTTCAAAAGCATCCTATCTTAGTCAAGATTTCTTTTCAGACAACATCAATAAATAGCAATATTTACCAGCCTCTTTCTTTTCATATACCGTGGAAGCTATAAAGTGTAAGTTTTCCACTTACATATTTAAAATAAAATTTCTCTTTGAAATTGTCATTCCCCAAATTTTTTGCATGTTTAGACACAAATATAACTCAATTTGAAAACTTCTGTTTTAATATGGTTCATAATCCAACGCACAAATTCAAGTTCTTTGCTAGTTCATTTCCATTGCCATATATTTAATTAGGATAAATCTTGTAATATTTACCTTCTGAATGATGAGAAACATTCAAATTCTTTAACATTATCTTTACAAGATGGAAATGAATTGTGATAGCAAGCCCTGAAATAACCTAATTTTATTTGTAAGGTATGAGTGAATATATTTAGAAGATGACAGAACAACAGCTTACAATGCATAGCATTTAAGGACGGTTTCGAGTCAGACCACAGGCCTGATTTAAATAATTCTATGAAGCTGAGATTAAAGGATGTAAGCAAATCTGTTCTATAAACCAGTCTGTTTCGGCAGAAGCAATATGCACTGTGCCTGTTTGATCAAGTACATTTACTTGCACCTGCACAGCTCTTTTGAGACAGGGAAAAAATTTTTTTTAACTGCAAATGTCCCACTTTCTCCCCTCCCTCTCCGTATACTAAGTTTGTATCAGGTTTACAGCTGGCATGGATGAGCTTCAAAAGCATCATGCTGGGGACAAACTCTGGGGCTGTGTGCCTTGTTTCTTCCCCACACCTCCAACCTCTACACGTCCCCTTCCAGTGCACCTGGGAGATTGCCTGTGTCCAGGATGTCATCCCTTCCCCTTTGGAGGACACCTATGATCAAGGTATACATCCAGCACCATACACAGGAATACAAATGGATTACAATAAAGTTGAATTCTAACTAATAAAGATATTCTGTAAAATAATGAAAAGTTTGATTTCTTTCAGGTCTCATATGCTCACTCCTCCATTCCACCCCTATAAGATATCAATAGGGTTTTTACTTCCTTCCAGTTCCTGCCTAAATGGCTGCCAAGTGTCAGTCTGCAAAGTCATTTTTCCATTACTGATGGTAGTTAGTGAAGGAATGTTAGACATGTTCAGTCTTTCAAAGGGAGGGGAAAAGGGGAAAAAGCTGATGGTCTCAGGTCCTTCGACACCGAAATTGTCCTTGATGATCCATATGCCGAGACAGCGGGAGAGCTTGGTCCTCCACAGCAATGGCCGTCACAAACACTGAGAGGAGGATGACCAAGGACCTGTCAATGGGACTGTGTTGTACTTTCATGTCACTTGTAGCACCATTGACACTGTGGCAGCGCAGATACTGTATGGTCCTCCAGATGTAAATATTGTTCTCTTCTGCACCTAGTAATTTTGAGCACTTTTTCTGGACAAGTTCATGAGTTGTCAGGCATTTTTTTGTCTTTTTCTCCATGATCTACCTTCTGCTGCTGCCCTCAAGGAAGGTTATCCTAGGAATGAGTGCCCTGGCACCCCTCTTTGCCCTTCTCTTGCCACAGCAGAGAAGGATTAAGAGTAGAACTGACAAATAGGGAGGTTTTGTCACTATCAGAAAAATCACTTAAAAAAAAGGAAAGTAAATATTTAAATTCTTGAGAGCTTCTAGATATTTTCCTACACTGTGCATTGCCATTAGCCATTCCTCTCACAATCCCTAGGCAGGACCCAGTACTTCGCCTTGTTGAACCTGAAATGTTACAGAGTAGAAACCATCCTGCATCTTTCACCTGCTTAATGGGCCCTGTCTGATACTTTTCTTCTGCAGTCTGCCTCTTTCACATTTTGTCTCCCAGAAGGAGCCTTACCATAGTTCATAGGACCCCGGAGACCTGCTTGTGCCCTGGAAGTCAGCAGAGCAGGGTCGTGCTCATGGTGCACCTTGCTTGCAGTAGGGTGAGAGAAGATGGTTAAAGACTAAGATCAGTGTCATGATCTGTGGCTGGAGATGGAGATACTAGTTAAGGTAGGTGGACTTGTGATATGGAATGGTTTCTAAACACGTATAAAGAAAGAAACTGCATGAATGGATGGCAAATTTACGCAATGATTTCCTCTTAGCAACCTCTTTCCCTGCTAAGTTTGGGGATTCAAACCGACTGAATCCTCACAGACAAGAAACTAATCAGTCTGCATATAGTGGCAAGATAGACAGCAGACCTGGTATCTCATAACTTACCCTGATCTTCAGAAGCATCACTACCTTCAGCTCTAAGCTTTAAGCATCTCTTCTCCACCATCCTGGTTGCCCACCTACCAAAAAGACCAGAAAAGGACTAGAAAATCTTTTCGCCTTCTGCTAATTGGCTATGTACTGATGGTCTATCTTGAGATGCAGGGCCCAATAAGATGCAGGACCTCCTACCTGTGTCCCCAAGAACTGAATCAGAACTGGATTTTCATTTCATATTTGCCTGAATAGAAGATTTCCGACTTGTATTAAAGCTACTCAAGAACCAAAATCACATGAAGTGAACAGGGATAAAGAGTTTAGATAGTCAGAATATTTCTTTTTCAGACTGTATATACAAAGCTCTAAAGTGAAAATTTAAAGTAGAAAACACCTTAGGCAGAAGAAATGTAAATATTTGAACAAATAAACTGTTTAACTTTTGTGTTATGCACAGAGATTTCCCACTTCCTAGGCTGTATGTAAAACCTCAGGACATGGTGGATTTAAAAAAAAATATAGAAATGCTATTGCATTTTGCAGGATCAATGGAAGGTGTTCAGGGTTTCCTAATTAAATCCCATTAATCAATTGTATAAGTTAGACATCACTTAAATAAAGGTGCTTCCAGTACACTTCATGTGAACAAACTCAAAATCTGTTCCTCTTGACAATATACTTATTCCAAGTAAACTGATGATTGTGTGAAATACTATTCTGTGTTGACTGAAAGAACATGCCCCTAAGAACTGTCTCGCACTATGAACACGGCATATGAAATATCACACATTACATCATTCTAAAGAGTCCTTGTTCACTCTCCATGGCTTCGATCTCTGCTAAAGGGCAATCTTCTGAGACAATAGATTGAGTTCAGACTGAAAATGAATAGTACCAAAGCAATATCCTGACCAGTTAAAACACAGACCTGATTCTTTGAAAAGGGTAATTTTACACAGTTGAGAACAGTTGTGGACAAAATCAAGTGGGAGGAAATACTGAAACATAAAAGCATGAATTATGATTGGGAATTATTTAAAAATACTTTATGAAATGACAAAACCTCCCACAATTTTATGCTCATGAAAGACTACTTCAGTAAAATAACTACCTCAATTAAAGTGAGATGTGAAAATGTCAATAAAAATATTTTTTCAAAACTACAACAGACAGAAAAAGGAGAAGCAGTCAGAAAAGATCAAAAATTCTGGAATGTTGTAGCAGCACCACAGTCTATGTATACCATGTAGAGTTAAAAATATTAAGAAGGGTTTTTATAAAGTTACTGAGAACAAATGAAATGTAAAATCTGCAATATCAAAAGCTGATATTAATTAAGAGTGCTAAAATGACTAAGCAAAATCCACAAAGCATACAAGTATTACACAAATATTCTAATTTGGTGTTTAAGAGCATACAGAAAAGGAAAAGCTAATGTGTCAGTTTTAAAAAAGATGTAATCTAAAAGCTGATAGAGCTGATAGCCAGCAATATCAAGAAAATGGGACATAGGTCTCTATTCATTAAGTACGTAGGCATCTGACTCTGGCAGCTCTGAAAAAAGCAACTAAGCTCTCTATCAAGAGTAAAAGTACGGGTCAGTCACCAGGGAATAGAAATCAGAAAAGCTTTAAGTTTGAATGATTAGCTGCCTTAAATAAGGTAATAGAAACTGTTTATCTCAGCAATGCCAAATCCTCTGGCACATCAAGGTTCTACCCAACACCATCGGAAAATGCCTCAGATTTCACTAAAATAGTGTCAGGGTGGAGTTTGGGGTATTTTTTGACATATTTTTTTGACATATTTTTCAAGACTGTGGAAAGCAGCTTTATTTTTAAATCATGCTTGGAGGAGTGACTATAATAAGAGTTAGGTGGCCATATCTGACTGCTTCCCAAACCGTGTGCATGTTTTATATAATGACAGTTTAGTGTCAAAACTACAAATTACTTCTGTAAGGAAGGTTGGATTAAGGATCCCCCTCCTCTTTAGTAAATTTTGTAACCATTAGGGTACCATTTTATGTAATTTTTCTCTCTTCTTACTGCCCAATTGACCTGTCATTATTTTCTGCAAAGATGATACAAGTGACTTGACCTCAGAGTAATTTCTACAGTGATTAAAAGGGTTTATTTCTGCAGAAGGATGCCTTTGTTTACTGTTTTTGGCAAAGGAAGTTTTGCCTAGGCTTATACTGCTTAATAAAATAGGCTCAGAAAAGAACGTCTGGCACCCAAGGCCCAGTGTGTGGACTGAGCTCACATCAGCAAGATCTCTTTCACCTTCCTTTCCTCCAAAGCTGTCTGGCTGCATTTATGGCTCAGTGGATATCACACGGGCTTTTTATCTGTGTGGACACAAGTTTGCACCGTGCACAGCTTTTATGCAGGGTGCGTAGGACAGTCAGCACCCACAAAGAAGATAATGCCTTGTTATTCTCCATTTAGCTCCTCATTTAGCAGATTGGTGCTGGTACTTCTGTCATTTTTGTGACTTCTTTCATTTTTGTCACCTCTACATTTGCTGGTAATGTTCATGACAGAGATAGCTTTTGATGCTGCTTCTGGCCTGCTCATTGGATGCAGGGATCTGAGGGTCTTCCTTTGCAGATAATGTCCTTGGCAGCTGCCCGAAGGCATGATCTGGGCACATTTTGGTGACTGTCTCCCAAATTTTAGGGAGTGATGGTTCTCTGAGGGCAGGACCACATCAGAAGACAGGCTTACCTTGTCGGTACTGTGCCTTTGGGTCTGGAAGAGAGTCAGTGAGCACAGTTGATACTGCAAGAAAATCCCTTAAGTCATGACTCTCCTCTGCCATATCTTCTGCAGCCTGCTGTGTAGGGATTGTGGGTCCTGTCTGCCTGCATGTTACAAGATTCTCAGATATGCAGTGTTCCTGCCCAGACACACAGAGATGTAGCAATGTCCTCTGCCATTATTATTGAGATGTTATGTGCTGCTTCTGCTGAAGCACAGCTATCTGAGGTGTTGCACATCGGGTGCCCAGTACTGAGAGCACGTTCACCAGGTTGTCCTGAAAGCCAGTCTCTCACTACAAATTCAAACTGCAGAAAAACCTTGAAGCTGAACACCTGGGTCCTGAACTCCACCTGTTCATGAAGAGCCAATAAATTAGGAGGTGCAAGGTGACAGGGGGCTGTTACTTAATGGGTAACCATATGAGTGGAGCTGATGTTGAAGGCTAAGGATATTAGGAGCATTGAGAAGTTTTTGGGGGAGAATATGTCATGGATATTTGCCACTTAAGACAATAAAAATCCACTCCTAAGAACATATCTTTCATTCCAGCAGTGCCTGGAGGAAAGTGTTTCTCTTCTGAGCGGCAGCTTTTGTGCCCTCAGATGGATCCAGAAAGGATCACGCACCCCTTTCTAGACATGTACCGCAGGAACATTCCTGCTTGGAGGGATGTATGTGCAAGCTGCACAGGAAAATGTGTATGAAAATTAGAGATAAAAGTGACAGAGTGCTTTTTTCTGAACCCAATAATATCACTAGTATAGCTAATGTGATCATGTTCCCCAGAGATATACTGGGAAAACATTTCTGGTGGTGATGACTCTTTTTTCTAGAGGAAAGGCTCAGAGACAGTGACAGGTGGGAAATGGAAGTAAGATTCTGTATAAATAGACATAAAGTAGAGTTTTTTGGCAGACAGGGTAATTAACTACTCAAACAAGTGCCCTGCAACACACTATAGATTTTAAAGACTATTCAATCAACTACAGCTTTTAAACAATTATGAGCTTCATACAGAAACTTCTAGATAAGGTTCTCCAGCATGTAATAGGCAATCAAGCTGATTATATGACCCTAAAGGTGCATTTAGGTTGTAAAAGCTAGGAAAGTGCCTCTTGAAACTCCTTATTTGCATCCAGTGGCCAGTTTTTGTCACTCATGCCAGTCAATGAAGGTGGAAAATTAAAAGACCCTTTTATGTCAGTTTTTTCTTAAAATCTCCTCAGAATTTTACACATTAGAGTAGTTGGCTTCTCCACAGTCTCCTTGTTCTCTCTTTTATATCTGAGCTTGATAAAAGGATAGCTATTGTTCCATTTCTCTTTGACTTCATTATCACAGGTCTATAACCATGCTTGCCAACCTGGGGGATTAAAAGTAATCAGCTTTTTTGTGGCTCACAACAGTTGAAACAGCACACACTTAACTCTTTCCCTGTATTTTTTTCATAAATCCTCTCACTTCTATTAACAAAAATGTTGCATTGATTTAAAGCTGATAGTTTCTTCCACTTGGATCACGTCATAATTAGGCTGGTCACATGAACAGAAAAATTATTCCTGATATTTCATCTTCGATGTTTATTCAGAGTTTGTATTCAAGCATGAAAACTTCTGTTAGGTAGCTAAATGTCTCCTTTCTGAGCAGATAAGTGATTTTAGAGGTTTGTAGATGTTTGGGACACATTCATTCTTTTAAGCTGTGCTTATCAGTATGCACAGTGATATAAAATACTATAAAATACTAAAAGCTATTTTCCAAGGTTCAAATAGGAGCCCACTGTATATAATATAATAAATTCTTCTCAGCCTTCTGACTGTGATTTCATGGCTTTGCGCTCATGGAGGCCAACATTATGTTCCTTTCTGAAATAAAAGTCAATGACAGGTATGGCTGTCAGCATAACAGTTTTCTTTCAGGAGAAAAGCAGAAAATGCGTTGTTTGTTGACTATAAATTCAGATACAGAACTCTTCCTGTATCATCTCTCCAGCTGAGGGCTTCAGACCGCTTAATGATTACTCCACTTTCCATCTTCCTCAGTCAGCCACCATAGTTTGGATGCAGTCCTGGAAGCCTAGTTAATAAGGAGAAGAGACCATAACATGATATTTCCAGAAATAATGCAAGTTATTGCTGCAGATTCTTTTCTCTCTCTGTTCTGTTTATCTTTGTGAAACAGGTGGCTAAAAGCCATTTTCTAGTGCAGTAAGACATATACGTGGCAACAGCTTCAGTGCTGCAAACTCACTTTAATGTAAATATCTCTGTTCAGCTTCTTTTCTGGTAGTACAATGAGGTTTTCTACCTCAAAGGCCCTGATGTCTTCTAGTAACCCTGACTAAATCTCAATGAATTTTTTTAATGTCCTTATTTTTTTACATTAACAGAGGTTAATTCTCAAGGCAGTTCTCACATATATGCACAGCTAAGTTTTACTGCAGATTAAATCCAAGTGTATAGACAGTGCATGCCTTGAAAATGACCTTAAGGGATTGGTCATTAGAGCAGAGGTCAGAAACACTAATCATTTGTACCTCTATCTTTTTCACAAACTCCAAGTTCAAACGCAGCTATTGGTCTCCAGGGAATACTCAGACATTGCATTGGAACAATAGCGGCTGAAGAGTTAGATCTTCTCCTCAGTCTGTTAATATTGCTAATGCAAATTTATTAAAGCTTTCAAGAATAAAGTGAAAATGCCCTATTGGCCCACAGAAGTTGTATTCTGGTGTCTTTTATAAAACTGATGTGTAAGAACTGGGTCTGAAGTCAAATCCTGGAGCCATGCAGAACTTACTGCACTGTGCTTTATTTTTGTAAATACATACTTTGTTAAGGTGAGGGAGAGATAATATTTGAAACTACATTATTTGAACCATTTCCGAAGGGCTGATACCTACGCAATGCTCCCATACCTACATTTCTCATATCCTGGATTGACTGCATTGTTTGCAAATTCTCTGACCATGACTTGACATTTTGCAAATTTGATAGATTGAAAAAAATATGGAAGAAAACCCAGAGGCATACTGGAAGAAAGTAGAACTTATTCTCTTACACACTCCTCCATAGTATGAAATATTAATCTTCTTGTGGGTTTTTTATAATACAAATTCTGTTTCTGTTGCTTCTTCTATTCTTCTCATAACAATAGACATTTGTAAGTTAGTCCACTGATGATTCTGAGCATTTATTTTCCATTTTACTGCTGTTCTCAATTCTTTCTCCAGGAATGTTCAAGGCATGCCACACATTTTCTGTCTTCTGCTGTGAGAATACAGTAAACATGAACAAAAAAAATAAGGCACATTTGTTCTTATTACTGATCTTTGTATTATTTTTTAAACACAATTAACCTGAAAAATGAAATGACATTTGTATACTATAAAAATTACAACATATTCATTTTCAAGGTCCAGCTGTTTGTAACCTGCTAAACACTTGCTAAGATATCTAGTAGTCTTGCTAGGAACTTAGTAGTTATGATAGCTTACTCTCTGTGGTTAGCAAAAATAATTTTACAGTTAAAAAAATTAAATTTGTTCCAGTTATTTGCACACTTAAGGGCAAAAGCCAGCTTGAAATTGTATTTTGGTATTTTATCTACCCATGTGAATTGCACAGCCTGCAACTCAAACGTTAATGAACCACACAGGGCAGTTAGAAACCAATGGTCCATAGAAACTTTAATATATTGTACATACAACTATACAGTTCCTCCTAATTCATTTATTTTTTGTTCTCTCAAGTGATGTATTTCTGCATTAAGCAGAATCTAAATCAGCTATGTATACACACATTTGAAAAGAGATTTTCAAGTAAAATAATGAAATGGAGGCAGCATAGCTAAATGTTAAACACATGCAGATGTGAATTCAGAAGCACATAAAAATTTAATTTATTGATATAATACAAAAATACTCTTCTATTTGTGTTCTTCTCTCTTGTCTTAAGAATCAAATATCCAACAACAAGCTAGTTGTGTCCTATGTGTCCTAGAACAAGGATATCTCCCTGAATGCCATGAAGGGCTGGAATAAAACTGAACTGCTAATAGCTGATGACAGCTGTAAGCAGTTTACCTGTAGGTTTATTAAATCCCTGAATGGATGTTTCTCAGTGTCCGCTTCAAAACCTACTTGGCCTTCAGAGCCAAGAGAATAGCATCAATGGGAGTATTAAAACTTTGAAAAAAAGCAGTTCCAGCATACTAGAGCAGACTTAACAAATCTCATTTCAGCCAAAGAAAGCCTTGCTTCTGAGTTACAATGAAATCCTGCTAAAAACTTCGGAGAAAACCTGTTTTAATACAAAACAGTCTTGACCCTTGAAGGTTTTGAATCATCATAGAGTTTTTAGTTATGCCCATTAAGCAAATGCAGTTTAAAATACTTTAAAAATTCTATCATGTGTCTATCAGTATGTATGAGCTTACTGAAAGAAGAAATATAGAGTTAATATTCAGAATAAACAAGTGGTCTGGAAATAGAAAGAATTCAAAACTTCTTGATGAAAAAATTGCAATTATAATACAAATGACAAAGACAGAGGACAAGTATAGTAAGTTTGTAAGCCAAAATGTTCAGATTCTTAGACCAGAAAGATTTAAGAGAATTCTTACGGAACTACCAAAGTAGGTAGCTAATAACAACATAATAACACAAAAATCTCAATATAAAGGAAGAAATGTAGTAAAGTACTATACAACAGATCTCTACAAAGCAGTTCTACACAATTTATAGAAAGATATTACACATTTTAGCAACTAACAATTGCTTCTAAGACTGTTGAGCCAACACAGAATGAAAATGAATCAGAAGTACTGTTAAGTGGCTGATTTTAGGAAAGACAAAGCTGCACATCACATGCACTTTTATACAGAAGTATAGTAAAGAGACATTTCTTTGTTACCACAAAATTAGATTATTCTCAGATTAAAAAACAAAAAACAAAAAAATCACAAGGTTATTTTAGTAGCATTTTCAGTCCAGGAAACTTTAATTAATTCAAATTTTGGATACCGCCACTATATGCAGTTGTGTTGTTCTTAATCTAATTCGTGTTGAATCAATGGGACAAAGCTTTAATCACGACACTGAGTGAGAGTCCCTGACTTACAGCAGCTGCCTGAAATGTTACTGCACTTTTGCTCAAGTTTTCATTACTTTGCAATTAGTAGTTAGCAATTAATAGTAGAGGAAATTTTTCATTTGCAGAAGAAAAGGACAGCATTTTTGTAGTGTCTGACCTAAGTAAAAACAGAGGTCTCAGCTGTTCTGTATTTTTTACTTTCATTTTAGAAAAATGTAAGGAACTTAGATGCTCAATGCCTTGTCTTTCATTTGCATCCTATTCTCTCAGCTATTTTACACTTCAAAATAAACCCAAGTGAATATAGTACAACAATTCACAAGCAGAAATGTATGGAACCTTGTGGAGGGCTGTGAGCCCTTGGCCAGGAGCTCTCTGCACTGCTTTGGAGGAGAAACAGCTGAGGGCCAAATCTCCCTAGAGATAAGCAACCTTCCCCCAGTCATGGTGAGGAAAAGAGCCACTCCCAACATGACTTGTTTCTTTATGGTAATAGCCTGTGCCCTTTGGCTAATCAATTTCTCCCTCACCCCCTGCCTTTCCCATATAAACCCCTGCTCCTACCCCTGACCCCAGGGAGCCCTTGTCCCTGATCTCTTCTTCACAGAGACTGCTGGACAACAAAGCTACCTCTGTGGAATTGCCATACAAGGCTCCTGTCTCTCTGTCCCCGAATTCTGCCCGAGTGATTTCACATAGAGCTGAATCACAAAGAGCTGATAACACTCGTAACAGAAGTCGCTACACTTGCTGAAATCGCCCCTCGACCCAGAGAAGTTGCTAAGGTCTCTGAAAAAGCCCTTCCCAGGCAGGACACTTTCTCTAGGAAGCTTGCAACCCCCAGATTGTCTAGCCCTGGACATCCAAAGGCAACAGACCCTCATGAAAGTTGTCTGAGTGAGGACAAGTATTATTGTCTACATGTTTTGCTTGATGAGTGAAGCACAGAGAGATGAATCTATCTGGCAGTAGCTCTGAATAGCAATAGCAGTCTGAACTCAAATATGATTTGCTGTATAAAGACTTTTAGACTGAAGATACTTTTGAAGAAACACCTTAAATAGTATATTTTTACAATTTAAAGATTATCTGTTCCTTTTAGGAATAGAGTCAAAGATGAAGAGTGAAGTGGTTCTTGGAGAGTTTCAAAGAGGAAATAAGGAGTTGGTAAATTTAGATGCTGGCGCTCTACTTTAGGAATTCATTGTAATTCTGATTTTAGTTCTGGGTTTGTGACAAGAGCAGGAATGCAGTTTTCATGGAAATGTTGAACTATGAAATTGGGACTGAAATCGCTCTCTGGCTTTCCTCTACATATTTGTTCACACAGTGCAAAGACAATGTGATAGACTGAAATGTTAATGGTTAATGACTCAAACAACTGGCCATTTCCAAAACAAGAGGGTGCTTTGCTGATGATGTTCAAGGAAACACCCAGGTGCAGAGGGGGTGTGCATCCATCACTGAAGATACAAGCTGGGTAGTGAGCCAGGTAAGGGAAGAGGAAGATAAGATGCAGATCCTGCAAAATGGAATGGTGTGGCAGTGGCCCAGTCAGCCTTTGCTCTCCAAATGAATAAAGATGAGAGCTGGGGGGATTTTCCCGCCGGGGACAGCTCAGAGGAGGAATCCAGCCTCGCTGCTGAGTCATGCTGAGAGCAGCACTGTGAGCTGGCCCTGCCCCTGAGACCCCTGTGTGTGGAAATCTTCTCCCACAAGTCCCTCCTTCAAGTTACTTGCTGTCCCAAGAATACGATAAGACTCCGGACACACTGTCTGTTACTGGTCTGTTTGAAAGATGTTCCTCCCCAAAATCCCTGTTATCTGTAAATGGCCATTCCAATGGTATTTAAGGGGGCTGCAAACGACCCCCGAGGCTCCTTGCGTTCTCTCCGTTCAAGAAATAAACACAAACTGCTGTTACAAGGAGCCCCTCCCTGTCTCCTTTGTCTCCGCGGCTCGCTGAATCCACCATCGGCTCACACCAGCCAAAAAGGGGAAGCCAGAAAGCAAACAGTCTCACCTAGCTGCAGCTGTTCCACTGCGGGACACTTATAGCAAGGTAAATCGCTTGGCTCCTAAGGCGGTGGAAAAGAAGCCAGGCGACAGAATGGTGCTTTTTATCAAGGCAATGTTCTCCCTTACAAAACTGGCTCCCTGTAAATCTCCCCCCTACCCCTGGGGGAGGTATTGGGACATTCATATGTAGGCCTGAAAGTGTTCAGCCATTCTGATGGGGCATAACTGGCTCGACTATGCTGGCATGAGAGGCAGTTGTCATGTGTTACAAGGGGTCATCAACCATCACATCAAAGACCCTTGATCATATACTCATTTCTGGGATCTTCCACCAGAGGACTGTGCATGATTCACAGTATTGTGACAGAGAGAGTTTAACACTCCCCTTCAGGAGCTCCCACCTGAACATGAGCATTTATTAACCCATTGAACTTTGTGTTTGATGGGCTTCTTCCACGCCTAATGTGTCAAGTCTTCTACCATCAATTTGACCAACTGACACCAAAATTGCCAAAATCAAGTCTTGTCTTTAGGTCCGCAAGTGATGATATCTTTCCTTTTTTCTATCCTTCCACTCTTATACTTTCTTTCTCTCTCTTTCATTTCCTTATGCATTTTCTTAAGTGTTATTTTTATGGTTTTATATTGCTATATTTCTATAGATAATAACCAAAAGGGCTACATACCTCATTTTCATTGCAACCAAATTGTTCTAAAATAGACCCTACACGTATATATATATACACATATTTATATAAAGGCACTGATCATTCAGCATCATTTCACTCTAATCTGCCCCAAGGGATCTATTAACAAGCTTAGTTGCCCTCGCCTTCAGGGGAAGGGTCATAAGACACAAGCATTTCAGCTTTAAAAATCAGGGAGAACAAGATAAGGAAAATATAGTTCCTTTGAATTTATTTGTCTACTAAGATTTTTTTCAACACAAATATACTCAAGTCCACTGAGAAGATGAAGGCCACAAGTTGCTTACTTGTGGAGGGATTGGATGAGTTGAATCTGGTTTAATACTATTTGATGTCATTTTGCTTTCCTGCACATGAAAACAAAAATTTTCTTTTCTTACAGCAGTACACACACTGGGTATTTCATATTATTAAAAAATATCCAATCCTCCTATGTTTAACCAATGAAAAATTACAGGGATGTAAGATGACCAAGGCAAACCACAAACAACGCAATTTTTGCTACTTTGACTGGGCTTCAATTATTATTAATTTGTGTTTAAAAATCCAATCATGCCATGGCCACATTATAAACATAGTGTTCCATCATGATGATTTGATGATATGAACTTTCTCATGGTTATGCAATAAGAACGACCCACTAACATGGTAGAAAAGCTTTTCCCCACTTTTGCTCCCAAATCTGGCCCAAACCCCCACTTTTCTAACAGAAAAAGGAAAATTGGAACATGATACCAGCCTCCCTCCTGTGTCTGTGCTGGGAAATAGAGCTTAGGAAAAAAAATATCAACGTCAGACTTTGTTTTAGTAGATACTACATTTTCTTAGATGGGAGATTCATCCTAAATGAAGCACAAAGAACAACAGCAAACTTTTTGACCTACTGGCAAAAATAGGTGAAGAGGTGCAGCATGTATGTTGATAAAAAAGGAGGAGAAACATTACCCCGCTGCCCGTGCAAAGGGGCATATCAGTGGATTATTCAATCCTCAGCCTGTCAGCCCGTCAGGGTCACCAGGTTGTGATGTTCACTGCATTGAAGAGTACAAGGCTTCCATGCACTTGCTCATTACTTTAGATACAAAGGTGCGAGGACATTCTTTTAGTTCTTTTCAGTTTTCATATCCAGGTGCTCTTCAGTTTTCATCTCCATGCTGAGTCACAGTCCTGCCTCCAGATTAAATATCCAAATCCACCAGTAAAAAAACAGTATTGCTGAAAATTTTGAATTTTTTTTTATTTTAAAAACTCCAGCTTTCATTTTCTGCTTGAAATTTCATATTCATATTTTCATTTAATATTTTAAGGATAATTTACTACATGAAATTTGGCATGATTAATACATGTTGTTTTTTTCCCCATATACTGAGTCCATTGCCACAAAACTAGATATAAGGGCTCTAATAGTTAAACCCCACAAGGAGAAAGAAATATATAAAAATTGCTGTCACTACACAGCTGAAAGCATTGCATCATTGCTGACTAAGAATCCCTGGGTCGAAGAGGCTAGCCTGCAATTGCAGGAATCCAGACTTGGTAATTATGATGTCTATTTCAGTCTTTTATCCTGTCTAGTGTGCTTTGGTCAATGGCACCAAAGACCCTATTTGTTCTTCAGAATAGGCAAAAAACTCCTTTGGATCTTTGCCAAGTAGGCAGCAGTCAGGAACAAGATGGGTAAAGCGTTATTTATACTACAATGTGGTAGGGAAACTTTCTGTTACTGCCTACCTCGTTGTTGACTTTTGATTTTAGAACTCCAAAAGGCAGGATTTAACAATTATATCTCAGGGGGCAATTTTAAATGTTACATGGATGGGTTTACATGGAACTAATAAATCTAAGAAGAAACAGAAATGTTCTGGATGAAATTGGTTTATTTGGAGAAAAAAAATTTGCATCCATTTCCCAAGCCATTTAGTAACTATCTTAGAATATTTTTCCTCAGTAGTCAATTTCTAAGGAAAATCAGTTTCTGATTTTCTGTCTTTTTAATTAAAAAACTTCAGGCAAAAGACAAAATTGCTAAATCAAGCAATGGGATTGTTCTCTTTTTTTGTCATTTTCTAGAAATAAAGCCAAAGGTGCCTTGAAAAGTATACTATGGTGTCATACACAAAACTAAGAAATTGGCTTTTGCATACTGTGATTAACTTAGAAGTTGTTAAAATGGTTAATTGAATTAATTGATAAAGAATGCCATTAATTAGAATATTTCCAAGTTGCTCCCAGTTGAGTTTTCCCTGTTCAAATAAAGTTCCCCAGTTCTAAGTTATACCCTAAAGTTGAAAAACGTTATCGTTTTACTTCTCTACCGGTTCACTGTTGTGTATTACCATTAAGTCCAAAACCAAACCCAAAAGTTTATAATTTTATTGAAAAGTCTTTTGATTTTCATTGAGTTCAGCTATGATTTAAGCAAAGATATCCCCTCACCCCATAGCTACTGGACTATTTTTAGACTTCAACCATTGGACTGCAACTGGGCTCCATGGCAATGTGAATTTCGATTAGGGAATTTCCCGCCTAAAGTTCTGATGACATCACCTAAGAGACTCAAACCCCAGAGACAAGCGAGACATTGGTCACAAGGCCTTACATCATCTTGAGGACTCAAACCAATAAGAAAGACTTTGCTCAGACTTCTCCAATCATCTTCCACCTTGGGGGTGGGACGGTGGGAGGTGAGGGGAGGAGTAAGTGGGGTATAAAACCTGCTGCACAGGTTGAGGAGCCGCCTTTTTGCCTCTGGGAGCACGGAGCAAAAGCCCGGAGCTGTGGTGGTGGGCCTGTTCTCTCTCCTTAGAGACAAACTTAAACAATTGACTTTGGATTAGCTAAAGTCAGCCCAGATCCGCTGGTCTCTGCTCTGGGCTCAAGCCGTGCAGCCTGCCAGAATCTCTAATCACTGCACCTGGGTTTATTCATTTTTCTTTTAATACCTTTTTATTTTAATTGGATCCCTAATTTTTCCGTATTAATAAATTACTTATTTTTGTTAATTACAACAAGAGTTGTCTCTTTTTTAACATACAGAATAGGGAAATATGGAAAAAAATTGGCTCTTTTTCCCAGGACTTTTCACGGTAATATGACCCTCCAAGCTAATTGTCTCAAAAACAAAACAAAAAAACCAAATCAAACCAAACCAAACAAAAAAACCCCACAAACAAACAAACACCAACCCCCCCCCCCAAAAAAAAAACCCAATTAATTTATGAGAATAAATAAGAATAAGATGTTGCTATAATCAAAGCCAAGAGAATGGACTGATTTGAACTTTATTGAAGCACAAAGTGTGTACTACAATATGAAAAAATAGATAAACCAACATATTTGACTTACATGGAGGATGTCTGTGTGTATGTATTAAACAACAGGTTTTCATTATTATTCCGTCCTGGGGAATGGAAATCTCTTTTAGCCCTTGAACATATTCCCAGTATTATAATTTCCATGGCTTCAGACCTTGAAGACTTCTTTTTTTTTCTTGGCATAAAATCCTACCTGCATAGAAATTTTTAACAAAGTTTTCATTGCCTTAAACTATTTGAATGTATGCGCATTATACAGTGAAGGAAATGTAGTCTGAGAGTACCATGAGGATCTCAGGGAAAATAAAATCCTAATGGTGTTGGACCCTTGTGGGAAGTGGTAGTTGTTCTGGGTTTTTTTGTTTGCTTGTATGCAATTATGCCTGATTGAAAATACTTATGCCTAAAATAATTTTATATTTTTAGAATTCATTTTGATGAGCACCTTATCTGTCAGACTGATCCATCCAACAATGCTCAAACAAACTGTAAGTTTGTTTTGTATTCTGTCATCCTTGTATAGATGTAGAAATAATATAAATAACATGCACTATTTAGGCAATAGTGGAAAAATGTTGCTGTACGTTTGAAAGTTTAGATCTAAGTACTCTGTTTGAAATTTAACTTTTCCTTAAGATGACAGTGTGTATGTATCTAACAAATATTTTCAGGTGAACAGAAACCTTTTCTGCTTAAATAGTGTAAAAGCCTACAATGTTAGCTTTTTCTTTCTAAGTTGTTTTGGACTTGCAAAAAATTTTTAAAAGAGCATTTTTTGTCTACATGAGCATATTCTTTTTTGTTGTTAAATTGGCTGAAATGGTATTCAATTGCACAAGAACTTAAATTTCAACACTGACGAAGCTGATTAAAACCTATTCAATCAGGCTGTAGTGTGATCAAATTTGGTCTGAAAGGTCAGGCTAAAATAGCTTCCTATTTCTCCATCTGATGTTTATAATCTCTTAGGTTAAATCCATCTGAGAGAGATTTTGCGTAGCAGAATGACATGCATATGGAATAAAGAGGGTGGTAGATTTGCTCTTATGAGGAAATGCAAAGAAATGTGCTTGGAGTATGATTTTGTTCTTCAAGATATGCAGAGCAAATGAAAGGGAGAAAA
Organism: Edolisoma coerulescens; assembly: GCA_013397115.1. Taxonomy (NCBI): domain Eukaryota; kingdom Metazoa; phylum Chordata; class Aves; order Passeriformes; family Campephagidae; genus Edolisoma; species Edolisoma coerulescens. The sequence continues at coordinate 9,827,299 of VWZW01006289.1, forward strand.
AAAGCTGAGATACTCAGGGGAGGGGGTGGGAAGAAAAGAATAAAACAGAAAAAGAGGGATAGAAATGACAGAATTAAAGACAGCTGGTCAGACCAGTTATTTGCAATGTGTCAGCATTTTATTTTTGTATTTTTTTCCTTTTTTTTTATTCAACGTAATCTGTTTTTCTTTACATCTGTCTTCATAAATATTCCACCATTTCTCCCTCTGTTTTTCTTTTACTTCTGCGTTTTTCATTCCTTTTTTTCAAAATCTATATCATTTTGAGAGGAAAGAGAATCAGGTCATGTACCTTACTCTTCCTGCCTATACAAGAAGCTCCTGGAAATTGAAGTTCTTGAGGATCTTGGTTTGAACCTTTCTCTGATCACTAATACTGGAAACATATTTTTATTTAGAAATTAATACTAACCTAGTAATTTACCTACTAGGAATAGCAGTTTGACCATTAAGGACAGGAAAGACCTCTTTTTCACCCTTTTGTTCAGTGTAAACATCAGTATTTTTCCATGGTTTTTTTCCGGTATTTGTCATTTTTGTAATGTCTCATTGTTATACCCACATCAGCTTCTACCTTTTCCTGGAGAAATTTTTTTCCTCTCCTCTCCTCTCCTCTCCTCTCCTCTCC